>CM077148.1:144501587-144998129 GCA_039583875.1 Platanthera guangdongensis | reverse complement strand
ATATATATATATATTATATATATATATATATATATATTATATATATATATTATATATATTATATATATATATATATATATATATATATATATATATATATATATATATATATATATATATATATAATATATATATATATAACCCCAGAGCAAGTTGGCAGTGAAAGCAAGTACTTATGTAGGTTTGTCCGTACCTGTTTGTTTTGTCCTAGTAGTTGAACTAAGTTCTGATGATTGCTTGTTTGTTCTTTTTAGTATGGCGCCTAAGCGTAGGGTGGTGAGATCGACTCCCAAATCTGAGGGTGAGTCTTCTGGTGCTCAAAGCATTGCAGTTATGGAAGTCTGAGGCAGAGCAATGAGGCTCTATCGAGGCAGATGGTGGATGTTCAGTCTCAGATCCAGTCCCTGATATCTGTGGTTGCAGGACTAGCCCCGAGAGCACAGGATCCTGCTGCGGGTATAGCTGTTCCCGCACCTCCTGTACACCCAGCCCCTTTGGTGCCTCCAGTGGTGGTGCCCCCGAAGATGGCTTTCATCACTCAGTTCCAGCGACTACGACCCCCTACCTACGATGGTAAGGCGGACTTCATGATATTGGATGACTGGTTGATTTCCATAGAAGAAATGTTTCATTACTCTGGAGTGTCTGAGGATCAGAAGGTGATGTTGGCCGCCTATCAGCTGAAGGGGTTAGCGAAGAGCTGGTGGATGAGGGAGAAGGACGGAATGGTAGGAGGAAGCACTTGGGCTTCCTTCAAGGAGATCTTGATGCGAAAGTTTCTACCGTCAGTGGAGCGAGACAGGCTGATGGCCGACTTCTTGCATCTGAAGCAGAGGCAGCTCTCAGTAAGCGAGTATGAGATTGTGTTGGGTACATTGGTTTAAATATACCTGATTTAAAGAAGCCTCACCCTACTCAATGATATACATCAAAATGTATTTGATGTATTTTGAGTTGCCTTGTGCAGGTTAAGTATTTACAGGAAAGAAGAAAAAGTTTCTAAGTCCATGTGTCGACACCTAGAGGGAAAGTGTCGACACTTAAGAAGACTTGTGTCGATAACCAGGCAAGCAGTGTCGACACTTGGAGTACTTGTGTCGACACCAGGGATGCAGAGTCGACACCAGACAGAAAGTGTCGACACAAGGAGCTGTGTCGACACTCAATGAAGAAAAGTGTAATGAAGTAGTGTCGACACTTAGCAGTTGTGTCGACACCCAGAGGAACTGTGTCTACATCAGAAAGTGTCGACACTTGGAGGCTGTGTCGACACTCAGCAAAAGTTAGCAGAGTCTAAGTATAAGTGTCGACACCCAGAGCAATGTGTCGACACACAACAGAAGAGTCAACACTTGAAGAAATTGTCGACACAAGAAAGAATGTGTCGACACTCAGCTGAAGACTCAACACTTGAAGAAAGTGTCGACACAAGAAAGAATGTGTCGACACTCAGCTGAAGATTCAACACTTGAAGAAAGTGTCGACACAAGGAGCTGTGTCGACACTTAGCAAAGTTCAACAATATTCTAAGTACAAGTGTCGACACAAAGGAGAAGTGTCGACACTCAGCCAAAGTCTCAACACAAGAGGATGTGTCGACACAAGGAGCTGTGTCGACACTCAGCAAGTATCAACACAGAAGGCATGTATCGACACCAAGAAGATGTGTCGACACTGAACAAGTTCAACACATGAAGATGTGTCGACACAAAGGAGTTGTGTCGACACTTAGAAGATTTCAACAAAGTGCTGAAGAACAAAATGTTGTGTCGACACTCAATATCAGTGTTGACACATGAAGAAGAAGCTGTGTCGAGAAGTGAAGTCTACAACACAAGGAGTTGTGTCGACACCTTGTAGGCTAGTGTCGACACTTAGATAACTTGTGTCGACACTTGGTCTATAAGTGTCGACACTTAAAGACAGACAGTCTCGACACTTTCAGACAGTTACAGTTATTTCAAGAACTGACTGGATAACTTGACAGCTGCCATTCCAGCCGGTCTACTGCACCTGTCAGAGTTGTCAGAAATCAGTTATGAACCGGACCAGCCGGTTACCATGAAGAAGGCCTATAAATAGGCTTATACTGTCTACAGAAAAAGATGATTGAACACATGATCAACAGATCAAGTAATACAAAGAAGATCTAGCTATTCATTGAAGAATCCAGTGAAGATCTAAGTAGTTGGAGAGAGAGAGCTTCATCCAAGAAGACAGCCGTTGGAACCAGGCTGAGAAGAAGGGTTCAGATTTTGTTCTGAATCTTAAGTAGCAGAGATCAAGGATCAACTGCAGAGGAGATCAATCTTATTTTGTTCTACATTCAAGAAGCTTTGAAGAAAGCCAAGTCAGGTTGATCTCAGCTGAGTTCTTCCAAGAACTCATCAAGAAACTCACAACTCTTCTCTCTTTTCTCTGAGTTGTAGGGTTTACATTTTGTATTCATATTATCTTGTAGGATCCTTAGGGATCTGAGTTTGTAAGCCTGTAATTATAAAGGCTGAGTGTAGGGCATGTGTGCCTGAGTGTAGGAGATTTGTATATCTGAGTGTAGGCCTGTTGTGACTAAGTGTAGGCCTGCTGTGGCTGAGTGTAGGCTTTGTGAAGAAGCTGAGTGTAGGTCTTTGGAGAAGACTGAGTTGTAGGGCCTTGGGCCTGAGCTGTAGGAACCTGGTTGGGGTTCTGAGTGTAAGATCTGAGGATCTGAGATAGTGGAGGAGTTTGCCGAATCTAGTACACTACTAGATAGGCGAAGGGGGAAAGTAGATGTACCCAAACCTTGGGGAACCACTATAAACCTGTGTGTTCACTGTGTGCTTGTGATATTCTGTGATTGATGTTTGATTGCTGTGTAAAAGTAGATATAACTCTGAGATAAAATCTGAATTCTGCCTAAAAAGTTAAAAAGATTTAAGTCACCTATTCACCCCCCCTCTAGGTGATTAGGTACAATATCTTTCAAGTGGTATCAAAGTGAGGTTACTCAAAAAGGGACATAACTGTCTGAGTAGATCATGTTGGCAGATTCAGTGTAAGTACATTACAGAATCAAGAAAATCAAGAACCATGGGTTCCACTGAGAATCATAAGGAATTGGGATCCATGAAGCTACCCATCTGCAGAAAAGAAATATTTGGCATCTAGAAGGAAAGGGTGAGACTTTTTATGGAAGCCTCAGACCCTAGGATATACATCACAGTTAAATAAGGGTCATATGTACCCATGAAGGTTTCAGTCTTAGATGCAAATCCGAGAACACCTAAAGATTTCTCTGAAATGACAAAGGATGAGATAGTTCTATCCACAATGGACAAGAGGGCTCAGAATATCATTGTGAGTGCTATAGATGATGCTACCTTTCAGAATTTGATACACTGTAAGACATCTAAGGAGATGTGGGATACTCTTATTGTGTACATGGAGGGTTCTGAAGAAGTGAGGCAGGACAGAAAGTCCTTATTAAACCAAGAATATGAAAGCTTCAGGCAAGGTAGATCTGATAGCATAACTGAATGCTATAAGAAGTTCTATAGGATTGTGAATGAGCTAATGTCCTATGACAGAGAGTTCAGCAATTATGAGCTTAATGATAAGTTTCTAAGGTCCCTAACAAAGGATTGGGACACCAAGATCTGTGTCATTAGGGAAATGACAAAGTTAGCAGAAATTCC
The DNA here is from genome assembly GCA_039583875.1 of Platanthera guangdongensis. Lineage (NCBI taxonomy): Eukaryota > Viridiplantae > Streptophyta > Magnoliopsida > Asparagales > Orchidaceae > Platanthera > Platanthera guangdongensis. The sequence goes on along the minus strand of CM077148.1, from coordinate 144,994,455 downwards.
TCCTCCAACTTTGTTTGGAAAATTTCTATCCTATGAAATGCAATTAATGGTGAGGAAAGAAGAGGAGAAGACTACAAGAAGTGAACATAAGGAAAAGACAGTGGCATTTAAAACAGAAGTCCCCAGAAAATATAGAAGTAAGTCACCAACTCCACCTCCTAAAGTAGCTGAGATTGAGTCAGATGAGTCAGCAAGTAGAAAGTCTGAAAGCAGCGAAAGTGATGAGGACTTTGCAGCCTTCACAAGACACTTTCAGAAGTTCTTAAAGAAGAAACAGTGGAGGACAAAGCCATCCACATCACAGGGTAAAGAAGACTATTATCAGAACAAAAAGTCTTCAAAGAAAGACAGGAAAAAGACCAAGTCAAGCAAAGCAACTCTATCAAAAATTGTTTGCTATTGCTGTAACAGACAAGGACATGTTATTGCAGACTGTCCTGAGAAAAGGAAAGAGTCTAATGATAAGAAAAAGACTCAATTCAAGGGCAAGAAGGAAAGATCTTTTGTTGCCAAAAAGGATAATAGTCTGTCAGACATATCTTCATCAGAAACTGAGTCAGATGCTGAAGCATACATAGGACTGTTTGCTGAGGAAGAGGAAGAAGAGTTCATCCAGATCATGAACTCAATATATGAACAAGAGGCCAGTTAGTGCCAAGGACTGATGGCATTGACAGAAAGTGACAAAATCCTGGAGCAGCCAGGACCTAGTAAGGTACAAAATTGTTCTTTCAGTTCAATTTCATGTGCTAGTTCAGAATCAGATTCATCATCATCAAGTGATGAGAGTGCATCTGAGTCTGAAGAGGATATTCATCAATTGATAGATGAATATAAAGTTCTGTTGCAAGCTTTTAAGAAGAGCAAGTCCCTAGCCAAGAGTCAGGCAAAGGAAATTGCTAGTCTCAAAGCTGCTGCAACTGATTTTGAGAAGATGTTTGATCAAAAGCTAAATGAAATAGCCAGACTGAAGCACATAACTGTGATTCAGATGGGGACTATATCATTTAAGAATGATCAAATCAAAAGTCTGGAGATTAGTCTTCAGAAGGAGAGAGATTTAGTTGCTAGGTTTTCAAAACCAAAGTCTGTTCTACCCTTAATTGATGAATTTGTTCATCAAAAAGGTAAAGCTGGACTGGGGTTTACTAAACCTGCTAGGACTGTTCAGTCCAAGTCCAAGGGCAAAGCCCCAGCTCTCAATAAGCCAGCTGTAAATAAAATAGCTAGGGATGTACCTAAGCAAATGTACAATAGGTTTGAGTGTTGGTGCTGTGGCAAGGTAGGCCACTTTGCCATGGACTGTTGGCACAATGCAAGTGCCAAAGTGAGTAGCAAACTGCCTGTTGGAAAACCTGCAGGTAGCTTTGTTAGGAAGCTAACTAACCAGTACCAAGGACCCAATAATTCTTTGGGTTCTAAGGTTCACTAATCTGTTTTGCAGGTGAGTCCAAGTGGCCATGCCCCAATATGGTACTTGGACAGTGGATGTTCCAGACACATGACTGGAACAAGGGGATTGCTAAAGGACTACACACCCATCAAGGATGGTCCAAAAGTCACCTTTGGTGATTCTGAAAAAGGGATCATCAAGGGTTTTGGTAACATTTCTAGCACCCATATTACTATTACTCAAGTGGCTTATGTTGAAGGTTTGAAACATAACCTTATCAGTATAAGTCAATTGAGTGATGTAGGATATGACATCTCATTTTTCAAAGATGGTTGTCATATCAGGAGGTCAAATGATCAAGAGATCATTTTGACAGGTTATAGAAAAAGAAATGTCTATTGCCTAGATATTATGTGTGAGACCAATGGTTCTCCAGTGTGTCTTGTAGCTGATGAGAAAGTCTCTCATTGTGTCAAATGGCACAAGAGACTAACCCATCTCAACTACAAGATAATTGGCAAACTCTACAGTAAAGAGTTAGTGAGGAATGGTCCTCAAGTTAAGTGTATTAAAGATGGAATATGTTCAGCTTGTCAAAAGGGCAAGCAGACTAGATCCACCTTTAGTAGCATTGAAAACAAAGATGCTGTGAGGTGTTTATACCTCTTGCATATGGATCTCTTTGGTCCTATGCCAGTTCACAGCCTAGGTAGGAAGGTCTATACCTTTGTAGTTGTAGATGACTACTCAAGGTTTTCCTGGGTGTTCTTCCTTAGACAGAAATCTAAAACACCTAGTGTCTTCTATAGCTTTGTCAAACAAATTCAGAATGAACTAGACAGTACAGTGGTCAAGATAAGAAGTGATCATGGTACTGAATTTCAGTCTGATAGTATGGCAAAACTATGTGAAGAATTTGAGATATTTCAAGAGTTTTCTTCACCAAGAACACCTCAGCAAAATGGCATTGCTGAGAGGAAAAATAGAATCTTGATTGAGGCTGGTAGAACCCTATTAAGTGATACATCACTACCAGAATATTTCTGGGCTGAGGCAGTTAATATTGCATGCCATGTAATTAATAGGGCTACCATTACAAAAAGCCACAACAAGACCCCCTATGAGCTTGTGAAAGGCAGAAAACCAAACATATCCTATTTCAGGATCTTTGGTTGTAAGTGCTTTATACTTAACAATGGAAAGTCTTACTTGACTAAGTTTGCTGCCAAGTCCCAAGACAGGATCTTTTTTGGGTACATCAACAATAGTAAGGCTTATAGAGTCTACAACTTGTCTACTCAAGTTGTAGAGGAGTCAGTACATGTAGTATTTGATGAAACTAGACTTATTAACAATGAGTTGTCTAGTAGTATTTGCAGCTCCACATATATAACTAAGAAGATGGACAAGCTCACTATTGAAGAAGAACCTGCTGCAAGACAACAAGTAGAAGATAGTGGCTGCTGTCCAGGGGGAGTACTACATGTACCAAATGAAGAAGAAATCCAAGGAGTGTAGCAAGATGAAGAAACTGAAGAAGTTCAACCTGAAGCCAGGATGCCTCCAGCTAATAGGCATCTAAGAGATCATCCAGCAGAGCAAATCATTGATGATCTAAGACAAGGGGTACAAACAAGGAGCAGAAATCTGCATGCAGTACTCTACTCTAGTTTTCTATCCCAAGTAGAGCCAAAGAAGTTTGAAGAAGCCATCCTAGACCCTCATTGGATTGAGGCAATGCAAGAGGAACTAAATCAGTTCAAGAGATGCAAAGTCTGGGAGCTTGTTCCTAAACCAAAAGACCACAATATAATTGGAACCAAGTGGATCTTTAGGAACAAGATGGATGAACATGGAGTCATCATTAAGAACAAAGAAAGATTGGTTGCTAAAGGATATAGGCAGGAAGAAGGTATTGACTTTGATCAAACCTTTGCTCCAGTAGCCAGACTGGAAGCCATAAGGATGTTCCTGGCCTATGCAACCTTTCAAGGATTTAAAGTTTACCAAATGGATGTTAAGTCAGCCTTTTTGAATGGTAATCTAAAAGAGGAAGTCTATGTGGAACAACCATCAGGTTTTGTTGATTCAACTCAACCTAATCATGTCTATAGACTTAGGAAAACTTTATAAGGGTTAAAACAAGCCCATAGGGTATGAAACCCTGTCTAGTTTCCTCATTGAGAATAAGTTCACAAGGGGGAAAATAGACAAGACTCTATTCCTTAGGGAATCCAGAGGCAAAATAATACTAGTCCAAATATATGTAGATGACATAATATTTGGGTCTACTGAAAGTAGTCTTTGCAAAAAGTTTGCAAAACTAATGCAAGGACAATTTGAGATGAGTAGTATGGGGGAACTTAAGTTCTTCTTGGGTCTCCAAGTTAGACAGACTGAGAATGGTTTATCCATATGCTAGTCTAAGTTCACCCTAGAACTCATAAGGAAGTATGGTATGGATTCATCCAGTACCATGAAGACTCCTATGGGTCAAGTATGTCTCTTAGCAAGGATGATGCAGGGAAACCTGTAGATGAGTCTTTGTATAGAGGGATAGTTGGCTCCCTATCATATTTGACTGCAAGTAGACCAGATATCATGTATGCTACATGTGTCTGTGCAAGGTATCAAGCATGTCCTAAGGAGTCTCATTTGACAGTAGTCAAAAGGATACTGAGATATCTAAAGGGCACTCCTTATCTAGGCCTTTGGTACCCTAGGAATGGAGACTTTGATCTAACAGGTTATTCAGATGCAGACTTTGCAGGATGCAAAGAAGATAGAAAAAGTACAACTGGAACCTGTCAATTCCTAGGTGGAAGACTGATTTCATGGAGTAGCAAGAAGCAAACAAGTGTGGCTATCTCCACTGCAGAAACAGAATATGTGGCTGCAGGAAGTTGTTGTGCTCAATTTCTATGGATACAACATCAGCTTGAGGACTATGGAATTCAGGTAAGTAGAACTCCACTATTTTGTGATTCTACTAGTGCTATATCAATTGCAAACAATCTTGTTTCCCATAGTAGAACTAAACATATTGAAATAAAATATCATTTTCTTAGGGAACATGTAGAGAAAGAAGATATTTTACTGGAATATGTTAAGACAGATAATCAACTAGCTGATATGTATACTAAGCCTTTAGAAGAATCAAAGTTCAATAGGTTTAAAATTGAACTAGGTATGATAAACTTAGAATAAGTTTATAGAAATGGCTAAGTAATATAGTGTCGACACACAGAGTTGTCTGTGTCGAGACAGAAAATTGGTGTCGACACTTCAGGGAAAAGGTGTCGACACATCTAGGAAGTTGGTGTCGACACTTCAGAAAATTAGTGTCGACACATCATAAGTAGGCGTCGACACATCCAAGGTGGTGTCGACACTTAGAGTTTACTCAGAATTTTCTAAGTAAAGTCTCGACTAAATGTCGAGTTGAGCGGTGTCGACACATAATCAAGTGTCGACACATATATATGTTGACTAAACTTGTGCCGACACATAGGTGTCGAGACATTATAAGTCTGTGTCGACACTTTTTAATAGTGTCGACACAATTTAAGTTAGTTAACCCACCTTTTCATCTTCAAACCTTGAAAGGTATAAATAGAATTTCTCCATTGTCCGTCGACACGCTCACCAAAGTTTCGAGACAAAACTTGTGTGTCGACACCTCTCTTCTCTCCATTCAAATTCTTCAAACCCTAATGGCGCCAAAGCTCGAGGAGAACGTCAATGAAGGCTACGAACTGGTGCGACATGCGTTTGATGATGCAGACCCGGAGATCAAGAGTGTGGTAACCCTAGTTGCAGACTCGGGGTTAGAATTTCTTCTTTCAGAGCCGACTAAGATCTGGAAGAAAGAAGTCTTAGAATTCCTGAATGGAGCTAAAGTAGACGAATCTGGACTCAAGATCAAGTCCAGGGTTCATGGTGAAAAGGTGAAGGTATCACCTAAAAGTTTGAGAAAAGTCCTAAATCTACCAAGTACAAAAGAAGAGGATGAGGTTACTGTTTCTAAGACCAGAGAAGCATTAATATGGTGTGGACTGGATGCAAAGATGAAACTTGGTTCTGTATTCAATAGAAAGGGGATGAACAGCCAGGGGAAATTTCTTTCTGAAATTGTTGACAAGGTAATCTTAATTAAGCCTGGAGGGCATGATAGGGTATCGGCCCATATGTTCAGCATTATGACAAGGATAATATTCACATTAAAAATAGATTGGTCTGTTATTGTCTTTGATAAGATTAAAGAAAGTCTGAAGAAACCCAATTTGGGTAGGATCTTAAGTCTATACTTGGCTGGTAGTATACCAGAAGTTATGAGTCAAGCTGCAGGCACTAAGATCAACCATATGAGAAAGATGGAAATGAGGATATTCTCTAGGTGGGACAGAGTTTTGTCTAAGGAGATGTCAACCCCTGAGAAAATAACTCCTGAGAAAGTAACACCCCTAAAGAAGAAGAAGAAAACTGCCTCAGTGGTTCAGGATTCATCTAGCAGCTCTGGTAGTGAAGAGCAAGTTGTCTTTACTCCTGATGAGGATGTAGAAGGGAATGTTGGAAAGTCTCCAGCTCAACAAGATGTTGTAGAGAGGCAGGGGGAGCTACCATCAGCTAGCCCCATACACCAGGATACTGTCCAGGGGGAGCCACTAGTAGTGGAAGAGCCAACTCCTCTTGAAAGTGAAAGAGCCACCCACATCATCCTTGAGGTAATCACTGAGCTTAATGATTTAGATTTCCCTATAGAGGATAATGTTTTGTATGATTCCTTAAATAATGTTAATCAGCAAACTCAGATTGATAGTCAACTCCCAGATGTTGTCATGGAGGACACATCTATTACAGTTCAAGTAGTATCTGATCCAGTGGTAGATGAGCCAAGAGTTTCTCCAGCCCATTCTCCACAAGAATATACAATGAAAGGTCTTTTCCTCAATCTGGAACAAACAGATTTTGACAAGTAATGTGCTGCTGCTGAGGGGGTGAATGCTCCAGTTGAGGGGGAGCAAGTAGTAATTGTTGAAGAACCTGCAAGGCAAGAGCCTAAAAAGCTAAAAGAAGTTGAGGAGCTACCTAAGGAGAGGGTAGATATTGCAAGTACATCAGCATCTGAAGATGAAGAAACTGCCAGAGCAAAGAAAAGGAAATTCCAAGTTTTCAAGAGAAGGAGCCAAACTTATAAGAAGGCATTGCAAACTGTAGCACCACAGCCTGCACTACAGCCAGCACCAACTGTAGATTACAGTGCTTTGATGGTTGCAATGCAAATTAAGCTTGATGAGCACAGGAAAGCCATAGAAACATATGTGGATGAGGGTCATAAATCTCTACAATTTGACCTAGCTCAAGATATTAAATCTATTAGATTTGAGATGAATCTCAATAAGAAGGAAATGACTGACTGCTTCCACAAGGGAGGGAATGCAGTGGTGTACTTGGCTACACATCAAGAGAAGATCAAAGCTCAAGTGGATGAAGTTGAAGTCAAGCAAGGCTATGTACTAGAGAATCAGATCAGAATGAATGACAACTTAACAGCTTCTCACAATGCCATTGTCACTGAGATAAAGAATATAGCCACTGCACAGTCTGCAGAAAGTGCCAAAGCCAAAGAAACTTTTGATAAACATTTGCAAGAGAGCTTAATAGCTGTTACAACTGCTATACAAGACTCTCAGAAGTTGATAACTGAAAAACTCCAAAGGTTAAAACCTTTCTACAAGGATGGAGTCAATTATCTTAATGCACAAATAAGATTTTAAAAGGATGATCTAAGAGATCACATGGAAAGAGAAGTCATAAAGGGGGAGAGGGTGTTAGTCAAAGCTATCTCTGATCATGCCAAGTGGATTTCGAATTCTATCAGAGCTACTCTTGGATATCCTCCTTTATGTGATGATGATAATGTAGCAGAATCTAGAGTTAATCCTGCCTATCTTGGAGGTAAGCAACCTGAAGTAGCTCAAGTAATTTATCCTCCACCAGATTTTGACATGGTACAAGCTGAGATCCAAACTATGTATAGCCCATCTGAGGGTAAGCAAAATGTTATTCTAGAAAAGGTGGTTCAGCCCATCTGAGGGTACGCAACCTAAAGTAGCTCAAGTAATTTATCCTCCACCAGATTTTGACATGGTACAAGCTGAGATCCAGACTATGTATAGCCCATCTGAGGGTAAGCAAAATGTTATTCTAAAAAAGGTGGTTCAGCCAGTATCTAAGGCTTTACAGGAAGCTATACTGAAGGAACAAGCTGAACAAGAAGCTAGATTGTCTAAGAAAAGGTTCAGAGAGCAAGCCGAACAAAAACCAGATTTTGAACAGTGGAGCCCCACTTCAAGGAACATTATTTTAACAGCATGGAAGGCTGCCAAAGATAATGTGCAAGACAAAAACAAGTGGTTTTCTGAACTAGAATGGAGGAAGCATGAGACAAGACAAGAAGCCATAGTACAATACAGGAGAAAGGCAAAGATGGGAAACTACCTCCTACTGCTCAGGAGCCTAGCAAGTACTTTCCCAAGCCATATCATTATTTTGAGAGGCAAAAGATTAAGGCTGAAGAGCTAAAGAAGATGGAGCTGAAAGGCAAGAAGCTTGCTGATACTGAAGTTGCTGAAGCCCCTGTTCAAGCCAAAGTACAATCAGGAAAAGGGATTGTGATTAAGGAGGCTGATCAGAATTAGAATAGATTTATCTTAAATTTACAGTTGTAATATTTTGATTTTAAAACACTCTGTAAATTTTTGCATGGTGAATATGATAAAGTGTTAGAATAATGTGATTTGTTATAATCTATTTCATAATTGTTTTGAAATGATATCTGAGTATACATGTTTTGTTTGATACATGTTTATGTTTTCCCTGATTGCATAATCCTGTTTTACATCATTCTGTAATTTTATTATGAATGGTGTATATCATTGACTAAGGGTTATGACTTCTCCAAATAGTGGGAGATTGTTGGGTACATTGGTTTAAATTTACCTGATTTGAAGAAGCCTCACCCTACTCAATGATATACATCAAAATGTATTTGATGTATTTTGAGTTGCCTTATGCAGGTTAAGTATTTACAGGAAAGAAGAAAAAGTTTCTAAGTCCATGTGTCGACACCCAGAGGGAAAGTGTCGACACTTAAGAAGACTTATGTCGACACCCAGGCAAGCAGTGTCGACACTTGGAGTACTTGTGTCGACACCAGGGATGCAGAGTCGACACCAGATAGAAAGTGTCGACACAGGAGCTGTGTCGACACTCAATGAAGAAAAGTGCAGTGAAGTAGTGTCGACACTTAGCAGTTGTGTTGACACCCAGAGGAACTGTGTATACATCAGAAAGTGTCGACACTTGGAGGCTGTGTCGACACTCAGCAAAAGTCAGCAAAGTCTAAGTATAAGTGTCGACACCCAGAGCAATGTGTCGACACACAGCAGAAGAGTCAACACTTGAAGAAAGTGTCGACACAAGAAAGAATGTGTCGACACTCAGCGGAAGACTCAACACTTGAAGAAAGTGTCGACACAAGAAAGAATGTGTCGACACTCAGCTGAAGATTCAACACTTGAAGAAAGTGTCGACACAAGGAGCTGTGTCGACACTTAGCAAAGTTCAACAATATTCTAAGTACAAGTGTCGACACAAAGGAGAAGTGTCGACACTCAGCCAAAGTCTCAACACAAGAGGATGTGTCGACACAAGGAGCTGTGTCGACACTCAGCAAGTATCAATACAGAAGGCATGTGTCAACACCAAGAAGATGTGTCGACACTGAACAAGTTCAACACATGAAGATGTGTCGAAACAAAGGAGTTGTGTCGACACTTAGAAGATTTCAACAAAGTGCTGAAGAACAAAGTGTTGTTTCGACACTCAATATCAGTGTCGACACATGAAGAAGAAGCTGTGTCGAGAAGTGAAGTCTACAACACAAGGAGTTGTGTCGACACCTTGTAGGCTAGTGTCGACACTTAGACAACTTGTGTCGACACTTGGTCTATAAGTGTCGACACTTAAAGACACACAGTCTCGACACTTTCAGACATTTACAGTTATTTCAAGAACTGACTGATGACTTGACAGCTGTCATTCCAGCCGGTCTACTGCACCTGTCAGAGTTGTCAGAAATCAGTTATGAACCGGACCAGCCGGATACCATAAAGAAGGCCTATAAATAGGCTTATACTGTCTACAGAAAAAGATGATTGAACACATGATCAACAGATCAAGTAATACAAAGAAGATCTAGCTATTCATTGAAGAATCCTGTGAAGATCTAAGTAGTTGGAGAGAGAGAGAGAGCTCCATCCAAGAAGACAGCTGTTGGAACCAGGCTGAGAAGAAGGGTTCAGATTTTGTTCTGAATCTTAAGTAGCAGAGATCAAGGATCAACTGCAGAGGAGATCAATCTTATTGTGTTATACATTCAAGAAGCTTTGAAGAAAGCCAAGTCAGGTTGATCTCAGCTGAGTTCTTCCAAGAACTCATCAAGAAACTCACAACTCTTCTCTCTTTTCTCTGAGTTGTAGGGTTTACATTTTGTATTCATATTATCTTGTAGGATCCTTAGGGATCTGAGTTTGTAAGCCTGTAATTATAAAGGCTGAGTGTAGGGCCTGTGTGCCTGAGTGTAGGAGATTTGTATCTCTGAGTGTAGGCCTGTTGTGGCTGAGTGTAGGCCTGCTGTGGCTGAGTGTAGGCTTTGTGAAGAAGCTGAGTGTAGGTCTTTGGAGAAGACTGAGTTGTAGGGCCTTGGGCCTGAGCTGTAGGAACCTGGTTGGGGTTCTGGGTGTAAGATCTGAGGATCTGAGATAGTGGAGGAGTTTGGCCGAATCTAGTACACTACTAGATAGGCGAAGGGGGAAAGTGGATGTACCCAAACCTTGGGGAACCACTATAAACCTGTGTGTTTGTGTGCTTGTGATATTCTGTGATTGCTGTTTGATTGCTGTGTAAAAGTAGATATAACTCTGAGATAAAATCTGAATTCTGCCTAAAAAGTTAAAAAGATTTAAGTCACCTATTCACCCCCCCCCCCCCTCTAGGTGATTAGGTACAATATCTTTCAGATTGAGTTTAGCAAACTCAGTCGCTTTGCCCCTAGTTTGGTGAGCTCAGAGGAGGATAGAGCGAAGCGTTTCCTTGGTGGCCTGCGGAGCGATGTACAGCAGCTAGCGGTGGCTCATGGAGCGGTGAGTTATGCTGGGGCAGTGGAGGCCGCTTTGAAGGTAGAGGCCATCGAAAGAGCGAAGCAAAGAGGACAGCATGCGAGGAATGAGAAGAGGAAAGTTGTTGAAGCAAAGAGCCCCAAAGTGCCCGGTGCCCCTTCGAGGAAGAGGAGTAAAGAGGTCTGTAGCTTTTGTGGTCGGTCGGGCCATCCTGCTGAGAGATGTTTCAAGAGGGCGGCGGCGCAGAAGGAGCATGTGCATGCTATTCAGGGTGCTCCCAGGCAGAATGTGGTGTGTACTCTGTGCAAGAAAGAGGGGCATGATGTTGCCCATTGCTGGTTGAAGGATAAGGTCTGCTATCAGTGCAGACAGAAAGGTCATACCAAGGCCCGATGCCCGCAGCTCCAGTCTGTGCACCGACCAGTTCCTCTTTAGGCGTTGCCACCGCCTCAGTCTATGGATAGAGGTAAAGGGAAGTTGAATGTGATATCATCAGCGGAGGTTCAAACTTCGACGCAAGTCATTTCAGGTAAACCTTCTCGCTAGTCTTTTACTTCCATTGTAGATTGGTTTGGCTTTTGTTTTCTTTATTGATTGTGCAATTTTCCCGTTTATATTTATATAGGGATTTTTAAGGTAAAGAACCGCTGAGCGCGCGTTCTCTTTGACTCAGGTGCTACCCACTCATTTGTGGCTAGAGCCTTTGTAGAGCGGTGCCAGCTGGTTCTTGATCGTGTCGGTGATGCCTTTTGCGTCAAATTCCCCTCGGGCGATTCCGTGATATCAGATCAGGGCATTCTGGATTGTCCTATTATGTTGGGGGATTTCCCAGCCAAGGAAGATCTGAAGGTTATAGACTTGGAAGATTTCGACGTCATCTTGGGTATGGATTGGTTGTCTAGATACGATGCGGTGATCCAGTGTAGGGGTAAGCACTTGGATTTCAAGAAGGACAATGGTCAGCCTGGGAGTATTTATGGCAATCCGCGCCAGGCCTCTCCAGCAATTTCTACGGTATGTGCTCATAGGTTATTCAGTTCTGACTGTTCTATTTGCTTAGTCTCAGTGCTGGGGACTGTTAGCAGTTTGTCGTGGTTGGATGAGATTCCTGTTGTCCATGAGTTTTCTGATGTGTTTCCTAGCGACCTTCCCGGTCTTCCCCCTGTCAGAGATGTCGAGTTCGTTATTGATTTGGAGTCGGGTACGTGTCCTATTGCTAAGTCGCCGTACCGGATGGCCCCGTGAGAGATGGAGGAGCTGCGTACCCAGCTGGATGAGTTATTGGAGAAGGGTTTCATAAGGCAGAGCTCGTCGCCCTGGGGTGCGCCTGTTCTCTTTGTGAAGAAGAAAGATGGGTCGATGTGCCTTTGCATCGACTATAGAGAGCTGAACAAAGTCACCATCAAGAACAGGTATCCCCTGCCCAGAATCGACGACTTATTCGATCAGTTGCGTGGTAGCTCTGTGTTCTCCAAGATTGACCTTCGATCAGGATATCATCATCTCAAGATCCGGGAGTCGGACATTCCACGGACGGCTTTCCGATCGAGGCATGGAAATTTCGAATTCCTAGTTATGTCTTTTGGGTTGACCAACGCGCCATCAACATTCATGGACATGATGAACCGGGTGTTCAAAGATTTTCTGAACAAGTTTGTGGTCGTATTCATAGACGACGTTCTGATTTATTCACGGAATGCTGCGGAGCATGATCAGCACTTGAGGTTGGTGTTAGCTTCCTTGAGAGATCATCAGTTGTACGCCAAGCTGAGTAAATGTGAATTCTGGTTGCCTCAGGTTTCCTTCCTGGGTCATGATTAGCATAGGCCGAGCACACCCAAGGAGATGAGGAGCATCTTGAGGTTGGCCGGCTATTATAGAAGGTTTGTTGAGGGCTTTTCTACCTTGGCAGCGCCCCTAACTAAGCTGACGCATAAGCATGCAGCGTTCATCTGGAGCGAGCAGTGCGAGGAGGCCTTTCTGGAGCTAAAGAGGAGATTGTGCACTGCTCCTATTTTGACATTGCCTACGAAGGGCAAGGACTATGATGTATTTGTGGATGCCTCTCATGTTGGGCTCGGAGGCGTGTTGATGCAAGAGCGGAAGGTGATTGCGTATGGGTCGCGATAGTTGAAGACTCATGAGCAGAATTACCCTACACATGACCTCAAGTTTGCGGCGATGATTTTTGCGTTGAAGCTGTGGAGGCATCTACTCTATGGGGCTCAGTGCAAGATTTTCACCGATCATAAGAGCCTGAAGTACGTGTTTACACAGAAGGAGCTGAATCTGCGCTAGCGGAGGTGGCTAGAGTTTGTGGCCGATTATGACGTGGAGATCCAGTACCATCCAGGCAAGGCCAATGTGGTGGCCGACGCCCTGAGCCGCAAGACAGGGAAGATCTTCAACCTCATGGCAGACCGTTTAGTGGAAGAATTCTTGTTAATGGACATCTTCGTGGGATGTTGTGATTTGCAAAGCAGTTTGGCAGTGGCAGAGCCATCTTGGATTTCACTCACCAGGTTGCAGCAGAAGGATGATCTGGATTTGTTACACCTGTATCTCAGGGCTGAGAGAGGGGAGTTGCCGGATTTCTCTATCGATGAGTCGGGTACTTTGAAGTACCGCGGCAGGTTTTGCATCCCCGCGGTTGGAGACATCAGGAGTATGGTATGCAAAGAGGCTCATGGATCGAGTGTTGCCTACCACCCAGGATCCACCAAGATGTATCTTGATTTGAAGCAGATCGCCTGGTGGCATGGTATGAAAGGGGATATAGCTCGGTATGTTTCTGAATGTTACACTTGCAAGCGGGTGAAGGCTGACCATGGGAGGCCTGGTGGCAAGTTGACTCCTTTGGAGATCCCGACTTGGAAGTGGGAAAGTATCTCTATGGACTTCATCACGGGCTTACCAAGATCTCCAAGGGGATTTGACTCAGTTTGGGTGATCGTGGACCGATTGACGAAGTGTGCGCACTTCGTACCTTATTAGATCGACTACCCAATGAAGAAGATAGCAGAGTTGTATTTGAGCGAAGTCATCCGATTGCATGGAGTTCCCGTGAGTATCATTTCAAATCGAGACTCCAGATTTACTTCCCGTTTCTGGAAGAGTTTGCAGGAGGGTTTGGTTACAGACTTGAGATATTCTACCGCTTACCACCCTCAGACAAATGGGCAGACCGAGCGTGTGAACTGGATTGTGGAGGATATGATCAGGTGCTACATTCTAGACCACGGTGGAACGTGGGATGAGCGTTTGCGGCTCATGGAGTTTGCCTACAATAACAGTTACCAAGAGAGCTTGCAAATGGCTCCCTTCGAGGCATTGTATGAGAGGCGCTGTAGAACTCTGTTGTTTTGGACTGAGGTTGGTGAGAGGCCTTTGTTGGGTCCTGATGCTCTCGAGGAAATGGAGGTCGCTGTGAAGCTCATTCGGGAAAAGCTTCGGTTTGCTCAGGAAAGATATGAGAAGAACGCCAACCGGCGTATGTCCGATTTGGAATTTTCGGTGGAGGATTTAGTCTTTTTGAAGGTGTCTTCGATGGTTGGAGTGAAGAGGTTCGGCAAGAACCATAAGCTGGATACGAGGTATGTGGGGCCATTCAGAATTTTGGAGCATATTGGTGTGGCAGCATATAGGTTGGATCTACCAGCCAACTTCCTAGGCGTGCATAATGTCTTTCATGTGAGCCAGCTGCGGAAGTGTGTGCGGAGCAGTGAGCAAGTCTTGGATGTCGTGCCCCAGTTGGAGCCTAACCTCTCATATGTTGAGGTGCCGGTCCGCATCTTGGATACTCAGGATCGGGTGCTACGGACAAAGTCTATCCCGATGGTGAAGGTTCTTTGGAAGAATCAAGCTTTGGAAAGCGCGACTTAGGAGCTAGAGTCGGCTATGAGGGGGGCTCACCCTCGCCTGTTCTCCTGATTTGTTGGGTATGTTTTCTTTCTAGTAACCTTTGTCCATTACTTTCCTTCTATAATAGGAGTAGTGTACGTAAAGTTTCGGGACGAAACTTTCTTTTAGGGGGAGTGACTGTAACGCCCCCGATTTTTTGGCAATTGTTTAAATCCTCGTTTGGCGTTACGTTGGCGCAATTCCGGCTCGTGCCGTTGTTAGAGTACCTCGTTAGGTGTTCTTAGAGGTGATAGTCTGTTGTATGGTTTCCCCAGCTAGCCGACGTATGTCTTGGAGGCCCGGCTGAGCCTCCTAGGGAATCCTTGTGCTTTGGCTTCGGGAGGGGTTAGCCCGAGTGTGTGGTCGTCAGAGGTTGTGTCCGACTTCGTCGATGTTTTCGTAGCCCGAGTGTTTAGCTACGGTGCGGATTTGTTCGGAATCCGAGAGCATTAATTTCGCGTCATTTCGACGGTCGCTAGTTAGCGAGTCGTCCTTTATGTGAGCGTATTTACATGTTTACGCATTTAGGGCATAGCGAGTGATTTGGGCGTGCCGATGCGTAATTGCACGTGCACATGCGTGCAAGGTTTTATAAGTTTGTACGTGCACGGGCATGTGCATGCGTGCGGGGTAGAAATTCGGGTGCACGGATGCATGTTAATAGACGTGTATATATATATTAGGGTATGTAATTAGTGTGGTTAGTGGTTTTCTTAGTTAATTAGTAAGTATATAGTTATAAGCATATAATATTAAGATTGGCTATGAGGTTTTATATATTGGTTAAGATTAGGTTCCATTAAATCCTTAGATTCAATAGATTAGAGTTATATTATGATTTAAAGTAGTATAGCTTTCATTAGGTTGATTAGATACATATATATTAGGTTTATTTAGGTTTCTCCCCCCCCCCCCATTCAGCCGACCATCCAGCGAAAAAAAAAGAAACCCGAGCCGTTCCTTCGTGCCGCGGAAAAGAGGCAGAATCCCCTGCGCTGCTCTGACCGCCTATTCACCGCCTAGTTCAGCCTGAAATCTTCGTTCAAGGCCGGATCCGTGCTCCTCTAGGCAAGACCTTCCTTCCGAGGTAAACGTTTTGAGAGTTCACCAGTTTTTTTTCCGGAGTAGAGAGCTGCGGGTTCCTTGCTTTGATCGCCCAGTTTTGTTATTCAGTTTTCTTGGGTATTGTTGTTTGCGGCCGATCGGTTTGGGAAGAGGATTGCTGGTCGAAAATCTTCAAAAAAAAACAAGAACAAGGCAAGTGTGCCCTTCGCCCTTGCCAAAGAAATTCTAGGTTGTGTCCTTGATTTGCTTAAATTCTGAACTAGCTCTGTAAGGATTTGGTTATTCCAAAATTTGTGCAAAATTTCTTATTCAAAATCCCTTGTTTGCTAAAGTTGCGGCCGGAATAAATCTTAGAGTTGTCGTTCCCTGTTTTTTGAGTTGGGATCAGATATTTTTGTTGTTCTTTTGTTATATATACAAATGATTTATATACGAATGCTGCTTTGATGTTCAAGCACCGAGTTTCCCTATGGTTTTAGACTTGTTCTTTTTAGGTATGGCATGGGCATGTGATGTTTCCAGTGAATGTTTACTTGGAGGAGTGCGGCTCTAGGTGATAGTGTAAAGTGCATTTGTTTTCTGTTTACTGTTCAAGCACCGAGTGCTCCATGTCTTAGCCTTGTTCATTTCAAGATTTATGTGTTAGCCTGCTGTTTTCCTTGAGTGTAAATCGTGACCAGCTCGTTTTAGTATCAAATTCCTTGCACATGTTTGGTATCAAACTAATTGGTTATACTTGGTATCAAACTGATTTTTTTTGTAAAATTTTTTGTATTTGAGTTTAAAGGTATTTTTTTTACATGTTAAATGCGTGTTCAGTTAACCAACGTCGTCAACTGTTAGGTAGATAAGCCTCTTAGGTGGGTGGCTCTAGATTGTTTAGGGTTCAGTGTGAATTCTTGGTGGATCATGGAACCACTAGTAAGGGTTTTCCGAGTCACTTGGTGCTGGAGTAGGTTGTGATTTTGGAGGTGGGTCGGACCGATGTCGCCACCCTTATTTTACTTCTTGTCTTATTAAGACAATATGGGTTGTTTGGTTGAGTTCGACTGATGCCACCACCACAACACGTTGAGATATTTAGGCCTGTCAGGCTTGGTTGGACCGTTGCCACCAGCCTAGGCCCTTGTTACTGATTTTGTCCATCTCCAGTATTAGGTGACTCTTTCTGCTCTAGTTTTATGCTAGGATTTATTTATTTATTTTTGCTAATCCCTTTTGCAGAGGTAGTAGAAGTTCGGCTTCATTTGTGCTCTTGATGTACTCCCTTTCCACTTACCTCTGTGGGAATCAGTTTTACCTGCTTTACTTACTTTATTTTACATGTACCTATTTTACTTCACCTTCACTTACTTCTGACCTGATTTTAAATCCTGTATAAATCTATTGTACCCTTGTTTTTTTCCTTTTGTTAGTTGCTTTGCTGAGGTGTTCGTTTTTTTTTTTCTGAATACCTCAGGTACAGGTATTTAGCCGACTGTACGACTAGGTTGCTCCTGGAGATTTTCTAGCATTTCAGTTGCTTCTGTGGTTCTCAGTTCCTCTTGTTTGGGAGGTAGCTTTTCTTTAGACTTGTAGTATAGACATACCTACTCACCAGTGGGTTTGTGTCAGTTGGTGACGCCCACTGGTGGTTTCTCTTTTAGATACTTTGCACTTGCTTACACTGTTAGTTCTCCTATTTTTGAGATTTATTAAACTTGCTCCTGGGATGATTTATGTTAGGTTGTTAGTTACTTTAAAACCTATAAAAGAAAACAATTATTATATCTAAAACATAGACATCATGTTTTCTCTTCAAAAAGCTTAATCTCTACTTTCAAAACCACGTAAAAGGTCATTTTCTATATATATCATATAAGTTAAATCTAGGGTCGTGCATAGTCTTAGGTGTCCCCTGGGGACGCTTATGCATCCTCTTAGGATGTTAAAAAAATGAATAAAGTATTTTCCGCTACGTATAAGTATAATTTTGAAGGGTGGACTAGTTGATCCACGAAGCCGAGGGATACAGCCTCTAAAATACAATTGATTTTCACATCATTTAAGCTTATGATTTTTTCATAGTCTTAGTAGTTGGTGGTTGCCTGAACGTCGCCAGTTATCACCTGTCCGACATGGCATCACGACGCATGTTTTCTCCTACTCTGATGCTTCTTAATTTTGAAGAAAATGCGGGTTGTGACAGTTGATAAGGGAGTTAAAATCTTCTTCAATGTCTGAATCATGTTCTTTACTATTATAAGAGTGTGAACATAATTCATTTTTTGATGCAGAAAGATAATCTGAGGCTAAACTATGAGAGATTGATTTTACCTTAGCAGGATCTGAACAATCATGATCTTCTTCTCCTGGTTGAGTTTCCTCAATAGCCATCAGGCCCATGAGAGCCTTCTCCTCTTCTGTTCCTGATGAATTAGACTCTCTGTCAGACAGTGTTAACTATCTTTTTGCCAAGAAGCTTTTGTCAGCCTTCTTGTGTTGTCCATCCTTCAAGTTATCTGACATTTTCTCCTTTCTTTTTGCTGGGAAATTAGCTATGAAATGTCCTTTTCTATTGCAACAATAACACACTATATTAGTTTTAATATATTTATTCTGAGAGGATGCATACTTGTCCCCAGAATTCTTTTTCTTGGGTTTCTCTGGATGATTGATCTTTTTGTGAGAAGAGTCTCCAGTTGGATCCTTCCACCTACCTTATTTTCTTCTCCTTAACATATTCTTGAACTGTCTAGAGAAGAGAGACAGTTCCTCCTCAGTTAGTTCCCCTTCTGTTGAGGATGATTCTGAACACTCAGAAGCAGTTTCCAATTTTTCTAAGAGAGTTGGCTTCTCCCTGACTTTTCTGGATGACTCAGACTTTAAGGCCAAAGTCTTTTCTCTATTGTGTGCTCTGGCTGATTCTTTTTCAGACTTTATGAGATTGAGCTGTAACTCATGAGACAATAGCTTTCCATATTGGGCCTGGGGGTCTTTGTTGGCTAAGTTTCCCATTTCTCTTATGGCACAGATTTTAATGTCACATTCCTTATTTAGGGACCTCAATAACTTGTCATTAAGTTCATAATTTGTAAAACTTCTGCCATAAGTCCTAAGGTTATTTATAATTCTGAAGAACTTTTCAAAACACTCAACCACTGAATCTTTCTTATCTTGTCTGAAGACTTCATACTGTTGATTTAGCAGAGATTTTCTATCATCTCTAACCTCTTCAGTTCCTTCCATTTAAACTATCAAAGATACCCACATTTCCTTGGCTGTCTTGCAATGAATCAGATTCTGAAATATGGAATCATCTATTGCACTTACTATTATATTCTGAGCCCTCTTATCCATAGAGGCTAAAATGATTTCATGCTTTTCCATTTCCATGTAAGTCTTGGGTGTCCTGATGTTTGCATCAAGAACTGACACTTTCATGGGAATGAGGGTCCTTCAATCACTGTGATGTATATTCTTGGATCTACTGCCTCCATGAATAATCTGACTCCTTCTTTCCATATTCCAAAGTTTTCTTTGGAGCAGATAGGGAGCTTAATGGAATTGTTTTCCCTCTAGGACATGATATATCTTTCTCTTAATCCTTTGGATTCTCACTAGGATGTTATGCCTTTTTCAGTGAACCTCCCTCTGATACTAATTGTAAATGACCTAGAGGAGGTGAATAGGTCCAATTTAAATTAAGGCACCATTTTTTAGCAATCAGAGAGCTATTGTCTTTAATATGAATACCTCAATCAGATAAACATAATATACTAAACAACAATTAAGAAAATAACCACAGCACATTGATCTAGCACACACAACACAATACACACAGATTTATAGTGGTTCCCCAATTTATGGGTACATCCACTTTCCCCCTTCGCCTATCTAGCAATGAACTACATTCGGCCAAACTCCTTCTCTTTCCTTTTCTCATATCCTTAGATCTTACAGCTCGAGCCCACACAGCTCCTACAACTCAGACTATACAAGTCTTACCACTCAGATCACCAAGATCCTACACCTCAAGTTATTCCCCAGAACTCTACCTAAGAATGAATCCTCACTCCTACTTCTCAGGCAAAAAATGCCATACACCTCAGAGAATTTCCAACTTCTCCTACCTCAGGCAATCCCAGCCATACCTCAGCCTTTATAACACATGCTTACAAAAAGAATGAGAATAATTCTCCTCCAGTCAGATCTACAGGTAGATCTTACAATAAAAGTAGGTAAAAGAAAATTGAACTATAAAGTGTCACCCAGCAAGAGAGATCTGAGTAACAGCTTCTTAATCTGACCTTGATGAATATGCTTCCTTTGATCTTTGTCAAGATAGATCTGATCAACCTTTCTTAGCTTTTCAAATCTTCTTGAAATGAAAATTAGGGTTGATCTAGGCTGGAGAAATGTTGAAGATGATTCTTGATCAGACCACTCTCCACCTTCTAAATTGTAGCTGATGCTTCAGTCCTTTTTTCTTCACAAAATTGTGTTGCTTCTTCTTCTTTTTTCCTCTTCTGTTTTCTTCTATCTCTCTATATGTTTTTCAATCAGATATTTTTTTAATCATACCATCTTTAGAAGTCTAGAATCCTTTAAATAGGCTCTAATAGGAGTAACCGGCTAATTCGGTTAATAACTGACATCTGACAGTTCTGACAGTTGTCAGTACCTTCGTCTTGATTTCTGTACTTAGAAAGACATGTCTGCTGAAGTGTTGAACCTTGACTGTTAAGTGTGTTGACACAAGTCTTGGGTGTCGACACTGCTCTTGTAGTGGTGTCGACAAACTTCTGAATGTGTCAACATAGCTCTTCAACATGTCTCGATACAACTTAAGTGGAATATGTCGATACAATTCCTGTGTGTCGACACAAGTCTTGTGTGTCGACATAGTTGTCTTCAGTCTCGACACAGATTGAATAGTGTGTGTCGACACTAGTCCTAAGTGTCTACACAGTTGTCTTCAGTCTCGACAAAGCTTGAATAGAGTGTGTCGAAACTAGTCTTGAGTGTCGACACAGTTGTCTTCAGTCTCGACATAGTGTGTCGACACAATTGTCCTTAGTGTCGACACATCTTCTCTTTCTCTCGATACAACTTGTCTTTATCTCGACACAACATGTTCAGTGTGTGTCGACATAGTTGTGAGTGTCTTGACACTTTGTACTTAGCTTTATTTATCTGCACACATAAACTTAACATACATCAAATACAACAATATTTATATCATTGAGCGGAGAAGACTTCTTCAAAACAAGTACATTGAGACTAATATACTCAACGGGATGTCAAGTCTGCCTTCCTAAATGGAGACTTGAAGGAAGAGGTTTATGTAGAGCAGCCTCCGAGATTTACAGATTCTAACTCTCCTACTGCTGTATATAGACTTAGGAAAGCTCTTTATGGGCTCAAGCAAGCCCCAAGAGCATGGTATGAGACATTGTCTACCTTCCTCATTGAGAACAAATTCTCAAGGGGGAAGATAGAGAAGACCATATTCCTAAGGGAATCTAAGGGCAAGATCATCCTACTCCAGATGTATGTTGATGACATAATATTTGGCTCTACTGATGACAACCTTTGTAGGAAGTTTGCTAAACTTATACAAGGGAAGTTTGAGATGAGTAGTATGGGTGAACTGAAATTTTTCTTGGGACTCCAAGTAAAACAGACTGATGACAGTCTATCCATATCCCAGTCAAAGTTCACCTGGGAGATAATCAAGAAATATGGCATGGAGAATGCTTCCACCATAATAACTCCCATGAGCTTAAGTATGCCTTTAGACAAAGATGATCCAGGGAATCCTGTTGATCAAACTCTGTATAGAGGTATAGTTGGCTCCCTTCTCTACCTCACTGCAAGTAGGACTGACATTATGTATGAAACATGTGTCTGTACTAGGTATCAGGTCTGCCCTAAAGTGTCTCACTACACTACTGTGAAAAGAATCTTGAGATATCTTAAGGGCACCTCAGATCTTGGCCTATGATATCCCAGGAAAGGGGAATTTGAACTAACATGCTATTCAGATGCAGATTTTGCAGGTTGCAAGGAGGACAGAAAGAGCACTTCAGGCTCCTGTCAGTTTCTAGGTGGAAGACTTGTCTCTTGGAGCAGTAAGAAACAAATAAGTGTTGTAATATCAACAACAGAGTCAGAATATATTTTAGTTGGAAGCTGTTGTGCTCAGTCGGTGTGGATCCAACAACAACTTCAAGACTACAACATTCAAATAAGTAGAACTCTGCTCTTTTGTGATTCTACTAGTGCAATTTCTATATCTAGAAATCCTATCTCCCATAACAGGACGAAGCATATAGAAATTAGGTATCATTTTATTAGAGAACATGTAGAAAGGGAAGACATCTCCCTTAATTTTGTCTCCACAGACAAGCAAGTGGCTGATATCTTCACTAAGCCACTAGATGAAGCTAAGTTCAACACCTTCAAATTTGAATTGGGTATATTGAATCTTGTGTCGCTTCAATTCTCTCTTCTACCATATGCTGCACTGTTTATTTTGCAGGTAGAAAATACTCTTCCTCTAGATTATGAAGAGAGTGTGCAACTTTTTAGGGGGAGCCAGCCAAACAGCTGAACTAGATTCAGTCACAGTGAGAATATCTACTCCAGACAGATAGGGGGAGAAATAACCCTCAGTATGCTCCCTACTGCAGAAGTCAAAAAGCGGGAGGATAGATGTCAACAGTTGAGAAGAACAAACAAGTGGAACAGTAAGGATAGCAGCATGTCAGGGGGAGTAAGTAATTCTCCACAGGCTGGAGAAATATGGTAACAAGTGGAATAGTAAGGATAACAACATGTTAGGGGGAGTAAGTAATTCTCCACATGCTGGATAAATATGGTAACATTTCCACATTCTACTAATGTTTATTCTTTCTATGATGAATATGTTGTGTTGTCAATGACCTGTAGTGTTTTGACTTCTTCAACTAGGGGGAGATTGTTGGGTCTATTAATCCCAATTTCCCAGATTTGTAAAAAGTCAAACGGGTCAATGACATATACACATAATGTATTTGATGTGTGCCCTAGTTCATGCATTCAGGTAGTCCATGATTGGACAGGTAAAGAAAATGAGTTTTGGTAGTAAACTCAAATTTCGTCGAGCTCAGCTCGAAGTTCGTCGAGCTCAGCATGCTGGTCGTCGAGCTTTACTCAACATTCAGTGGGATAAGCACAAGAGTTCAGGTTTCAACTTTCGTCGAGCTCAGCTTAAAGTTCATTGATCAAAGCTTACAAATCAACGAACTCAGCTCAACACTTGTTAAGCTAAAGCCGGAAAAATCAAGTAAGGCAAAAAGCATTGAGACCACCGAGAAGATCAAAGTTCGTCGAGCTCAGCCCATAGATCATCGAACGCAGCTAAAGCTAGAAAATCTGTCTAAGGCAAAAATGTTGAGACCCCTGAGAAGAAGGCGTTGAGACTGCTAAGACAGCTAAGAAGATAGCATTGAGACCACTGAGACAGCTGAGATAGTTGAGAAGACAGCGTTGAGACTGCAGAGACAGCTGAGACAAAACTGGCTAGATTTCTCTAAGTCCAGAAGCGTTGAAGAAGATTCAATCGACGCTTCTAATAAATTAGGCAGCGCTGAGATAGTTAAGAGGTAAATAGCTGAGACAAAACTAGCTGGATTGTTTCTTAGTCCAGAAGCATTGAGTGAAGCAGGTTCACTCAACGCTTCTAATGAAGAAGGAAGCACTTAGACAGTTAAATTCAAGAAACCGCTGAGACAGCTGTGAAGATACCGTTGAGATAGAAACTTGTCACACATAAGAAGAAGAAAGTGCTGAGACAAAGGCATGTCTCAACTAATAATGAAAAACCAGTTAGACCACTGAGACAAAACTGCTGAGACAAAGCCAGAGAAATTTCTAAGTCTAGAAGCACTGAGAGCCAAGGCTGATGGCGTTGAGTGTCTTAACATCACTCAATGCATGATAGAATTCTAGAAAATATTCTAAGTCCAGATGTTGATGACCACTGTTGACGTCATCAATGTCAAAATTGTAGGAAGCCATTGCGGGAAAGCTGCTGCAGTGTCGAAAGATGTTTTGTCCCTTTTTGATGGAGATGTCGCTCAACAATCCTTGGTTGACCAACATTCTATTATTCTGTTGATTCAAATCAATGTATATAAAAAGGAAACTATAAAAGGATTAGGGTTAACGAATACACAAGGATCAAATGCAGAAGATATAGAAAGAGAAATTGAAAGAGGCGGCTGGACATTTTCTTCCCATCAAGCTTGAAAGCTAAAGTCCAGCCAAGTTAGCCTGAAGGCAAAGAAAGATAGCTGAAGCACTTCAAAGTTTAGCAAGTTTGTTCCAATCAGAACAGTGTAGCTGATTTATCTCTTCAGCAAATTGGTAGCTGCTTATCTATGTAGCAGAAAAGTGTGAGCTGTAGATGAAGATTGATTCCTTCTACAGCAATTGGGCTGGACTGATATCTGCTCATTCCAGTAAAGTTGACTCAAAGATACTTCTCTGAGTCAGTAGTTTTTGTTTTTCTTAAACAATTTGTATTAACTTCCTGTGGGATTCAGTAAATCTGAATCTATGTGTAGGGCACTTTGTTCCTGAGGCAGGTGACAAATTTGTCACTGATGTAGGTGCCCTGTTGGGGCACTGAGGTAGGATCCAAGTGAGGATTTGAGATGTAGGGCTTAAGTTCCTGAGGTATTAGAGTGTTGCTCTCTGAGGTAGGATCCAAGTGTGGATTTGAGGTAGGGTTGTCCTCCCAGCCTGAGTGTAGGGCCTTGTGCCTGAGGTAGGTGACTGGAGAGTCACTGGGCTGTAGGTGACAAGTTTGTCACTAAGTTGAAGACCTTGGAGGAGGCTAAGCTATAGGTACCTGAAAGGGTACTGAGTTGTAGGAGTGCTGCAGTACTCTGACAGTTGGGCTATATGCCTAAAGCTGTAGTACTAAAGAGCCTGAGTGTAGGCCTTAGAAATAAGGCTGAGGTAGGTTATTAGTGGATCACTGAGCTGTAGGATTCTTGCAGGGCTCTGAGGTAGGAACTCTTGTAGTTCCGAGTTAGATTCTGTGAAGAATCTGTGTGTAAGGCTGAGGGCCCAAGATGTAAGATCTGGGGAGCATAGTAGAGTAGTTTGTGTCGAGTCCAACAAATAAGTTGGAATGGGGGGAGGAAAAGTGGAGGTACTAAATTGGGGAACCACTATAAATCCATGTGTTTGGTGCGTGCTTTCTTTTCTTTGTTATTGCAGGATTTAAGGATAAGCACTAGCTAGAACAACTTGAGAACAACAAAAGAATTAAGAAAAATTCAAAGACCTATTCACCCCCCTCTAGGTGATTAGATAACCTTGAATTAAATAAATTTCACCCGAGTTAATCGAAATCAATCCACCTAGATAGATACACTTTAACTTGTATACATACGAATTTTGTACTAGAGTTTTGGCCCAAGGTTTCACACCTAGTATAATCACAAATGTATCGTGATATTAATTATTCAATGAATTTCTAGCCTGTTAGAATATAGTGTCACGAGTTATAGCATGTACGCGTAGCATTTTTCATCTTGAGTGCACCGGCGAGGGATGTGTGTATCATGTGTAGTCATTCTACTATCTAAATCCTCACACATACCTAGAGGCATAGACAACAAATACGACCTCGTGTTGTCGCACTCAATAGCTAAGCACCTATAGATTCAACCCACTATGTCTGAAGGACAATATATACATAGATTACGAGTCTAAATGCAAACATTTCAAGTATACGTTATGGTCTAAGACACAGTCATGTGAGCCAATAGCGTTATAAATTAACAACAGTTTTTTTTTGCTTTTTTTGTTTTTTAAAAAATGACAAGGAAACTCAAGTAAACAAAAAAACAAATGTGCGAAAGGAAAAAAAGACACGGACAAGTGCCACAAACAAGAAAAACAAAACAAAAAAAGACACACACGACGATGACTAGGATTAGAGATCCAGAACACCAAGCTCGAGTCGAAGTAGTGAGAAATATGCATCCGGGAGTGGCTTAGTGAATATGTCCGCTAGTTGGTTATCAATGCCAATAAAACTCACACTCACTTTCTCCTTTTTTATGATCTCGAATAAAGTGGGGACGCATGTTAATATGTTTTGATCTAGAATGGTACACTGGATTATATGTCAAGTCTATGACACTATTTTTGTCGCACCTAAGTATAACATTCCTACAAGTTAAGCCAAAGTCTTCTAATATTTGAGACATCCATAGTGCCTGAGCGCAACAGCTTCCTAAGGCGATATACTCAGCTTTAGCGGTGGATAGTGTAACCGAGTTTTGTTTGCGGCTTGACCAGGAGACTAGTGCAGGGTCTAGGAAATGACATGTACCACGTGCCATTGCGATCAAGTGAACACCGTGTATAGTCAGAGTCAGAGTACCCATGTAGTGTGAAATCGGTGGTGTGTGGGTACCATATTCCAAGGTTCGGTGTTCCTATAAGGTACCTAAAAATATGCTTTACTGCTTTCAAATGTGACTCTCTAGGGTCAGCTTGGTACCTAGCACACATATCTACCATAAATGTGATATCTGGCCTAGAGGCACTCAAATATAGCAATGATCCTATCATACCCCAGAATACAGTCTGATCGATAGAAATACCACATTCATCTTTTCCTAATTTAATAGAGGCACTCATAGGAGTTTTGACTTGTTTCAGATTCTCATACCCAAAACGCACAAGCATATCTTTGATATATTTTGATTGACTTATAAAAATCTTGTCTTTGCGTTGAGAAATCTAAAATTCTTGGAAATAGGTAATTTCTCCTGCTAGGCTCATTTCGAATTTGGATTTCATTAAGGTGAAAATTTCTTCACACATACTTTCATTCGTGCCCCCAAAAATGATATCATCCACATTGATTTATAAAATAATTAGATCCGAATTCTTGGTTTTTTTTCAAATACTTTGGTGTCCGCACTACCCATCCTAAAGTCATGATCTAATAGAAAAGTGGTGAGCCTATCATACCATGCACGTGGTGCCTGCTTCAATCCGTACAAGGCCTTCACAAACTTGTATACGTGGTTTGGGTAGGCCGCATTCATGAAAACGGATGGTTGCACGACATATACCTCTTCTTTAATATATCTGTTTAAGAAAGCACTCTTAACGTCCATTTGGTACAATCTAATTTGCTTATAACTTGCAAACGCCAAAAACATACGAATGGACTCAAGACGAGCAACCGGGACAAATGATTCCTCAAAATCCACACCCTCTATCTGAGAATACCCTTGAGCCACCAACCTAGCTTTAATTCTTGTTATCCTAGACTCACCATCAAGTTTATTTTTGAAAACCCATTTTAAGCCTATGACTGAATGGTTATCAGGTTGTTCCACTAACACCAATACCTTACTCCGCTTGAATTGTCTTAGCTCCTCATTCATAGCCAAGAACCATGATTCATCTTTCAAGGCTTCTGAGACATTTTTGTGTTCATTATCAGATAGGAAACACAAGTTTGAGAATAACTCATGAAGTGCAGACCGAGTTCTAACTCCTTGAGATGGCTCTCCTATGACTAGATCACGGGGTTGTTGCTTTGAAAAAATTAAGTTACTATGAGACCTATATCCTTGTTCAAGAATTTGAGTTTCACTCTCCACGATTCTCTCCTCACCTTCATCTCCTATTGGTACACTCTATTCAACATCCTCTTCATTAGACTTAGGCTCGTTAGATGGGGAATTTTCATTGAAATGCACATGAGCTGATTCTTCAACAACTAGAGTCCTCCTATTGTAGATCCTATAGGCCCGACTCTTTCTCGAGTATCCTAAGAAGATACCAAGATCAGATTTTTTGTCAAATTTTTCTAGGTGATTCTTAGTGTTTAGAATGTAGCATGGGCAACCAAAGACCATAAAATACGATACAGAGGGTTTCCTTTCGAAATACAGCTCATATGAAGTTTGCTTTAAAAGTGGGTGAAGCATGACTCGGTTCATCACGTAGCTTATCGTGTTAACCGCTTCAGCCCAAAAGGATCGTGGTATTCCAAACTCGGCAAGCATTGTGCGGACCAATTCTTGAAGAGTGCGATTTTTTCTTTCTACAACCCCGTTCTGTTGTGGAGTGCGAGGGGCAGAGAATTCGTGCTTGATTCCTAAGGTATCACACAAGTTTGAGAAGTCCTCATTCTCAAACTCTCCTTCATGATCTGATCTAATACATTTTATCTTTAGCTCCTTCTCATTTTGAAGTCGCTTGCAAAGATTAGAGAATTTGCTACAGGTGTCAGAATTATTTTCTAGAAAGATAGTCCAGTAATAATGTGAAAAATCATCTATTATAACGAAGGTGTAATGTTTTCCACCTAGACTACACATGCTAAGGGGTCCAAACAAATCCATATGAATGAGTTCGAGGGGTCTAGACATGGTTACTTCGGTTTTGCTTTTGAAAGAGGTTTTAACAAATTTTCTTTTTGACACGGGCTGCATAGGATATTTAAACTATTGCTTAAGTTGGGAAGTCCCCGAACAAGTTTCTTTTTCGATAGTTTTACAATAATCTTGCTACCAGTGTGTCCTAGTCTCTTATGCCAAAGGTTTATTTCCTCATTCTTAGTAACTAGACATTTCAAATTAGATGCAGAAATATCATCAAAACTAATAGTGTACACATTATGATTTCTATGAGCTACAAGTAATACACTAGAAGTTTTGGCATCAATAATTTTGCAAGTGTTTGTAGATGACTCAAATAAGACATTTAGACCTTTATAACACCGTTGGTTAATAGAGATGAGATTATGCTTAAGTCCATCTACATACAGTACATTAAAAATATAAAATTCCTTGTTACCTATAGTGCCACTTCTAAGTATTTGTCCTTTGTTGTTGTCCCCAAAGGTCACCATGCCACCCTTCTTCTTCTCTAGGATAAGAAACTTGTCTTTATCTCCTGTAATATGCTTGGAGCAACCAGAGTCCAAGTACCACATGTTCTTTTTATCTTTAGCCTGCCAACAGACCTAAAAAGAAGATGAGGGTAAAGATCTTGTTACCCAAGTTATCACACCCATATAATAGGTAGAAGACTTTGGTAGCCAGACTTGCAAATACTTTTTAGCACCTTTCCTCAGACACAAGCAAGAAGTGTGACCAAACTTATGACAATTTCCGTACACAATGTAAGCAGCAGACGCTGCAATTATCAGGTTGCTCGAGCTCGTGTTTGAAGATGGGGAAAGCCTTCAGACTTCTTGACCTTATTTGGTGAGTTTTTATTATTATGTCTAGAAGTAACTTGATAACGATTTCCACTCAGTGGGGACGTTGTACACACGTATCCTAGTCCAAAGTTCACAGATCCATGAAATTGTGCACCCAACAACATATTTAAAGACTTTTGGTATATTCTAAACTTCTGGATGGCACAGTTAAGATCATGGATCCTCTCCTTTAGGGCGGTGTTTTGATGGGAGCAAAGCCCGACTCTAAATTATCTAGGGATCCCGACGAGTACGGATTTCGCGCGGCGAATTATAGGCAGGTGCACCTATCACAAGTAATACAGGATATTCGGGGGAATATTGAGATCATAAATTTCCCGGGAATGGGTTGATTATCCCTACTTCTCCGAAAGAGCTATTATTTTACTAAAATAGCTAAGTTGTCGATTTTAACTAAGATAAAGCTGGAAATAGATTAAGGATAAAGTCGATGAAGAAATAACACTCGGTATTGAATTAAGTTAGGACTAAAATAGATTTGAATAATTAGAGACCTTAGGTTTCAATTCAATTAAAGCGGAAACTTGGCCATTGAGGTTCCAAAAGAATGAGCTCACCTATCTCTACGAATATCGCTCACCTGAACATTAAGACTATTTGACCGGGCTCTCATCCGACGAAGGATTCCTCTTCATGCTTGCAATACGCTAAGAACCCCGCTATTGGGTGGGGAACCCAATCCGGTAGAGTTTGCGCGCCTCCTCTCTCGAGGGTTAGTTCAGAACTCTCTTTACCCAGGGGTGATCAATCCATACGCATGGCCTCTCGGCTAGCTAGCGTATGGATAACGAAAGTAGAGTCCACACATCGATATGTGGTTCTACGCATCGTTAACCTGTGGTAAACCTTAGATTTTTTAATTAAATAAAAAAATAAGACCTTTAGTTATTTAAAATATTTTATATCCCAATGCTCTTCGATACCGAGGGCTAAAAGCGATTAGCCACTCATCAGAATGGGGATGGCTTATGAGTTTGGTTATGCATGTGTTCTAAACTAAGAGCTGAAGGGTTACAAAAAACATAAGGAAAAGAATAAGATAACCTAATATTAGAAATAAAAAAGCTACTAAAAAAATAAAAACACACGCACCTAACCAAACACATAATAAAGAAAAAAAACTAAGTTACAAAAAAGAGAAAGTTGCATAATTGAAATTACAAATCCTACTCAAACTAGTAGGCGGTAAATTAAAGCTAAAAATTGCAAATCCTACTCAAATGAGTAGGCGGGAAATGAAAGTGAGTCCTACTCAAATGAGTAGGAGGAAATAAATGCACACACACACGCACTCTACTGAAATTAAAACTCACAAACACACACTCGACAGAAATGAAAACGCACACACACTGCAGAAAGTAAAACGCACACACACTCTCTAATAAAATAACAAACTCACACGCACGAGGCATACTCAAATGAGTATACGGAAAAGTAAAATGATTCCTACTCAAACGAGTAGGAGAAAATAGATGCACACACGCACACACTCTATATAAATAAACACACACACACACACACTTGCATAAATGAAAACACACACACAAACTTGTTAAAATGAAAACACACAAAAACACTGCAGAAAGTAAAACGCACACATACGCTCTACTGAAATTAAAACGTACACACACACTCTACTAAAATAAAAAAAACACACTCATACACTCTACTGAAATTAAAACGCACACACACACTCTACAAAAATGAAAAAAAAAATGATAAAAATTATCTCATACACGCACGCACACATACGAAAAAAGCGAAAAACTAATTTATCCAAAAAATTAAAACAACTACATTTCTACCTCTAAAATTTGGTAGAAATGCATAAAAAGTAGAAATAAAAATTGTTTGAGCAAAAGAGTTTTCAAATTAATGCGAGAAAAGCAAGTGCTTGAAAAATTAAAACGTTTACATTTTTACCGTTATAATTTGATGAAAATGCATAAAAAGTAGAAATAAAAATTATTTGAGCAAAAGTCTTTTTAAGTAAATGCGAAAATCAAAGATGTTGAAAAATTGAAATACCACATAATCCATTCTTATAGCTTTGTAAAAGGATTTAAAAAATTGAAGAAAGTTAAAAAGAAGCAAAAGTTTTACAACATAAAAAGAGAAAATCTAAGTTAAAGAATAATGAAAACCACTTTTGAAATCATTTTATAAGTTCATAAGAACGAATATAAAATAATAAAAATCCTAAATCTAAACCATTTTAAGTAGTATGATACGAAAAATGGCTATAACAACGACTAGTAATTTTGAGAAAATTTAAAATAAAGCAAAGCATTTTTTTATTTTAAAGCATAAATTCCGCAAATCTAACTCATACATGCACACACCCCATACAAAAATGAAAACAAAGATACATAAGATTGATGAAAAGGAGGCATTTAGAGACATTCCAAAGCATTATAAGAATGAAAAAACTAACGATTTTATTGACAAAGAAGTTGATTACAAAAGCTTAAACAAACTTAAAAAGGAGGGGGGAGATTATCCTTATATAGCACTAAAAGAGCTCCTGGCAGTAGCCCTTAACACCAAAATGGTTCAAAATTCGGAACCCAATCACCTTACAGCAAGGGCCTATTTATAGCCAAAAAAATCAGATTACACGCCCTCGGTCACGGGCGTGTAAGGGGGGCATGTCATCACTGTTGATGAAGTGATGCCTAGCATTCAATGCTTGTTAACTTCAGGGAGGTCCACGTGGAAGTCACGTCCGTGTCTCTGTCGACACGTGCGTGTCGGATGGCGTGCCTAGCAGGTGGATTTAGGGACGGGTTGCGTCAAAAGCTGCTGACGACGTCTTGTCGGGCCAGGTGGAGGTGTACACTCCTGTGTTGCATCTTGACACAGGCATCTCGGGTCTTATCGATGATCTTTGGGTGCGGTTCGTCGATCGGGTGACACGGGCCTTGGCCACAGTAGTGTCATATATGACACGGGCATGTCTGAGGGCGTGTCTAACAATTATTCGGCTTTGGCTGATTTCTGTTTGAATCCAAGTCACACGCCCATGTCACGGGCGTGTATTGAAGTATACGGGCGTGTACTTGGCAAATTTTGACATTTTCTGAAAAATTTCAGAAAAATAAAATAAACTTAAGTTAGAATAAAATATATAAAAAGGAGAAATTTATTGAACAAAATTAACTAAAAATAACAGAAACAAACTAAGACGACTTAATTAATATACATAAAAATACGTATATTTACAACTCATCATGTTTTCAGTTACGAGCATTACAAACTGATTGGCAAATTGTTTTTTGCCTTCCTCTACCATGACAAGCGACAAGTGAAGTCTCTTCTCTAATACATACTTTTCATTTATGAGGTTATTCGTTCTCACCGACACCTTGGAGAGACTTGCCTTTTGTTCTTCGATCGTTGTCATCAAGTGCGAGCACTTTAGACACTAGATCTTTTCTTTGCCACTTCTAATAACTTCACCTTTTAATGTTCTAAGTCCTTTTTGATTTTCTTATTCTCAACTCTCAAGGAATTTTTCTCAGAAATAACACTTCCTAATTTATCAACTACATTTTCATAGATTTCAAGAAGTTCAGTATAAGTTGGTGGAGTTACCTCAGTATCGCTCTGGACACTAGACTTATTGTCAGATTCTTCTTAATTCTTTCCCATGAGACATAGATTTGCCTCGACTTCACTCCCAGAGTCTATGGTGCTTGACTCATCAGAACCATCCTCATCCCAGGTGAGCACCTTTAGCACCTTCTTCTTCCCTTTGTGCCTGCTTTGCTTTTCTTTTTCCTCTTTCTGGAGTCCTGGGCATTCTCTCTTTAGGTGCCAAGGCTTATGGAGTGATAGCACTCAAGCTGGGACTTCTCATCATCGCTTTCCATCTCTTTCGATGTCTTATTCCACCTTCTGCCTTCTCCAACTCCTCTCTTTAGGAATTTCTTGAATTGTCCCTACTTCTTGTGATTCTTCATGAAATTTGAATTCCCGAATATAGAGGCTCTCCTCCTCATCTTCCTCAGAATCTTTAGCATCTTTTCTCTCCTTTGTGACCTTCAGCGCCTGTCCCTTCTTCTTTACTTCCCTGGGATATTCCTCTGCTTGAATCTTCAATTCAAGTTCATGTGTCTTCAGATTGCCGATGATGCTTCCTATCTCCAGGGTGTTGATCTCATGAGACTCAGCAATAGCTGTCACCTTTGGGTTGAAGTGAGGAGGCAGAGATCGTAGGATCTTCCTCACTAGGTCACCATTTGGAAAGTTCTTTCCGAGAGATCTTGACTCTTTGACGATCTTGGTAAAGCGAGTGTACATGCTGTGAACATCCTCGTCGATCTCCATCCGAAACTGTTCGTATTCAGATTCGAGTCGGAATAGCTTCGACTCCTTCACCTATGAGGTACCTTCGTGAGTGAGTTCAAGAAGATGCCATATATCATAAGTAGTCTCGTAGTTATATATTCTATTGAATTCAGTTTTGTCCAAGGCGCAAAATAGCGAGTTCATAGCCTTGGCATTATTCGTACATTTCAGCTTGTCTGTGTCATCCCACGTATCATGTGGTTTATTTATGACTTTATCCCCAACCGTGACAGTGGGTGAAGTGTACTTTGACTCTATTATGGCCCATATGTCCATGCGTTGTGTCATCAGAAATATTCTCATGCGTGTTCTCCAGTGACTATAGTCACTCCCCACACTGAGTGGAGGTCGACTCACACCATTTCCCTCATTGAATGCATGAACGGAGTTGGCCATCTTACTTCAGGTTCTTAAGCCTTTTTGAAGCAACCTCCCTCTGATACCATTTGTTGGATCTCGTGGCCAACCTTAGTGGGTGGGGTGAATAAGGTTTGGAGCTTTCATTGGAATTTTAAATATTTCGTCCCAGGAAATCGAGTTCTCGAAGCTACCGTGAGGCGTTAGGTAGCTAACACGCGACAGTAATAAACAGAGCTCATTTTCCTGTGTAGATCTTAGTTAAAACCCCACAAACACATGCACACACACACACACACACTCGCTAAATAATCACAGCACACACCCAGAAGTAATTAACATAGAATTAAAGGATTTCATTACATGAATTCAAAACAACAATAGTTCTAGATGAGTACAAAAAGAGTGATCTCCGTGATGCCGGAGATCTAAGGCAATGAGTAGAAACGATCTTTTGGTTTCTATACTGATCAGCTCCACGGACCGGTTGGCTTTCTCCTTTTCCCTCCAGGAAAAGTCTTTGAGCCAGCTCTTCACCTCCACACAAGGAAGGGTCTTAGAGCACTGCTAGATCATCCCGATCTAGACGTCCTTATCCCCCGGACGATTTCCCACCGAGTCCTACCCAGATTCCGACGACCCTTACCGGTTGATTTTCCCCTCCACAAGATTTAGAAAAGACAAAACGATTACAAGAGTAAAAGATGTAAATATTTTAAAAGATGAAGTTCTCCCTCTTGAAGACTTCTCCGTGGAGCGATCCACGACCGGTGCTTGAGATCTCCGTTTTCTGACAACTGGTCGGCTATTCGTATTCGATGTAGATCTTGGATCTCCAGAGTCTTTCGATCACGAGAGGGAGGCACACGACTGTCTTCTTCTTCAACGGAGACATGTGGAACGGAGCGCAAGGAAGAGCGGTCGAACCCTAGAATCCACAAACTCCCGTCCTTCCTTCTCCTCAATGATCAGGCATAGAAACCAAGGAGGCCTTTTATACCTCTTCATGAAAATAGGCTACCGCCGGTGGTAAGACTATCGCCCAGCAGTAGTTTCGCGCGCTTGTTGTGCCAGCTGTCGTCCAAATATGGAGTAATATTAAAAACGAATATTTGACGTATCATCGTTGCTAGCGCCGCGTAGTTACCGTTACCACCGCGCGGTAATATAGGACACGACAATTCAGAACAGTTGTGTTAATATTCGTCAAAGGCTAGCGCAGAATGGTAAGAGCTATCGCCTGTGGTAGAACAGTTTCTCAAGAAAAACGTCTCGTCATTCCTCGAGAGGCTAGTACGACGCATTAACCGCTATCGTCTGGCAGTAGATTGGTTTCCAGAGAAGTCTTGCCCGACGTTCGTCGAGAATCTAACGCGGCGCGGTAATAACTAACACCTGCGGTAATTTCCCGAGAGGTTGGCCAAATAATTCCTTGCTTTAGCGCGTGCGATGGGACTAGCGCGGAGCGGTAACTTCCCGAGAGCTCTGTCCAATCAATTCACGACTAACGCTCGGCGGTAACTTCTAACACTCGGCGTTAGTGGCCATAGGAATCTTCTTCTTCTTCGCTTGCACTTGTCAACTTGCTCACTCTATCAACAGAAGACTTGATCAAATACAACCTGTGAGTTGATATTCTCAAACTCAGGGAATGTGAAACATAAGTTCCAATATATATATATATATATATATATATATATATATATATATATATATATATATATATATATATATATATATATATATATATATATATATATATATATATATATATATATATATATATATATAATATTATAATACAATATTACATTACAATTAATATCAAATAATCCAAAATGATCTGAAATCCCTAACAACTCGAAATCTTACGAAAATCGCTTCGTATCTAAATACCGATGCTACGAATCTAACGGCGAAGTCGAAACTTGAATCTGACAAACCAAACTTGGGCAGACACCTCCCGAAGGCAATACACAAGCATTCTCAAAAAGGTTCCACCGAGTCACCAAAACAGACCCGACTCTCAAGGGAATCTTGCAAACAAGCTAAACTCAATCACATTAAAAACTTAAAGAGCAAAAACCACGCTCTAACCACGGCACATGTCAAACATGCGTCAACGTAACGCTCTGAATTCATAAATACGCCAAAAAAAAATTAAACTAAACATCGAAAAATTGGGCGGGACGTTACAAAGGGTACGGACTTGGCATTCATGAGGAATATTGAATGGGCTTCAGCCATATTAAAGAGGAAGGGGAGGGGGTTCGGCCATAAGAGATTTTTATATAATGCTTGGGGAAATGAAAGGGTGGCTGGAATAACAATAAAGTGTGGGTGGATGTGAGTTGGCGTTGGTTTAGAGAAAGACAGGGTGGCAGCAAATAAATGAGATTGGCTTGGGGGTTCATGTGAACAGCACACATTGTGGTGGTGGTATTTGCTTAAGATTTAATAAAATATTGATGGTTTGCATGAAATTCGGGAGGGGCTCACGTGCATGGGAGAAATAAATAGGATTGCATGGTGTTTAATTGTTGTGATATTGCACGTGAGCTTGAACTTCCATGGAGGAAATAAATAGGTTTGCATGGTTGGGACCTTAGCGGGGCGCAACATGGCGGGCAGCACCATGGCGGGCTGCAGCATGGTGGCATGAAATTTCATAAACGAGTGCAGCTTTAACTCTTGAGCTTGGCCAACACGACAACATTCGTAAGTCACCATCATCCAACGCCAATACTTTGGCCGCGACATTATTTTTTGACAAAACTCCATAAACAGTACTAGAAAAGAAAATATAAAAAGAAAGAAAAATAATATATAATTAGGAAAAAACATAAATTTTTATATTCGAAACTTAATATTTTTATAATATTAATTTAAGCTAAATTACGTGTTATCAAATTCTCTCATACTTATTAGTTTACTTGTCCCCAGACAAAAACATACAAGTTAGCAAGAAATAAAAATAAACTAATCAAACAAAATGATTATACTGATCACGAATACGATACAAAATTAGAGGTAGAGAAATTACGAAAAATAAACCGAAAATTATTACTTAGTCATAGCATTAAGTTTTATAAATTTCACTCAAATAAAGATAAATCATCTCATGTTTTAGATAGAAATAAAAACTAAGTAATGCGACAAATGAAAGGGCATGGAGGTTCTACTGCAATCTAAAAAACATTTTATAATCACCTCAATCTAAGTCAAAAATCGATATTTTTGCCTAAAAACTTATCAATTTTACTTTTTCAATATCGTACTAAAAATAAACCTATGAAGCATGAATCAATAGGACTTTCATTAGACATAATGTTTTGATTTGGGTTTAAGGGTGCAAAAAGCAAAAGATAAATATGAAGGGCTAAACACACTTAAACAAAAGTCAGAGCTTTGCAAAATGCTTTTTTGTGCTAAAAAATAAATAAAAATTTGACATTCCAAAGTAATTTGAAATATAAAGTTTGGGGTCAAAATAACATTCTTCAATTTTTCACACATAATTTTGTCAAATAGTTTCTCTTCATTTTATTCATTCATTATTCATCTTTTTTTTTCAAATTTGTTTCCTTCTTTTGTAGTAAAAAGGATAAGATTTAAAACTTTCTCTATTTTCACTAAAAAGAGCCCATACTAGCAACAAGTTAAGCTCAAAAAATTCTAAGTGTGTAACATGGGTAAGCTATATAGCTTTGGTAAACAATAAGTAGGGCTAAAAATTAACTGGAAAAAGCTCAACGTGACTATCAACGATTAGAATTTATAGGCTCGTGATGCAAAAGACTCAAATTAATCAAAAGGAATGTCTAGATCATATTCATGCTTCTATGTCTACTTAAGTAATTAAAAAATCTAGAGACAAGAGTTGTAGATAGAAAATAAAGAGAAATAACTTTTCATGAAAATAAAAATAATAAGCATCTAGATCCGTTCACTCCGACTACACTTAAAACTAATCAACACTATAAAGATTTTTAAATAAGAAAAACAAGAGATGATAGATTTTATAAGAGTGAAAATTATAAAAAGATAACTATGAAAAAGTGCAAATTTTCATTATGTTTTTCAAAGATAACATGTTACCTTAATTAGAAACACGACATGAGCCAACACATTACTCATGAAACATAAGCAAAATAAAAAATTAGAGAATTTTATTCAAGCTAAATAAGTACACTAATGATTAGAAACATGAAAATACAAAGTCGTGGGGGTACTAAAGATAAAGCAGAAATTAACTTGTTTTTTTGTTTTCTTGGTTCAATTTTTTTAGAATTTTAAAGAAAAAGTTACAAACCTAATACTTTGAAAGAAAGAAAACTCAAGTTATAATTCTAATTTTTTTGTTATTCCTGAACTTTCTGAGGTATACCCAGTGAAGGGCTCAAACCGGTACTAGGAGATATGATGAGATGACATCTCAAACCTCCCTTTCCAAGCAAATTATTT
This sequence comes from Platanthera guangdongensis, assembly GCA_039583875.1. Classification (NCBI taxonomy): domain Eukaryota; kingdom Viridiplantae; phylum Streptophyta; class Magnoliopsida; order Asparagales; family Orchidaceae; genus Platanthera; species Platanthera guangdongensis. Next base: position 144,956,450 of record CM077148.1, on the reverse strand, counting down.
TTTGATTTTCTATTTTTTTGATTTTTTTTCTTGGGTTTTTAATTTTTTTGTGATTTTAAGAAAGTTTTCTAATTGTTATTTTGGGCTGAGCATAATAATTGAAACTCGATAATCGCTCGAATTTTCAGTCGAATCGAAATTGAAATAAAATAATTCGAATCATTTTTGACTCGAAATTAATTTCGAGGCAATCACGAGTCCCTCGATTTATGATTCGAGCCAGCTCAAAATGAAATATTAAATAATTATTTTTTAAAATTTTGGTTAGGCCCAAGGGCAATTAGGGTATGAGTCAACAGTCATTAGTGACTAGCTCACTATATGGAGATTTCAGCTTTGGGAGCTGATTTGTCCATAAGATATTATAGAATCGGGAGTCAATAATGAAAATGCATAAATTAATATTTTGTAATGCCTCGATAATGAAAATGCAGAATCATCATGAATGTAGTGCCTCAATATTCGATAATGAAAATGATCATTTTGTTGTTTTCACGAAAGTGGTTGTCTTCATTTTTTCCATTCAAGCATTCAAGCGGGCCCTTAGAGTTTCTTGTGTCTTCTTTCTTTCTTCTCTGACCCTACGGCCTACGTTGCATTCTTGCTTCCCGGATAGTGAGTTAGCAACCGTTGGACATCAATTGCATTATTGCAAGAGGCCACGACGTTCTTACTTCCTGAAGGGCGAGTTGGCGACAGTCGGGCACCAACAACATTACTGCAAGAGGCCACCATGTTCTTGCTTCATGGACGGCGTGTCAACGACAGCCAACTGCAAGCTACAAGCCTGCGAGAGGCCACCATGTTCTTGCTTCCTGGACGGCGCGTCTGCGACCTCCAATTGCAAGCTGCAAGCCTGTGACAAGCCACCGCGTTTCTTCCGGCCAGGTTTTGATTCTTCCAAACATGTTTAGATTCTGCTACTTTGATAAAATCTTATCTATTTACAGACATAGTTTCTTGTCTTTTCTATTATTTTGGCTTGTGGTATACTATTATTAGTCTACTTATGTCTTATGAATAGTTTATTTTGTAGTTTTGTTATATTTTTAGTCAAATATATTGATTTGAGAAGTAGTTTTATTTTCAAATTCTTTTTTTTTTGGATTTAGGTATGTACTTTTAAGAACTTTTTAGTAAAAAGATGAAAGAATATCTTCAAGTATGATGTGAAATAAAGTTATTATGATGTGTCATAAAAGTCAAGAAAGAATCTTATCGCTTAAGATAAGATGTGATATAAAATGTATGATGTGATATAAAGTTATTCGGGTGTGTCGTTGAAGTCAAGAAATGAATAACTTGGTTTGTAATAAAGAAATCTTATGTAGCGTGTGATGGAAGTTATCCCCCTGGTATACTGATATTTTTGTCTTGTTTTTTTGGAAATAATTATTCTGAAATGTATAAATAATATATAATAACAATTTTTTTTAAAAAAAATCAAACAATATAAATATGAATTGTGAAGTGATCAAGATCAACTACTCAATGTCATATTGCCATAGTATATTGGTATCTTACATTTATTGTGATTAAAAAAAAATTTTAATGATGCACTCAATAGTTCATGAAAAAAATTACTTAACACTATTTAGAAATATGTAATAAATTATTTTTTAAAAAAAAAAAAAAATAATTTCGAGCCAACTCAAAATTTATTCGAGCCGGCTCGAAATCGAATTGATTTCGAGTCGAGCCGGCTCAACTCGAAATCAATTTCGAGTCGAAAAATTCAATTTCGAACCGAACCCAAATCGCTCGAACTTGACTCGATATCAACCCTATTGCTAATAAAAGGAAAATATTATGAATTTTGGGGGTTATATATATATATATTTTAATTTTCAAAGGTTATATGATTTTTTGGGGGTATTTTTGCAATTTGCTAAAAGGAAAAAAAAACTATTAATTTACGTCCTTATACTTAAAGTTAAACATTGTCTCCAATATTTAAAACTAAGTATGAAAGTTCTAGAAAAATAAGTAAAGAAAAGAAATAAAATACAAGACATGTAATATAAAAGACAAGAAACCGAAGGAAAATGATGGCGTCCCTGATTATGAGATCGGAGAGGCCACAACAAAACCTGCAAAAATGTTAAAACAAGCAAAAGAATGCAAAAAAAATTAGAAGAAAATGGGTTACCTCCCATAAGGGTTTTGTTTACTATCACGTAGCTTGACTGATTTGTCATTTTAAAATTATAATTTAGAAAGGTTAAACTTTTCAATTTTCCCATTGGAAGTGCCGTCGGGAAGGTATAACTTAAGACGGTGATCGTTAACTTTAAAAGATTCTTTTTTCGGGGTGGTCAAGGATAATAGTCCCATATAGCCAAACCTCTTTGATGACAAAAGGGCCAGACGATCGAGACTTCAACTTGCCAAAAAAGCGTATTCGTGAATTGTATAAAAGGACTAAATTGCAGAGAGAAAAAATTTTATGAAATTTAATTTTATTATCATGATAAAACTTAGTACGCTCTTTATAAAATTTATTACTCTTGTAGGCATTCACATGTCATTCCTCGATTCTGTTTAGTTGTAATTTTCTATTCTCAGAGGCTAAGTTTAAATTGAGGTTTAAGAATTTAAGAGCCCAATACGCGCGATGTTCTAATTATACCTAAAGGTGGCACGTCATGTCATAAAACAATCGATAAGGAGTATAACCAATGACAGTTTTGTTTGTCGTCTGGAAGTCCCATAACGCGTCGTCGAGTTTTAATGACCAACCCCTTCTATTAACGGACACCATTTTTTTCAATATACGTTTAAGCTTGTGATTAACCAAGTCTACTTGGCCGCACGTTTGTGGGTGATAAGCGGTGAAAAGTTGGTGAGTGACGCCTTATTTTGATAAAAATTTTGTAAATTGGGTGCCGCAAATTGGAGTGCCTCTATCACTAATTATAGCATGTGGCGTGGCAAAGCGAGAAAATAATTTTTTAAAAAAATTCACTACGACTCTCGCATTGTTGGTGAGAAGATCTTGCGCTTCCGCTCATCTCGACACGTAGTAGACCACAAGTAGAATGTACCTATTGATATAAGAGGGAGGGAGTGAACCCACAAAATCTATACCCCAAAGATCAAAAACTTTGAATTCCAAAATAAATTATGAGGGATTTCATCCCGGCGAGATAAGTTACCTGACCAGTGGCAGTTATCGCATGTACTCACGAAAGCGTTAGCATCCTTGAATAGTGTGGGCCAGTCAAAGCCCGCCTTCAGCACTTTTCTTACTGTCCGGCTTGCTAATAGTGCCCTCCGGTTGGTCCTTCATGGCAGTGTCATAATATTTACAGGCCTTCCTCGCTCGAAACACACCATCACACTACTTGATCCGCACAGATACGAAATAAGAAGAGATCCTCCCAAAAATAAATTTTCAAGTCGAAAAAGAATTTCTTCTTTTGTTGACTTGAAAAATCTTTTATCTGGATCCAAGTCACTAAATATGAAAGTCTTTGTTTTCAAGGAAAGCTAAATTACCTCGAGGGGGTGAATAAGTTATTGTTCTCTTTTGTTATATTTTTTAACTTAATTACTTATGTGAGTGATGCGATTATGTTAGTTGTGCTTTCAAGGCAATCACACAAACAACACAACAAATTTATAGTGGTTCCCTAAATTATGGGTACATCCATTTTCTCTCCCACCTTTCTAACTACTTGTTAGACAAGACACTTCTCCAATCTCAGCTCCTAAGAGCTTACAACTCAGATCCCTAAGGATGTCTCAATCTCCTCCAAGACCTACAATCCAGGCACAAGACCTCACAACTCAGTGATCCAACGATCACCTACCTCAGGCCAAAGGCCCTATAACTCAGGCTGGGAGGACAGCCCTACCTCAGATCCACAAAGAATTCTACTTTAGAGAGAACTCTCTTACTTCTCAGGCACAAAGGCCATACCTCAGATCCAAAGGGATCCTACAACACAGGCACAAGTGCCCTACCACTCAAAGAGAATGACTCTCCTACCACAGGCTCAAAAGCCATATAGCTCAGATTGATACTTGAGTCCTACTTCTCAGGCCAAAGCCCTACACTCAAATTCTCAACAGAATCCTACCTCAGATCAACCAGTAATCCTACACTCAGATCCACACTTGGATCCTACACTCAGCATTTATATATTTAGGCTTATAGCTCAGATCTGTTAAGATCCCACAGGGTGTGAGTGGGTGTTTTATGATTTTTACAATAGAGAAATTTCTCCGAAACTTCTTCTTCCTGAGCTGAGATGTCCTCAGCCCTACCTTATGCACAGTAACAAGAATCTTAATATGGAAGCAACTTTGTAGATCTGCTGCTCCACACTTTGCTGAACTGAGCCAGAATCTCAGCTCTCTCTTTTACACAGCTCCAGAAACTTATCTTCTGGAAATATTCTGCTAGATCTGTGAAGTAACTACTGTAGGGCCTTTTTCCCTTAACAGCTTCTTTAACTGAGATAAACTCAGCCCTATCTTGCAGATTACTGAAACTAGATGATTGAGCTTCTTCTTCTTACTTAGAAAGAGGACTTTCTGATCTTGCTGTTCAAGATGATTTGTTTCTTCAGAGAATAACTTCTTCAAGAGCTAACTATCTGTGAGTCACAGACTAACTTGATTTTGCTCTTAGATCAGCACTTTGAACTGGTTCTCCAAGCTCTGCAATAATGGCGAGAAGCAAGATGAAGTTCAACTATAATTTCCCAAAAGCTACATCTTCTTCCTCGATCTCCGCCTTTTATTATTAGCCCATCAACGACTCTTTGAGCAGTGAGCCCCACCTTGAATTTGTTGGCAACTACCAGCTTTTGCCTTAATGGTGTAAGGCCCAATTTTTTTTATTTTTCACTTTACCAAGATCAGTAACCCAATAACTCATCTCCTTATGTCCATTCCACATATTATCACAAATTCCACAGTTTTACTAAATGCAGAACAACCTAAGGTACATGATGTACATGATAGGAGGTACTCTAAATTTTCATCCAAATGCCCTAATATAATTATTGTGTGTCTATCATGACACATGTAGCATAAATCCAGAGACATGTAATTTTCCTAATTAATTTAGCATTTATTAGATTTTCACAAACGTTAGGTCATGGGTAATTTTGAACATGAAGTACTAGATTTCCTTAAGTTGTGGCCACCCAAAAATTATTAATACGATGCGATGGCAATATATCAGTGAATATGAAATTTGACAGATTTATATACAGGTAATGACCTCTAAATAATTAATTCAAGGTAATTAAAATAATTAGAGTTAAAGAAGGGAGTACCATAAATCATAATCCACAAATTATATAAAAATTACCAGAGCTTTATAATGTTACAAAACTACTACTGACTAAGTTTCATGCGATTACAAGGTAAGTAAGCCATGTATAAAAATACTTCAAGAAAAATTTCCTAAAGTGCACTTTGTGAAGAAACATTCTCATAGACTCATCCAAATAACTTGTAATACTTTTATAGGCTTTATTTTGCCATAAAAAGTTCTCTGGCCATGTAACACAAGTTTCCAACAAGATATAACATTTATTTTCTATTTATCAAAACATGGTGCACTAGTTCACTTAACACATGAAGTACTAAGAGAAGATGTCCAAATGTTCCAAATAATTTACTAGTGCATCTAAATGATATTTAAATAACCTTGCCAGAGTTTCATATCATCCTAAGTTAATATAACCTTGGTTACTTCAAAAGCATCACATAGGGTAAGATGAAGGTTTTCACTACAAGTATAGGCTACTATTTTCTAAACATCATATAATAAATTCCAGAGGTTAATAATACTATAAAATTACTCCTACCAAATTTTCATAAAGCTCCAAGGTCATATGACCCTTCAATATTTTCATGAAAGGTATAGGCCTAAACTATCCCTAATTGGTTTATGTTGTGTGACTAAGTCTAAATGTCACCAAATTCCTTCCTAGGGCATTTCACCACCCTAAGATCACATGGGCTCAACACCAAGTCCATACAAGGAAATATCACTCCATGTCCTTCACAAACCCCCAAATTTCAATCCTAGGGTTTGAACTAGGGTCCTAGGGCAAATCCACTCCAATCCATCTCAAACTCCATAAGAGGGTGTTTTCACTGACCATGGAGTTCTGGGCCAAGTCCAAACCCCTTTGAGTGAGAATTGGCCTCTCTATGCCCCAAACACTCTTTGCCCTAATTTAACCCCTTAAGGGCCATATTTGGTCTCACCAAAACCTGTCCAAATCAAACCCAATTGGGCTGAAAGTTTTAACATAGTCATGCCATGAACTTAAGAGACAGACACCAAACTTTTGGTGGGTTTAGAGGTCATTAGAACCCTTAAATAATTCATGTAAGGTTAATTAAATTTTTACAAAAACTTTAGGAATTGTTTTCCAAAAATTCCCATTTTTGGATATATTATAGGTATAGGTAAAAGTGACCCCCAGCCAAAATTTCAAGTCATTTGGATGGGTGGATTGATGGGGCACTCAAAAAAATCTCTGACCAAGCCTAGGTATAGACCTCACCAAATTGCGTGATGTGGTCTAACCTGAACTCCAAATTGGTTCAAACTAATTTTAAATTAAACTAGACCCTAGGGCTATAACGTTCATGTAGACCACTTTTACTGTAAGGGACCTTACATATTTTTAATAATTCAAAACATCCACAGCCATTTAAATAATAGAATTGAATTAATAATATAAAGTAAATAATCAGATTCTGCACGAATCTTGATGCATGATAGATGGGATCCGTTCATTTTCCCCAACGTGCAAACGAAAAGGATTGTAACATCTTGGGCTATTTCAGGAGGTGATTTCCCAGCCACCTGAACCTCTCCCCGGCCGGCTAACGCCACCACCACCTTCGTTGAGCTTGTGGCCATCGATAGGCGGTGGTAGGCCTACCAGAGATGGCCGGAAAACTCAAGCTTTCTGACATGCCGAACTTGGGTCGATTGGCCGCAACTCCGACAGCCATTAAGAGTGGATTTATCCACTGAAGGAGGTGAGGGAGGACCTTAGTGGTGGGCTGGAGGCTGGCCGATCGTCGGAAAGCCATGGATGGTGGTGGCATCATCAGGTGTTCTGCAACAACACTATCAAAGTGCCCTACTCCTTCATGTAAGGTGTGGAAAAGATAACCCTGAGTGCAGGGATGCTTTTAAGTTGATCATATGGGGAAGGGGAAGGGTCTAGCTAGATTCCCCATTAATGGCCTTGAAATGAAAATTTTGGCCATGGTGGGATTCAAATGAATCCAGCCTCTGATTAGCCTGGAAAGCCTCTTGATCTTCTCCATCTAACCAGGGGAATGAATCCAGTAATGAAGAGTGACCCTTGGCTTCCCCATGCCATGAATGGCCTTTACTCCCCCTTTCTCTCATTTCTCTCTCCTCCATTAAAGGGGAAAGTGGAGTTTTCTCTATCCTGGACATCAAGGCCAAATTTGAAGAGTAATCCAGCCTAATGGCAGCCCATTAGCTCATAATATTAATTAAAATAAAGTTACCCTAAGTGGGGGAAGTAGGTTTGAGCTTGGGTTAGCACATTGAGCTAGTTTGACATATTTCAAGGATTTAGTTGACCTTGGTCAAATTGACCATTTGGGTTGCCCCCAATGGGTCCTTACGGCCTATTGCCCCCTCCCTACCTAAGGTCTAGGCAAGGTTGGGTAGGGTTGGTTGGGCATCTTGGCGGTCACTTGACCCTTAGTTAGGGCACTTTGACCTTTTTAGGGCTATGGTTGACTTGGGTCAACTTAGCCCCTTTGGTTGACCCTAATAGGTCCTTGGTGACCCATTGACCTCCCTTAGGGCTTGGGAAGGTCTACGTGGGTCCCCTTGGCCAAGGGGATGTCAATTGGGCATGGGTGAGCTTAGTTTGACATAATCAGGTCTTGGGTTGACTTGGGTCAACCTAGCCTTTTTAGTTGACCCAAGTGGGTCCTTATGGCTTTACTGGACCCTCTAATAGGTTAGTGGTGAGGTGGTGGGGTCATGAAGTCATGGTGAAGCCCTATGGTCATCCCTAAGCTAGTAATTGGGATTCTATTATTTGTAGACCAAGGTGGTTCACACCCTAATTCCCAAGTTCACCCCAACCTTTTGGTACTTCCCAGGATTTTGTCATGAACCAGTCATGACAAAACCATCCTAGGGGTCTAAAAGTCTGAGGGATGTTACAAATGGCTATATAGAAGGCAAGCAGTGACACTTGTCGCGTACTATAGGTTTCCTGCAACAGATTCAAATTCTATTGACTTGTTGACTTTGCTGATGTCACCATCTGTGGACTTAGCCAAAATCAAGCATACTTAGTATAGGGGTTGATTGAGTAAGCTTCACTTAATTCCAAAACACTTAGACAGATATTCTATCACTAGGCATTGAGTGAGTAAGCTTCACTCTACGCCAAAACACTTAGAAAGATATTCTATCACTAGGCGTTGAGTGATCAAGCTTCACTCAATGCCAAAACACTTAGACAGATATTTTATCCCTAAGCATTGAGTGAGTAAGCTTCACTCAACGCCAAAACACCTAGACATATTTTCTTTAACTTGGCGTTGAGAGAGTAAGCTTCACTCAACGCCAAACTACTTAATAGATTTTCTTCTGTTACTAGGCATTGAGCGAGTAGCCTCCACTCAACGCATTTGGACGTAGCCAAATTTCTGTGTGAAATCACAGTCTCTGGCTGACTAAGATTTAGTCAATGCTTTTTATCATATGGCATTGAGTGAGTAAGCTTCAATCAACGTCTGTGGACTTGGTCAAATATCCACATATATTTTCTATGGCTTTGATTGACTGAGCTATACTCAACGAATATGAAGTTATGGCGTTTAGTGAATGGACTTCACTCAAAGCCTATGGATTTAGCCACATTTCTGCATGTTTCTTATTAGGCTTTTACTATCTTAGCCTATCTCACGGCTTTTTCCTATATGACGTTGAAATAGTAAACTTCACTTAATGTCTATGGACTTAGCCACATCTTTAGCTTGCCAATTATTTGCCTTTGACTATACAAGCTGAACTCAGTGCTATTAGCCACTTGGAGTTGAGTGAATAGACTTCACTCAACACCTATGGACTTAGACAGTTTTTTGTCTTTCCATTAGCTTACCTAGTCATCACCTGTCTTGGCGACAAGAATCAACCCGTCCAATCAATGCATAGAAGGTACTCCACATACACAGAACTTGTAGGATATGTTTGATTACATCATGTGTATATCATTATCTACAAGGCCTTCTTCAAATCCAAGACATTGGGATCAATGGACACAACAAAATAGTTGGCCAAATCTGCGACCAAGGGGTGGATGAAGAATTTGTTACCATTTCGAGGGTGAGGAGGCTCTCTTCAGGGAATTTAATGTCTATGTCGGCCTCGACTAACGCATCCGCAACAACATTCTCTAATCACGAAAGATGATCTATCGCCAAGTTCTCTTCGCCTTTTTTGTCCCGAATTTCCAAATCAAACTCTTATAGGAGGATAATCCTTCTCAATAAAGGAAGCTTGGCGTCTTCCTTGTTCAACATGTACCTAAGGGCAGAGTGATCGGTAAAAACATGAACCTTTGAAAAAATAATATAAGACCTAAACATAACAATTATGAAAATAATAGCTAGAAGTTCCTTTTTCCGTCATAGAGTAGTTGGCATGTGAAAATGTGAATGTTTTGCTAGCATAGTAAATAAGATGAAAATATTTGTTTATGCACTGTCCTGGCACATCTCCTACTGCAAAATCGCTCACTTCGCACATTATTTCAAACAGCAAGGACCAATCTGGTGCTACTAATATCGGCGAGTTGATAAGTTTTTCTTAAAAAATATTAAATGAAAATAAACATTCCTCATAAAAAAACAAAAGGTGATTCTTTTTCAAAGAGGTGATTTAACAACTTTGTAATTTTGCAAAAAATTGTATAAATCGCCGATAGAACCCTGCATGGCCTAGAAAACTTCTAATTAATTTTACATTCATAGGAGGGGATGTCTTTCAATGATTTTGATCTTGCCCATATCAACCTTGATCCCTCTACTAGAAATTTGATGGTCGAGAAATAACCCTTCTCGAACCATGAAGTGACATTTCTCCCAGTTTAAAGCTAAATTCGTGTCTTCGCAATATTGAAGAATATGATCAAGAATAGATAAACAATATTAAAACGAATTTCTGAAGACAAAAAATTGTCCATAAAGACCTCCATCACCTCCTCTACTAAATCGTCAAAGATCGCCAACATACATCTTTGGAATGTAGTCGTACCGTTGCTTAAAACAAATGACATCCTTCGATAAGCAATGGTGTCAAAGGGACAAATAAATGTGGTTTTCTCCTGGTCCTCGGGTAAAATATGGATTTGAAAATATCCTGAGAGACCATTGAGAAAATAGTATGAGGAGTGGCCAGAAAGACATTCTAATATTTGATCAATAAAAGGTAATGGAAAGTGGTCTTTTTGGGTGGCATCGTTTAATTTTCTATAGTCGATGCACATCCGCCAACCCGAAACAGTATGAGTCAGGATTAATTCATTGTTTTCATTTGCCACTACCATTATTCCGTCTTTCTTTGGCACGACTTGTATGGGGCTAACCCACGTACTATCCGAAATCGGATAGATTATTCCCTCATCTAATAGCTTAATCACTTCGGCTTTGATGACGTCTTTCATGTTGGGATTAAGACATCATTGTGGCTGAATGGTGCTACGAGAATTATCTTCTAATAATATTTTTTGGGTGCAGAAAGGGGCTAATCTCCTTTATGTCAAAATTTTGCCAAGCTATGGATTGACTGTACTACCCGTATTCGTCGGGGATGGGTCCTACCACAGCCAGGTCAGCAGAAGTCATGGTCAACAGGTCAAGACGAAATTCCAAGTCAGCGCGCAAGAACGCCGCAGGCCTGGGCAAGTATGGCGAGCTCCCCTCGCATACTTGCCAAGTAGGCGATTTCCCGACTTCAACATTGACGGTGGTTATTTAAAACATGAACTAATTTAGAAAACTTTGAATCACATAACTTACAAAAAATGATAACAGGTGGTTTTGATTTTTTTTTCTAAAAAGACATATTTAAGATGGTCGGGAAGTTGTTTTAGTTCAAAAGAGGGAGGTTCTTCATAAGAGGTTTTTATTTTAAAATCTTTTAACTTAAAGTGCTCAAAAGGTAATGATCGAGCTATCTCTTTAACACAAAACATAGTGTCATTTTCTGGATCCTCAAAAGTTAAAGAAAGAAAATCATAGCAAGAAAAACAATCATCAAACGAGATTTCTAAATTAAAGCATGAATCATCATTAGAAAGAGAATTTTGCATAGAGGGATTGATATGAAAAGTAACTTCATCATCTCTAACCTAAATGAGGAGCTTTTTGCTACTCACATCAATTATTGCGCAAAAGGTGGCGAGGAAGGGGCGGATGAGTATGAGGAGTACTTCGACATCCTCTTTAATGTCAAGAATGACAAAGTTTACCGGGAATATAAACATGTCAACATTTACAAGCATGACCTCCACAATCCCTTCTTCTTGTTCGCCATTGTCAAGCTCTCCTCGATGACGATTCAATGAGTAAACATCGAAGACAACTTCTTCCTCCCATGCCGATGATGAAGCAGCATTCTACCTCTAGCGTCAAAGCTTTGCGCACTTTTTTCCTCCGACATTGATTGCGGACCTTCTCCTCGCGAGCTTCTTCCTCTACGTTTGCAAATCTATAGCTTCATTGTGCCCTTTTGAGCTTCTCCTTTTGACCTATCCTCTTACCGAACAGGTATAAGCTCTATTTTTCACAGACGAAGGAAAGCAGATAGGGCAATGGAGAGTAGGGCTGAAATCCTCCTCAGAAGGCCTACCTCCTTTATCTTTCCTATATATTAACAATTTTGATTGTCTTCATGTAGTTTGTGTTAATGGCAGAGAGGGCTGAAAATTTTGATTGTCTATCAACTTTCCTAATTCATTTTCAATTCATTTCCAGTTTTAAGACTGTTGGCTCCTTTGATCCCAATTTCCTAGATTTGTAAGAAGTCAAACGGGTCAATGACATACACACATAATGTATTTGATGTGTGCCCTAGTTCATGCATGCAGGTAGTCCATGATTGGACAGGTGAAGAAAATGTGTTTTGGTAGTAAACTCAAATTTCGTCGAGCTCCGCTCGAAGTTCGTCGAGCTCAGCATGCTGGTTGTCGAGCTCAACTCAACATTCAGTGGGATAAGCACAAAAGTTCAGGTTTCAACTTTCGTTGAGCTCAACTTGAAGTTTTTCGAGATCAGCTTACAAATCGTCGAGCTCAGCTCAACACTTGTTAAGCTAATGATAGAAAAATCAACTATGGCAAAAAGCGCTGAGACCGCTGAGAAGATTAAGGTTCGTCGAGCTCAACCCACAGATCATCGAATGCTGTTAAATCCAGAAAATCTGTCTATGGAAAAATCACTGAGACCGCTGAGAAGAAGGCATTGAGACCACTGAAACAACTGAGACAGCTGAGAAGATATCGTTGAGACCACTGAGACAGCTGAGAAGATAGCATTGAGACTGCTGAGACAGCAGAGACAAAACTTGATGGATTTCTCTAAGTCCAGAAGCGTTGAGTGAAGCAGATTCACTCAACGCTTCTAATAAAGCAGGAAGCGCTGAGGCAGTTAAGAGGTAAACAGTTGATACAAAACTAGCTGCATTTTTTCCAAGTCCAGAAGCGTGGGGTGAAGCAAGTTCACTCAACGCTTTTAATGAAAAAGGAAACGCTGAGATAGTTAAAAGCAAGAAACATCTAAGACAGCTATGAAGATACCGCTGAGGCAGAAACTTGTCTCAGCTAAGAAGAATAAAGCGATGAGACAAAATGCATGTCTCAGCTAATAATGAAAAACCGATGAGACCGCTGAGACAAAATCGCTGAGACAAAGCCAGGGAAATTTCTAAGTCCAGAAGCGCTGAGAGCCAAGGCTAATGGCATTGAGTGTCTTAACGTCACTCAATGCTTGATGGAATTCTGGAAAATTTTCTAAGTCGATATGTCGATGACCACTGCTGACGTCATCAACGTCAAAATTGCAGGAAGTCGTTGCTGGAAAGCTGCTACAGTACCGAAAGATGTTTTGTCTCTTTCTAATGGAGATAGCGCTCACCAATTCTTATGGGCCCACATTCTATTATGTCGTTGATTCAAATCAATGCATATAAAAATAAAACTGTAAAGGGATTAGGGTTAACGATTACAGAGGGATCAAACGCAGAAAATAGAGAAAGAGAAATTGAAAAAGGCGGCTGGACATTTTTCTTCCCATCAAGCTTGAAAGCTAAAGTCCAGCCAACTTAGCCTGAAGGCAAAGAAAGATAGCTAAAGCACTTCAAAGTTCAGCAAGGGTATTCTCATCAGAACAGAGTAGCTAATTCATCTCTTCAACAAGCTAGTAGCTGCTCATCTGTACATCAGAAAAGTGTGAGCTATAGAAGAAGACTGATTCTTTCTATAGCAAGTGGGATGGACTGATATCTGCTTAGTCCAGCAAAGTTGACTCAGAGTTACTTCTCTGAGTAAGTTGTTTTTGTTTTTCTTAAACAATTTATATTAACTTCCTGTTGGATTCGGTTGATCTGAATCTGTGTGTACGGCACTTTGTGCCTGAGGTAGGGGACAAATTTGTTACTGAGGTAGGTTCCCTATTAAGGAACTGAGGTACGATCCAAGTGAGAATCTGAGCCATATATCTTAAGTGCTTGAGGTAGGAGAGTGTTTCTCTCTAAGGTAGGATCCAAGTGTGGATCTGAGGTAGGGCTGTCCTCGCAGCCTGAGTGTAGGGCCTTGTGCCTGAGGTAGGTGACTGGAGAGTCACTGAGTTATAGGTGACAAGTTTGTCACTGAGTTGTAGGCCTTGGAGGAGGCTGAGCTGTAGGTACCTGAAAGGATACTGAGTTGTTGGAGTGCTGCAGCACTCTGAGAGTAAGGTTATGTGCCTAAAGCTGTAGGGCTGAAGAGCCTGAGTCTAGCCTTAGAAATACGACTAAGGTGGGTGATCAGTGGATCACTGAGCTGTTGTAGTCCTGTAGGGCTCTGAGGTAGGAACCCTTGTGGTTCTGAGTTGGATTCTATGAAGAATATGTGTGTAAGGATGAGGGCGTGAGGTGTAAGCTCTGAGGAGCATAGTGGATGAGTTTTTGCCGAGTCCAACAAATAAGTTGGATAGGTGGGAGGGAAAGTGGATGTACCCAATTGGGGAAGCACTATAAATCCTTGTGTTTGCTATATGCTTGCTTTTCATTGTTATTGCAGGATTTAAGGACAAGCTCTAGCTAGAACAACTTGAAAATAATAAAAAAATTAAGAAAAATTCAAAGGCCTTTTCACCCCCCCTCCCTCTAGGTGATTAGCTAACCTTGAATTAAATAACTTTCAAGTGGTATCAGAGGAAGGTTACTCAAAAAGGATTTTACAGCCTGAGTTTACCTCAAAGGTTAGCTAAAGATAAGTAATGAGGTCTAGTGTAAATTATAAGGAATTGCTAGCCATAAAGTTACCAATTTTCAGAAACGAAGGGTTTGGGCTCTAGAAGGACAGGGTTAGGCTATTCATGGAAGCTGCTGACCCTAGGATATACATTACAGTCAAAGAGGTACCGTTCATCCCTAAGAAAGTCTCAGTTCTAGATGCCAACATCCAGACACCCAAGTCTTATGAAGAAATGAACAAATATGTGCTCCTTCTTGCCTCCATGGACAAGAGTGCTCAATATATTATTGCCAGTGTAGTAGATGATTCAACATTCCAGAATTTGGTGCACCGCAAGAGCTCCAAGGAGATGTGGGACACCTTAGTGGTGTTCATGGAGGGCTCAGAAGAGGTGAGGGATGACAGAAAATCCATGCTCAACCAGGAGTATGAGGCCTTCAGACAAGAAAAGTCTGAGGGCATTGCTGAAAGTTTTGAAAGATTCTTCAAAATTGTCAATGAGCTGAGAACATATGGAAGGGTCTTCAACACCTATGAGCTGAATGACAAATTTCTCAGGTCCCTTACAAAGGATTTGGACACAAAGATCTGTGTCATCAGAGAGATGGGCAAGCTAGCTGACACACCACCTACAACCATATTTGGAAAGCTACTATCCTATGAGATGCAGCTTGTAGCAAGGAAGGAAGAAGAAGAGCAGAGCAGCAAGTCACAGAGCAAGGAGAAATATGTGGCTTCCAGAGCAGATGCTTCATCCCGGTGCAATAGGAAGACCTCTCCAGTCAGGAGAACTGCTGAGTCAGAATCTGAGAGCTCACGCTCCAGCTTCTCTGACAACCATACATCTGATGAGGACCTTGCTGCCTTCTCCAGGCAGTTTCAGATATTCATAAAGAAGGGGAATTGGAAGAACAGAAGGCCATTCTCCTCATCACAGCATAGACGGAAATCCTATAAGGAGGATAGGTATGCTCCAAACTCCAATAAACAGTCTTCTTCTAATATTATTTGTTTCTGCTACAGTAAACCTTGGCATGTAGTTGCTGACTGCCCAGTGAAGAGGAAAGAAGGAGTGAAGAAGCACCACAAGGGAAATGAGAAACAGAAGTCCCTTATGGGCAAGAAGGAAAAGACCTGGACTAACTCTTCCTCTGGGTCAGACAGTGAAGAAGAAGAAGAAGCCTATATTGGTCTTATGGCTGTTGCTAAAGAAGAACATGAAGAATACCCTGCTGCTAGAATAGGGATCAAGGCCCCTCTGTCTCACACAGATAGTGACTCAGAGGTGGATGAAGATGAAGAAGAAGATGCTCAATGCCTTGGATTGATGATAATGACATATGAAAAAAGCAGCCAGGATCTGCCTGGTCAGACTCAGGTAAATACTAAATCATAGTCTTTTATTTCAAATCATGAGGTTGGCTCAGACTCTGAAGCTCAATCATCAAGAGATAAAGGGGATTCAGACTCTGAGGACAATGTCAACTCCATAATTGCAAAGTATGGATAACTTCTTGAGGAATTCAAGAAATCCAAGCCACTTGCCAAGAGATAAGTAAAAGAGCTTCTAAGTCTTAAAAGCATGTGTGAAGACCAAGAAAAGGCCCTCACTTACATGGCTGCTCATGCAGCTCAGCTCAAGGTGATCATTGACAGTGAGTATGTGGTAAGAGTCTCAAATGAGAAACTTATCCAGAAACTTGAAAATGATCTCTTAAAAGAGAAATTATTGGTGAGCCAATTTTCTAAGCCAAATACTATGCTGCCCTTAATTGATACCCACCATACCCAAGCTGGTAAGAAAGGGTTGGGATTTAAGGGACCTTCTAGACTTTCTAATACAAAAGGATAGGGAAAAGGGAAGGCACCAGTTGTGCCTCTACCTCACTGCCTCATATTCCTTTTCAGAGAGTGTTGTTGCCTTCTAATAGGTATGACCATGAAAGCTATTATGGTCACTGGGAGAATGGCAGATCCACTAGTATGGACCAATGTGGCCCTAAACAAGGTGGAAGATACACCCATGTGAGAGCATTTAAGGCTACCCATGAAGAAATTCAAATGGCCCATCCTGGAACATCTGTTATTAGTGCCCCAGCCCCAAAACTCACAGATAATGTTGTTATTGTGAATCTAAATCATCCAACAAAAGTAGCGACTCAAGGAGAGTCTTCTGGCATGGCTGGAATGGCAATCTCAGATGCTATCAGATGCATGTTGGCTGAAAAGAGACATGCAGCTGGTGGTTCTCAAAAAAGTCCAAAATAGCCTGCAAAAGACTATCTTTCAGTCAAACGACTGCTGAAAGAAGACAGAAACATAGAGCAGCACATCTCCCCACTTTTCAGGATACAGTACAACCTAATACTGGTCCCTAACAGAAAAGGAGATACAATATCTATGAGTGATGGTGTTGTGGCAAAGTGGGCCACTATGCTGAAGATTATTGGCACAATCCTTCTGTGTCCAGAAGTTGCCAACCTGTCAGGAATTCTGCAGGATGGCATAGTTATTTTCAGACTAATGTGAACCTAGGACCCAATAGAAATTGGGGACCTAAGGTAAGGTGATTTGTGTTCATTTTAGGTTAGTTCAATTACCAGTTCCCCTAAATAGTACATGGACAGTGGATGTTCTAGGCACATGACTGGAACAAAGGAGCTATTGAAGGAGTTCCCCTTATAAAGAATGGACCCAATGTCATATTTTGAGGCTCTGAAAAGGGGATAACCAGAGGCTATGGTAATATCTCAAATGGTATAATCACCATCATAAAGGTGGCTTATGTGGAAGGGTTACAACACAACCTCATAAGCATAAGCCAACTATGTGATCTTGGTTATGACATTTCCTTCCACAAGGATAAGTGCCACATCAAGAAGTTAAGTGACCAACATGTCATCTTAACAGACACTAGGACTGGGAATGTCTATTGCTTAAATTTTTTTTTCTTAGATAATAGTTCCCCTATATGCCTAGTTGCAAATGACAAGGGCTCATATTGTGTCCAATGGCTCAAGAGACTGGCTCATTTGAAATATAAGACCATTTGTCAGCTCTTCAGTGATGAGATTATTAGGAATGGTCCTAAAATAAAATGCTCCAAGAAGGGTATCTGTGCTACTTGACAAAAGGGTGAGAAGACTAAGACCTCTTTCAAGAGCATTTGGGCCAAGAACTCAGTGAGATGCTTATATCTCCTGCATATGGACTTGTTTGGTCCTATTCCTGTTCATAGTCTAGTTAGGAAGGTCTACACCCTTTTGGTAGTTGATGACTATTCCAGGTTTACTTGGGTGTTCTTCCTTAGAAGAAAGGATGAAACCTTTTAAAGCTTCATGAATTTTGTCAGGCAAATTCAGAATGAGCTTTCATTCTCTGTGGTTAAAATGAGAAGTGACCATGGAATTGAGTTTCAGTCTGCTGCTATGACTATATTCTGTGAAGAGCAAGGGATTCATCAAAAATTCTCCTCTCCAAGAACACCCCAGCAAAATGGGTTAACTGAGAGGAAAAATAGGACCCTCATAGAAACTGAGAGAACATTATTGAGTGACACTTCTCTCCCTAAATATTTCTGGGCTGACATAGTAAATGTTGCATGTCATGTGCTCAATAGGGCTTCTATCACCAAAGGCCATAAGAAGACTTCCTTTGAGATCTTGAAGGACAGAAAACGAACATATCCTATTTCAGGTTCTTTGGTTGCAAGTGTTTCATCCTGAACAATGGCAAGTCAAAAGCGACTAAGTTTACTGTCAAATCCCATAAGGGGATCATTGTTGGGTACAACAATAATAGTATGGCATATAGAGTTTATAACTTAACAAATCAAGTTGCAGAAGAATCTGTTCATGTAGTGTTTGATGAGTCATGCATGATTGACAGTGAGCTATCAAGCTCTTTGCCTAGCTCTGCAGGTACAAAAGTTATGATGGAAAAGATCTCCATCAAAGAAAAATACCCAGCTATGCAAGAAGAATGTGAAGAGGGATGTTGTCCAAAGGAAGCACATGTCGTTCAAGCTAGAAATGAAGATCAACCTACTGAAGAAAATAATAATCTGTAGAAAGGTGTCAGGCTGCCCCCTGCAGTCAGATATCTATGAGATCATCCTCCAGATCAGATAATAGGTGACGCTAGCCAAGGTGTACAGACCAGAAGCAGGAGTTTCAACACAGCTCTCTATTCCAGCTTCCTGTCACAAGAAGAGACCAAGAAATTTGAATAACAAATCAAGACCAATTATAGATTGGTGCAATGCAAGAAGAACTGAACCAGTTCAAAAGGTGAAAGGTTTGGAAGTTGGTTCCCAGACCAGATGGACACAATGTCATTGGAGTTAAGTGGATTTATAGAAATAAACTTGATGAAAATGGCATTGTAATAAAGAATAAAGCTAGACTAGTGACCAAAAGCTATAGATAGGAAGAGGGGATTGATTATGACCAGACATTTGCCCCAGTTGTAAGGTTGGAAGCAATCAGACTGTTCCTTGCATATGCAACCTTCCAAGGATTTAAAGTATTTCAGATGGATGTCAAGTCTTGCTTCCTGAATGAAGACTTGAAGGAAGAGGTTTATGTAGAGAAGCCTCCAGGTTTTGTAGATTCTAACTCTCCTACTATTGTATATAGACTTAGGAAAGCCCTTTATCGGCTCAAGCAAGCCCTAAGAGCATGGTATGAGATATTATCTATCTTCCTCATTGAGAACAAATTCTCAAGGGGGAAGATAGATAAGACCTTAATCTTAAGGGAATCTAAGGACAAGATCATCCTAGTTCAGATTTATGTTGATGACATAATATTTGGCTCTACTGATGACAACCTCTGCAGGAAATTTGCTAAACTTATGCAATTGGAGTTTGAGATGAGTAGTATGGATGAACTGAAATTTTTCTTAGGACTCCAAGTAAAATAGACTGATGATGGTCTACCATATCCCAGTCAAAGTTCACTAGGGAGATAATCAAGAAATATGGCATGGAGAATGCTTCCACCATAAGAACTCCCATGAGCTCAAGTATGCCTCTAGGCAAAAATGATCCAACGAAGATTGTTGATCAAAATCTGTATAAAGGTATAGTTGCCTCCCTTCTCTACCTCACTACAAGTAGGCTTGACATTATGTCTACAATATGTGTCTGTGCTAGGTATCAGGTCTGCCCTAAAGAGTCTCACTATACTACTGTGGCAAGAATCTTGAGATGTCTTAAGGGCACCTCAGATCTTGGCCTATAGTACCCCAGGAATGGGGAATTTAAACTAGCAGGCTATTCAGATGCAGATTTTGCAGGTTGCAAGGAGGACAAAAAGAGCACTTCAGGTTTCTAGGTGGAAGGTTGTCTCTTGGAGCAACAAGAAACAAACAAGTATTACAACATCAATAACAGAGTCAGACTATATTTCAGCTAGAAGCTGCTGTGCTCAGTTGTTGTGGATCCAACATCAACTTCAGGACTACAACATTCAGATAAGTAGAACTCCACTCTTTTATGATTCTACTAGTATAATTTCTATAGCTAAGAATCTTGTCTCTCATATCAAGACTAAACATATATAAATTAGGTATCATTTCATTAGAGAACATGTGGAAAGGGAAGACATCTCCCTTGAATTTGTCACCACAGACAAATAAGTGGCTGATATCTTCACAAAGCCACTAGATGAAGCCAAGTTCAACACCTTTAGATTTGAATTGGGTATATTGAATCTTGTATAGCTTCAATTCTCTCTTCTACCATATACTGCACTGTTTATTTTGCAGGTAGAACATACTAATCCTCTAGATTACTAAGAGAGTGTGCAACTATTAAGAGGGAGCCAGCCCAATAGCTGAACTAGATTCAGCCACTGTGAGAATACATACTCTAGACAGATAGGGGGAGAAAAACCCCTCAGTATGCTCCCTATTGCAGAAGTCAAAAAGGGGGAGTATAGATGTCCAAGGGTTAAGAATAACAAATAAGTGGAACAGTAAGGATAGCAGCATGCCCGGCGGAGTAAGTAATTCTCCACAGGCTGGAGAAATATGGTAACATTTCCACATTCTACTAATATTTATTCTTTCTATGATGAATATGTTGTGTTGTCAATGACCTGTAGTGTTTTGACTTCTTCAAAGAGGGGGAGATTGTTGGGTCTATTGATTCCAATTTCCCAGATTTGTAAGAAGTCAAACGGGTCAATGACATGCACACATAATGTATTTGATGTGTGCCCTAGTTCATGCATGCAGGTAGTCCATGATTGGACAAGTGAAGAAAATGCATTTTGGTACGCTTGAACTTCATCGAGCTCAGCATGCTAGTCGTCGAGCTCAACTCAACATTCAGTAGAATAAGCATAAGAGTTCAGGTATCAGCTTTTGTCGAGCTCACCTTGAAGTTCGTCGAGCTCAGCTTACAAATCGTCGAACTCAGCTCAACACTTGTTAAGCAAAAGCCAGAAAAATCAACTAAGGCAAAAAGCACTGAGACCACTAAGAAGATTAAAGTTCGTCGAGCTCAGCCCACAAATCGTCGAATGCAGCTAAAGCTAGAAAATTTGTCTAAGGCAAAAGTGCTGAGACCGCTGAGAAGAAGGTATTGAGACCATTGAGACAGCTGAGATAGTTGAGAAGATAGCGTTGAGACCGCTGAGACAACTGAGACAGCTGAGAAGATAGCATTGAGACCACTGAGACATCAGAGACAAAATTGGGTGGATTTCTCTAAGTGCATAAGCGTTGCGTGAAGCAGATTCACTCAATGCTTCTAATAAAGCAGGAAGCGCTGAGACAGTTAAGAGGTAAACAGCTCAAACAAAACTAGCTGGATTTTTTCTAAGTCCAGAAGAGTTGAGTGAAGTAGGTTCACACAACGCTTCTAATGAAGAAGGAAGTATTGAGATAGTTAAAAGCAAGAAACCGCTAAAATAGCTGTGAAGATACTACTGAGACAGAAACTTATCTCAGCTAAGAAGAAGAAAGTGTTAAGACAAAGGCGTGTCTCTGCTAATAATGAAAACCCGCTGAGACCACTGAGACAATACCACTGAGACAAGGCCAAGGAAATTTCTAAGTCTAGAAGCGCTGAGAGCCAAGGTTGATGGTGCTGAGTGTCTTAATATCACTCAACGCTTGATGGAATTCTGTAAAATTTTCTAAGTCCAGTTGTTGATGACCACTACTGACGTCATCAAAGTTAAAATTGCAGGAAGCCATTACAGGAAAGCTGCTGCAGCACCGAAAGATGTTTTGTCCCTTTCTGATGGAGATAATGCTCACCAATCCTTGGTGGGCCCACATTCTATTGTGCCACTGATTCAAATCAACGCATATTAAAAGGAAACTGTAAAGGGATTAGGTTTAATGATTACACAGGGATCAAACTCAGAAAATATAGAAAGAGAAATTGAAAGGGTAGGCTGGACGTTTTTCTTCCCATCAATCTTGAAAGCTAAAGTCTGGCCAAGTTAACCTGAAGGCAAAGAAAGATAGCTAAAGCACTTCAAAGGTCAGCAAGGGTGTTCTCATCAGAACAGAGTAGCTGATTCATCTCTTCAGCAAGCTGGTAGCTGCTCATCTGTACATCAGAAAAATGTGAGTTATAGAAAAAGACTGATTCCTTCTACAACAAGTGGGATGGACTAATATTTGCTCAATCCAGCAAAGTTGACTCGGAGTTACTTCTTTGAGTCAGTTATTTTTGTTTTTCTTAAATAATTTGTATTAAGTTCTTGTATGATTTGGTAGATCTGAATCTGTGTGCAGGGTATTTTGTGCTTGAGATAGGTGACAAATTTATCACTGAGGTAGGTGCCCTATTGGTACACTGAGGTAGGATCCAAGTGAGGATCTGAGCTGTAGGGCTTAAGTTCCTGAGGTAGGAGAGTGTTGCTCTCTAAGGTATGATCCATGTGTGGATCTGAGGAAGGGTTGTCCTCCCAGCCTGAGTATAGGGCCTTGTGCATGAGGTAGGTGACTGGAGAGTCACTGAGCTGTAGGTGACAAGTTTGTCACTGAGTTGTAGGCCTTGGAGGAGATTGAACTGTAGGTACCTGATAGGGTACTGAGTTATAGGAGTGCTGCAGCACTCTGAGAGTAGTGATGTGTGCCTGAAGCTGTATGGCTGAAGAGCCTGAGTGTAGGCCTTAGAAATAAGGCTGAGGTAGGCGATCAGTGGATCACTAAGCTGTAGGAGTCCCGCAGGTCTCTGAGGTAGGAACCCATGTGGTTCTGAGTCGGATTCTGTGAAGAATCTATGTGTAAGGCTGAAGGCCTAAGGTGTAAGCTCTGAGAAGCATAGTGGAGGAGTTTGTGCCGAGTACAACAAATAAGTTGGACAAGTGGGAGGTAAAGTGTATGTACCCAATTGGGGAACCACTATAATTCAAAGACCTATTCACCCCCCTTGTATGTGATTAGCTAACCTTGAATTAAATAACTTTCAATGACATTCTGCTCTAGTGTGATGTTTTTGTTTTCACTGAATAAGGAAATCAACTCTTCCTACAGTTTGTGTTTCTTGATTTCAAATGAATATGCTGATAATTAGAAATACACTGATGTTCCATTAAAGTAGGGTTCAACCTTCAGTTATGCTTTGCCTTCAATTATTAAGAATATTCATTGCCAATTTTTTTCTTTGGAAATATGTTTTCCCTTTAGTTTCCTAAATGCTGAAAAAAACTGCTTGTGTTTTTTTATTCTTCCAAGCAATTTAATTTTCTAAGACAAGTAACAAGAGCTCGCCTTCCCTTCAGTAGTGGGTATTGATTTTAATTTATGATTAGGAACATTAAGAATGATTAGATAGGTTTTAATTAGAGATTGTAATTCAATGTTTGATTTAGGGCTTGTCAATTTTTTATTTAGAACTTGTCAATAATGGAATGTGTGATTAAATTTATTATGCCCGAACGACACTCAAATCCTAGTTCTGCCACTGCTATCGGATATTTAACTGAATGATCCGCGAGATGGATACTCATCCTTGTTGGGCTCAGGTCGCCCAATCCTAATTTCTTAAATACAGAGTAGGCATTAAGTTTATGCTTGCTCCTAAATTAGCCAAAACGTGTTTGACTAGCAAATTGCCAAATAAACATGAGATGGAGAATCGTCCTTGATCATTTAGTTTTTGGGGTAATTTGTTTAGTAAAACCGTAGAACATTCTACGTTGAGAGAAACACGTGAAATAACCTCATGTTTTATATTGGAGAATAACTCCTTGAGATATTTCACATATTTGGGCATTTTAGAGAGTGGCTCACAGAAGGGGACATTAATTTGAATTTGCTTTAATATTTATAAATATTTATTATAGTGTTCTTCACTTCTCTCGTTCTAAATTTTGACAGATATGGAATAGAAGATTGCAATATGCGAGGAGATAAAGTAGCAGGTAGAGTAGTAGAAGGTAAAATATGAGATAAAATAGGTGAGGGTGAATCAGAAATATTTAACTTGGGCTCAATCCTATTTGAAATAGTTGCCTCCTTTCTATTACAGAGGGTGATTGCGTTTGAGCTTTCTCTTGGATTCAGCTAGGTATTCCCTGGTAATGTTCTATGTTGGTGCCCTGTGAACATTTTGGCAAGATGGCCAATTTGATTTTCTATAGTTTAAAATGAATTTGTGAGATTCAGATATTTGATTCATTAGAAGCAACAAATTTTGAAAATACTTATTAAATTAAAGAGTGCTTCGGGGGCAGTGGTACTAGTGAAAATCCCAGTGGATTAATATTTGGTGGGCATTGGGCATTACTTTGGTTCCTCCATGAGAAATTCGTGTGGTTCCTATAACCCGGTTTGTAAGCGTTATTATACGGAACTTTGGGCAGGATAAAGGATGGTTGAGGAGGATTCCCCATGTAATCAATCTTAATATATTTGTTCTTTCTGGAGTCATACCTTTTCCCAGAAGGGTCATTTCTGGATTTGTCCTTGCAGGAGTGGGGCTTCTTTGAGGTGGAGCTAGAAGATCCTTTGTTCTTCCATTGTCTCCTCCTGCTCAGCAGCTTCTTGAACTGCTTGTAGAATAGTGTTAGTTATCCATCTGATAGCTCACTTCCAAAGGAGTTGGGATCTGAGCTTTCTGACTCTACTGCTTTCCTTGGTGGATAGGGAGTTTTTTCCCTGCTTCTTCGTATGGCTTCATCTCTGAAGGCCACAGTCTTCTCCTTGCTGAGAGATCTGGTAGCATCCTCTTAATCCTTCCTGGAGTTTAGCTTCATTTCATCGGATAACAGCTTCCCATATAAGTTCTAAGGCAGAGTGTTTGCCATGTTGTTAACTTCTTTGATGGCATAGATCTTGATATCTCATTCTTTATTTAGGGATCTCAAGAACTTTTCATTCATCTCATAACTAGTGAACTGTTAGCCACATGTGATTAGGTTCTTCACTATTACGAAGAACTTCTCATAGTATTCAGCTATGGAGTCCTTCTTCTATTGATTAAATACCTCATATTGTTGATTCATGAGGGATTTTTTTTCATCCCTAACCCACTTTGTTCCATCCATGTAGACAATAAGGGAGTCCCGCATTTCCTGGGCTGTCTTTTAGTGGACAAGGTTCTGGAAGGTGGAGTCATCTATTGCACTGACAATGATATTTTGTGCCCTCTTATCCATAGGTTCCAGGATGATCTCATCCTTGGTGATCTCAGAGTATTTCTTAGGAGTTTGTACATTGGCATCCAAGACAGAGATCTTCATAGTAATGAAGGGTCCCTCTTGGACATTGATGAAAATCCTTGGGTCTGAGGCATCCATGAATAGCTTGACCCTGTCTTTCCAAATCACACAATTTTCCTTTCTACAGATAGGGAGCTTCATAGAGCTCAACTCCTTGTGGTTCTCACCTGAACCCATGATGTCAATTTTTATCTACTCTTGGAGATCTGTTCAGACTATTAAGTCCATTTTGAACGATCTCCCTCTGATACCACTTGAAAGTCTTTGTTTCAAGAGTAGCTATACACCTAGAGAGGGGTGAATAGGTTTCTTAGACTCTAAGACTATCTTTTGTTTTGGTGTGTTGAGTGTTCAGTTATTTTAGTTAGCTTTTAAGAAAGAGACATACCACACCATTATTTATAGTGGTTCCACAAGGTATGGGTACATCCACTGTCCCTCCAACCTTTTTAACATTATGTTAAACAAGGCAATCTTCTTCAATCTTAGCTCAAAAAGCTTACAACACAGATCCCTCAGGATCTCTCAGACTTCCTCTAAGTCCTACCTCAGGCCAAAGCCTTACAACTCAGAGTAAACTTTACTCCTACAGTTTAGTGATCCACAGATCACCTACCTCAGACTTAATCAAAAGTCCTACACCTCAGGCTAGGAGGATAGCCCTACACCCAGAGAGAATAACTCTCCTACAGCTCAGATCAAGAATGATCCTACCTCAGGCACACAGGACCCACCTCAGATACACCCCAGGATCCTACAACTCAGCCTTTATAATTCAGGCTTACAACTCAGATCAAGACTGATCCTAAAGAATGAGTAAGTTTGTTATTGTTTATTGACAATAGAAAGTTTCCTCTGAGCCTGTCGGTTAAACTAAGTAAACTCAGCCCTATCTTCTTCACAGCACTAAGAATAAATCTTCAAGGTTGTTGAACGTCTTTATTTTAAAGGTAGCTTGCAAGCTAGAGGGGGGTGGTGAATAGGTTTGTTGTTATCTTGTGACTTTCTTTAAGTTTCTTCCTTAAGTGCTTGGTGTGTTAGCAATTATCAACTTTCAAGAACCTCCAATAAATAAACAACATAGAAAAGCACACACAAAATATATAGTGGTTCCCCAGATTATGGGTACAACTACTCCTCTCCCACCTTTCTAACTTTCAGTTAGACAAGGCACTTCTCCAAAACTCAGCTCAAAGAGCTTACACCTCAGATCCCTCAGGATCTTTTAGTCTCCTCCAAGACTTACAACTCAGGGATTAAGCCCTACAACCCAGTGATTAATTGATCACCTACCTTAGGTCAAAGGCCCTACCACTCAGGCTGGGAGGATACCCCTACCTCAGAGCAAACTTGCTCCTACCTTAGGCTCAAAAGCCCTATAGCATAGTGATCAAATGATCACCTACCTCAGATCTAAGCTAGATACTACACTCAGAGAGTATAACTCTCCTACAGCTCAGGAAAAGTTTCCCTACCTCAGGCTCAAGAGCCCTACAACTCAGATCCAAAATGATCCTATAGACAAACAATGGTTTTGATTAATTTGACACAGAGAAATTTCTCTGTGTCAACACCTAGACATGATTTATCTCAGCTCTATCTGTCTTCACAACAACAGGAAGATGTTCTTCAATAAAAGGCTGCCTCTACTAGAAGTAACTCTGAATATTGTTTCTGAACTTGCTGTATAAGACTGAAGATCTACTGGGTCTTGAGTTCTTCAAACAGCTAGCTGAACCTACAGAAGACTGAAGGTTCTCCTCTCTTTCTTTATTAGAAGTATTTTGATCTTGTTGTAGAAAAGAGAATGCTACAACTAACTGAACTTGTTGGGTATTGTATCCACAATGTACCTGATTTGAAGAAGCCCCTGGACAAGCTAAGGTCAATAGACTATGTATTTGATAAAATCTTTCTAGTTGTGGTTGTAGTTTTTCCACGCTAAGTGCACACCAATGTCAGGGTGCAGTAGGTCAATATACACGGGTCTGCATGACGTAATCCCTCATTGAGCAGATCAGTGTGTTGGCCTACGTGTATTCTCTCTATTGGAGTGCACTTATTTTCAAGCACAGGGTTGTAAATATGCAGGAGCAGACAAGGAGCAAGGATGGGTCAAGGAGCACCTCATAGGTGGAAAGACGAAAATTCGTCTAAGTTTAAATCGACGAGAATCACCAAGTGATTCTCGCCGATTCGGCGAGAATCACTTGTGATTCTCGCCGATTCGTCGAGAATCAGAAGTTGATTCTCGCCGAACTCGACCCAGCCACTTCTAAGCAAGCACCTCTGCTTCTAAGTAAGAATCGACGAGAATCACCAAGTGATTCTCGCAGATTCGGCGAGAATCACTAGTGATTTTCGTCGAATCGTCGAGAATCACTGGTTGATTGTCGCCGTCTCGACCTGGCCTAAAGCAGTGCGTGCAACCGAGGCAAATTCGACGAGAATCATCTTTGATTCTCGCCGAATCGTCGAGAATCACCTTTGATTCTCGGCGACTCGGCGAGAATCACTTTCGATTCTCACCGATTTTTACTTGGGCATTTTTCTGGAACTTCCTGAACCGGATTCTACCGCTGTTAAGATTCTGGACCGGGACTTAGGGATTCAGCTTGTGGGTCCCACAACGGTCATTTTGGAAAGCATCTACAGTATTTATATATGGGTATTTTGAACGGAATACCCAGATAGAAAGAAGCCGAGCAGAGCAAACCCTAAAATCGCGAAATAGCTCTGCCGCATCCGTCGCCGCTCGTGCTAGTCCGTCGCCGCTGCTGATCGCTTTTCTTCCCGATCTGCGGCGATAGAAGCTTAGCAAAGCTTTGAGTCTCACGTGTCTATCCAGAGATCTCTTGTCTCTCGATTTGTTGATCGGGAAAAACTTCCCCGTCCGAATCGATCGAGACGACCGATCCTCGTGTGACCGTTGGAAGACCAAGCTAGCTTCGCTACGAAGTTTGGATCTCCAAGTTCAGCAGCCGCTCATCATCATAGCCGCTGATCCCGAAGCTAGCCGCCGCTCGTGTTGCTGCCGCCGGTTCCGGGGAGATCCTCTCCAAGAGAGACCAAGGTTGTAGACTCTTCGTTGACTTCATGAACACGTCGTCGAACGAAGAGGAACACCGTAGTCTCCAAACGAAGTTTGTATCTCGTGTACATTCTATATTTACTTTTGTTGTAAAGGAACGATTGTTTCGTGTTGTAAGGGTTGGGTGCAACCCGTTTTGTGGGAGTGTTGACTCTCACGTGTGGAAGGGTTCCTTCCGATAGTGCAGGGATTGGATTTCAATCCTGTTGGAGAAGAGACCGAGTCGTCCCTTGTTGGGAGATAGGTCGAAGGGGGAAAGTGGATGTACCCAAGTCGGGGAACCACTATAAATTGCCTGTGTATTCTGTGTGCTGTGCTTTTTATTTTTATTGTGCAGGTACATTCGTAAATTCCGCAAAAGCGCTACACGTCACCTATCCCCCCCCCATAGGTGCACATAGCTGACACTAGGTGGACTTTCAAGTGGTATCAAAGCGAGGTTGCTCATCAAAAAGGTTAACACCTTGAGTAGAATCCTGCCACCAGTGTCAGAAGCATGGATCTGGATTATGAGATACCGCCACTCAAACTCCCCGCATGCACAAAGGATTATTATCCCATCTGGAGAATGAGAGTGTCATTTCACCTTGATGCTATCGATCCTCGAGCATCCTTGATCCTGGAAGAGGGTCCGTTTATTCCCATGAAGACCTCCGACTCTGGGATCCAAGTGCCCATGGGCATTGCTGAGATGTCAGAGACGGAACTATCACTATTTCACTTGGACGAGAGGATTCGTCAAATTATCATGGATATATGGTCTGGAGACTCTCGCTCTAGATTGGAAAAATGTAGAACGGCTAAATCTCTGTGGATGATGATCTCAGAGCTGATGGGGGGGGGGGGGTCAGAGAAAGCTGGAATATGCTGTCAATCAGAGGATGAAGCGTATGTGGGGGTCCTCACTTCTGAAGATGAAGGCAAGGATCCCTCGGATTGCATCAGAGCTCCAGTGTCCGTGTCAGAGACTGAAGAGGACAGTGAGGAAAGCAGCTCTGATGTGGATGAAACAATGGTCACTGGATCTAATGACAATAACACAGAAGAGCAGGTAACTTCTTCATCCTGCCCCGTATCTCTTGAAATTTCTGAAGACAGGAACTGCCCTCCTTCAGAAAATGCTGATTCCCTGAAGAGATCCCTCCAGTCAAGCAACCTACTTGCTGAGGAGCAAGCTCAAGAGATTGCTCGACTGAAGATCTTGTTGGTTCTCCAATTGGCGTCCAACAAGGTCAAGGACTCTAAGATCTCAGCTCTAGAGAGTAGTCTAGATAATGAGAAACGTATAGTATCAAACTTTTCCAAAGTTGATGCTATAAAGAGAAAGCAAGAAACCGGGTGGATCTCCCGGATTATCAAGGCATGGAGAAATGGGGAAACGGTATTCCGACCCCCCACTCCAAGCAGGAAGGCAACTCATCATGCCTTCAGGTATGACCACAGGAATAGTCGTGGTCACTGCAAGGGTGATCTGTCCCCATGTGGAAACGTCCATAGTGCAAGGGCCGTCATGGCCACCCATGAGGAAATACCTAAGGCTCATTCTGAGCCCTTTGTATTCACTGTCACTGCCTCAACTCGGTGCGAATCTGCATGTCCTAGCTCATAGAACATTTCTCACCACCCGAGGACACAGGATAGGGAGGTTAGAGGTCATGGTGTAAGTTTTCATGGGGCCTCAGTAAGGGGGATGCCTGAAAGAATGGCACCACCTTCCCGGCCTCATGACGCTCACAACATGCATTCCTTCCACCCTTCCACGTGTCACAATGGAAGAGGAAATTGTGTGAGGCAATCATGCTCTATCCCGTTTAGTCCTAAGATCGTGACTACCTCAGTCACTAGATCAGGTAGGAAACGGCGATACAACATTCACCCATGTTGGTGCTGCGGCAAAGTGGGACACTTTGCCATCGACTGTTGGCACAACCCCTCTGTGCCAAGGGCAGGGGCTCATCCACACTCACGGAACAGAGGTAGTCTTCCTGACAGGTTTTCTGAAGGAAGGCAGTTGCGTGCTTATGCTAACAGGAACCTAGGACCAAATATGATTTGGGTTCCTAAGGTAAGGTAATTCTTTCTTGCAGGGTAGTCTAGGTTCCCATGAATATGATGGGAACTAGACAGTAGGTGGCTCAAGACTAAATTGGAACAAGCGTCTGCAATAACAGATGTGATATCTATTTGAGCATACTCACATTGAGCCCCTGATATGTTCTACCCGTGGGACTGAAACGATGACTCTCAAAATCCCAGCAATTCTTCCAGTAGTATTCTTGAAGATGCAGGTGCTTGACTTGAACAGCTAAGTCTGGATGAGACCGCTAAAGATGACGCTCCTAAGTACGTCAAAGTTTCCACCTCCACGTCATCTGAAAATGTTGAAGATCAAAATGGAACAAATATCTTAGAAGAAGGAGAAGCCCAAGAAGTAGTCGAAGCTCCAGACGCCAGACCTCTTGAGCTCCGGCACGTGAGGGATCATCCTAGAGATCAGATCATCGGAGATCCTCGTGTCGGTGTCAGAACTCGAAGAGATGCTGATTTTGCAGGGAGTAGGGATGACAGGAAAAGCACTTCCGGGACGTGTCAACTCCTCGGAAGAAGGCTTATCTCATGGAACAGCAAGAAGCAGAACTGTGTGGCTACCTCCACAGCAGAATCTTAGTACATCTCAGCAGGCAGCTGTTGCGCACAACTCCTATGGATCAGAAACCAGTTAGCCGACTACGACCTTCAGTTCAAGGATGTTCCAATGTACTGCGACTCCTCCAGTGCAATTGCCATTGCCAACAATCCTGTCTCGCACAGCAGAACGAAGCATATTGAAGTGCGCTACCACTTCATTCGGGAGCACGTGGAAAACAAGGACATCTCTCTCTGTTATGTCCCCACGGATAAGCAGATTGCTGATATATTCACAAAGCCCTTAGACGAGGCCAAGTTCAATCTTTTCAAGACTGGATTGTGGATGCTCAATTACGAGGAATGAAGACTACAGAAGCTCCAGGATCGTGCATGATCTGAGGGGGAGCAAGGAACTCCAGCGTGAGTACAGATGCAAGAACTGAGGGGGAGCAAAGGGCCAAACGCTACAGACCCCGATTTGCAGAAGCCGAAAAGGGGGAGATTACCCTCTCGGCTAAGGCTAAGGTGGCTCCAAGCTTGCTCCCAAGAAATTGGTATTGGTAAGGGATAACTCACTCAACTCAATTTTAAGTTTATGGTTTTCATTCCCATTTGCTCTATTCACCTTAGCTTGTAGGGTTTAGGCTTCTTCAAATAGGGGGAGATTGTTGGGTATTGTATCCACAATGTACCTGATTTGAAGAAGCCCCTGGACAAGCTAAGGTCAATAGACTATGTATTTGATAAAATCTTTCTAGTTGTGCTTGCAGTTTTTCCACGCTAAGTGCACACCAATGTCAGGGTGCAGTAGGTCAATATACACGGGTCTGCACGACGTAATCCCTCGTTGAGCAGATCAGTGTGTTGGCCTACGTGTATTCTCTCTATTGGAGTGCACTTATTTTCAAGCACAGGGCTGTAAATATGCAGGAGCAGACAAGGAGCAAGGAAGGGTCAAGGAGCACCTTATAGGTGGAAAGACGAAAATTCGTCTAAGTTTAAATCGACGAGAATCACCAAGTGATTCTCGCCGATTCGGCGAGAATCACTTGTGATTCTCGCCGATTCATCGAGAATAAGAAGTTGATTCTCGCCGAACTTGACCCAGCCACTTCTAAGCAAGCACCTCTGCTTCTAAGTAAGAATCGATGAGAATCACCAAGTGATTCTCGCCGATTCGACGAGAATCACTAGTGATTCTCGTCGAATCGTCGAGAATCACTGGTTGATTCTCGCCGTCTCGACCTGGCCTAAAGCAGTGCGTGTAACCAAGGCAAATTCGACGAGAATCATCTTTGATTCTCGCCGAATCGTCGAGAATCACCTTTGATTCTCGGCGACTCGGCGAGAATCACTTTCGATTCTCACCGATTTTGACTTGGGCGTTTTTCTGGAACTTCCTGAACCGGATTCTGCCGCTGTTAAGATTCTGGACCGGGACTTAGGGATTCAGCTTGTGGGTCCCACAACGGTCATTTTGGAAAGCATCTACAGTATTTATATACGGGTATTTTGAATGGAATACCCAGATAGAAAGAAGCCGAGCAGAGCAAACCCTAAAATCGCGAAATAGCTCCGCCGCATCCGTCGCCGCTCGCGCTAGTCCGTCGCCGCTGCTGATCGCTTTTCTTCCCGATATCCGGCGACAGAAGCTTAGCAAAGCTTTGAGTCTCACGTGTCTATCCATAGATCTCTTGTCTCTCGATTTGTTGATCGGGAAAAACTTCCCCGTCCGAATCGATCGAGACGACCGATCCTCGTGTGACCGTTGGAAGACCAAGCTAGCTTCGCTACGAAGTTTGGACCTCCAAGTTCAGCAGCCGCTCATCATCATAGCCGCCGATCCCGAAGCTAGCCGCCGCTCGTGTTGCCGCCGCCGGTTCCGGGGAGATCCTCTCCAAGAGAGACCAAGGTTGTAGACTCTTCATTGACTTCACGAACACGTCGTCGAACGAAGAGGAACACCGTAGTCTCCAAACGAAGTTTGTATCTCGTGTACATTCTATATTTACTTTTGTTGTAAAGGAACGATTGTTCCGTGTTGTAAGGGTTGGGTGCAACCCGTTTTGTGGGAGTGTTGACTCTCACGTGTGGAAGGGTTCCTTCCGATAGTGCAGGGATTGGATTTCAATCCTGTTGGAGAAGAGACCGAGTCGTCCCTTGTTGGGAGATAGGTCGAAGGGGGAAAGTGAATGTACCCAAGTCGGGGAACCACTATA
The DNA here is from genome assembly GCA_039583875.1 of Platanthera guangdongensis. Classification (NCBI taxonomy): domain Eukaryota; kingdom Viridiplantae; phylum Streptophyta; class Magnoliopsida; order Asparagales; family Orchidaceae; genus Platanthera; species Platanthera guangdongensis. The sequence continues at coordinate 144,923,329 of CM077148.1, read as the reverse complement.
AATTGCATGTATATTCTGTGTGCTGTGCTTTTTATTTTTATTGTGCAGGTACATTCGTAAATTCCGCAAAAGCGCTACACGTCACCTATCCCCCCCCATAGGTGCACATAGCTGACACTAGGTGGACTTTCAGAACTTTTTGCTCTGCTGGAAGACTTCAAGCATTTTTTCAATAGCAATGGTGAGGAAGATGAAGTCCAGCCGCTCTTTTTCTTTTTTGAGTGAAACCCTAAAAGTTTTTGTTCAACATCCGGAAGCTGTCCCTTTTATCTTCTGCCGATTAATAGCTCCGGGAAGCTTGTATGGATCACCTGCAGTAGACAGCTGCATCTTGATTTAATGGAAGAAGTATACAGTAGACCTCCGACAGAGTTTGTCGTGTTCTGTAGCTTTTGCGCACTTAATTTCAACTCTGTTGACTTGTTGACTTTGCTGACATCACCATCTGTTGACTTAGCCAAAATTAAACATCTTCAGTATATGTGTTAAGCGAGTAAGCTTCACTCAATGCCAAAACACTTAGATAAATTTTATATCACTAGGTATTGATTGAGCAACCTTCACTCATTGCCAAAATACTTAGAAATATTTCTCTGCCATTAGGCATTGAGTGAGCAACCTTCACTCAATGCCAAAACACTTAGAAAAGTTTCTGTAATTAGGCGTTGAGTGAGCAACCTTCACTCAACGCCAAAACACTTAGAAAATTTTATGTCATTAGGCGTTGAGTGAGCAACCTTTACTCAATGCTAAAACACTTAGAATTTATTTTAGTCACTTGGCATTGAGCGAGTAAGATTCTATCAACGTATTTGGACTTAGCCAAATTTCTGTGATATCACAGTCTCTGACTGACTAAGGTTCAGTCAATGCTTTTTATCACATGGTATTGAGTGAGTAAGCTTCACTCAATGCTTGTAGACTTAGTCAAATATCTACACAGATTTTTTGTGGCGTAGACTGTCTGAGTTATACTCAATGATTTATGTCGTTTGGCGTTGAGTGAGTATACCTCAATCAACGCCTGTGGACTTAGCTGCATTTCTGGCTGTTTTTTCTTAGGCTATCACTGCCTTAACCTGTCTCACAACCTTTTGCTGTATGGCATTGAGTGAGTAGACTTCACTCAATGCATGTGGACTTAGCCATATTTCTGCCTGCTTCTTCTTAGGCTTCGATAGGTTCAACATTACTTAACGCTTTTAGTTGTATGGCGTTGAGTAAGTAGACTATACTCAATGTTTGTGAACTTAGCCACTTTTCTGTCTAGCTAATAGTTAGGCTTAGACTAACCAAGCTATACTCAACACTTTGACTTACCTGGCATTGAGTGAGTCGTCTTCACTCAATTCCTGTGGACTTAGACAGATTTCTATCCCTCCACATCTTTACTTTTTGACCACCTGTCACATTACTTTGAATATATGTCCTATCAATGTTTCAAGAACGAACCTGTATGCATGAATTTAAGCACACATCAAATACAACTTTATGCATATCATTGACATGATTGACTTCTTCAAATCTGGGACATTGTGGGCAATGGACCCAACAATCTTCCCTTATTTGAAGAAGTCAAAACCCTCAATAAATTGAGGCAGTAACATGCATTAACCTATATAGTAGTAGAATATTAACTTAAAACAAGAGAAGAAGTTTTAGTTACTACACTTCCTTGCATGTAGGGTTATCATCATCACACCCGCTGCCCCTTAATTGCTGCTACATGGTCTTGATCAATTTGATCATATCCTTCTCATAGTTCTGATAGCACTTGTATCCTTCTCCTCTAGTCATGTTCTGATAGATCATATCCTTCTCCTCCACCTTTTTGACTTATGTAAATAGTCAGGGTGGCACTAATTATCTGCTGCCCCTTTTTGAGTACAGATAAGCAGTAGTTGAACTACTTGAGAGTACTAGAGCAGTATTGGACTTGCCCCCCTCCCTTCAACTGAAGCATCAACTATCATGCTTCCTGATAGACACTTTAGTCTGCAACATCTGGATATTACTTCCACCAACATGATATGATTCAAGATATACAACTTTAATCTTCAAATCACTAAAGTACTTATCCAACTTCAAGAAGGAATACAACCTACAATAATATGAGGAGCAACTAAAGTTATACAAGGTTCAACATACCAAATTCAAACTTGAAGGTGTTGAACTTTGCACCATCTAGTGGCTTAGTGAAGATGTCAGCTACTTTCTTGTCTGTAGGGACAAACTCAAGGTTGATATCCTCACATTCCACATACTACCTATGAAATGATATCTAATCTCAATGTGCTTAGTCCTGCTATGAGAGATAGGATTCTTAGCAATTGAGATTGCACTAGTAGAATCACAATATAACATACTTCTACTTATCTGGAGGTTATAATCTTGGAGCTGATGCAGAATCCACAGTAATTGAGCACAACAACTACCTGCTGAGATGTGCTCTGAATCAGCATTTGAGATTGCAACACTTATTTGTTTCTTGCTTCTCTAAGATACTAGTCTTCCTCTTAAGAACTGACAGGTGCTAGAAGTGCTCTTCTTGCCCTCTTTGCAACCTACAAAATCTGCATCTGTATAGCCTATTAGTTCAAACTCTCCATTTCTAAGGTACCATAGGCCAAGATCTGGGGTGCCGTTAAGATACCTCAAAAATCCTCTTTGCAGTAGAGTAGTGAGATAGTTTAGTGCAAGCTTGATACCTAGTACAAACACATATAGTGTAATACCCCAAAATAGAAACAAAACTTTTGGTAGCTATCATCGAGTGATAGTGGGTATCGTTGGCGATAGCATTAACACTTGACGCACTCAACGCTTTTGTGTGTTGAGTAAACTCGAAAAATTGTTGAGTAAGGGACTATTGCGTGGTGATAGTGGGTATCGTGTGGCGATACCACTCAACTAACTTAATGCTTTCAACAAATCATTGAGTGGACTCAACGCACTCGATGCTTTTGACGAATCGTCGAGTGAGCTATCGCGTGGTGATATTGGGTATCGCTGGGCGATACGACCACATGTGGTTTGACACGTGTCATATGGCCGAACGGTTGCCGAAGAGTGGTGGTCAAGGAAGTTACTATCGCTATTGCCAGACGATAGCTGATATCACGTGGCGATATCATTTTGTTTGACTTGTCAGCTGAAATCGTGGCCGTTGCTTCCTTTTGATGAAATGAGTCTGTGGCAGGGATTAATCCCGAGACCACTTAACTAGAGGGGTGGTGGAGAGTAATCTCATTTTACTTTTCTCTCTATCTCTCTCTCTCTCTCTCTCTCTCTCTCTCTCTCTTCATCTTAAAGCTCTCTTGGAAGGAGCTAAGGAAGAAGGCTTAGGCTGAGGCTGAGCTTAGCAAAGTTTGGTGAAGGAGATTCTGTGGTCGGAAGCAAGAACTGAGGCTAGATCCAAGATGAGGAAAGCAATGTGCTCCTTCCTATCTGGATAGAAACCTCGTTCATGGCTCCAAATAAAACTACAAGGATAACGATCTTCCTTCTTGGACAAGTGAAGTCCTCCTTTTCCTTATGCATGAAATCCCCCACTAAAGGGTGGAGAATCAAGGAGATTCTGATGGGTCGATACGTAGTATCCCTTGTTTTTATTTTGCATATAGATCCGAAAATCGCTATATGGAATAGACATGTTGTGTGAAGCCCATCCGGACAGGTTGGTCTGGATTGGTAATGTTTTCTTTTGCATGCCAGAGAAAGCTTTGAGTATAAACTAGTAGTTTACGGGGTCTGTGGGTTGTACCTATGAAAAAAGAGTTGCAGGAAGTACTGGGGGTTCTTCAGGAAAATACCCAAAAAGTACCATAGTTTGCATAATTTTTGGATGTCACCGAGCGACAACGAGTATCAGTGGCGAAAGCTCTTAGTGAGCTCTAATTGATGTGAAAGTCTAATGTTTCTGGCACTACAGGATGTTGCAGGGTTTTCTAGACAGATGTTCCAGTTGTAACTAAGTCTGGAGACATATGAGAGTTCTGTCATTAATGCTAAGCAATAGTGGCTATCGTTGGCGATTGCTTCCAGATAGCTTTGGACTTGTAGAGCCCGTATCATGGAGACTGATGGGCTAGTAGGTGAGTTGTGAGCCTGGGTGCCCAACTATGGTCGTGAGTGCCATTGTGTCTCGATTACAGGCTCTGGTCCTGGGTACTCGATAGGCGACAGTCAAGGAAAGGCCAGAGAGCCGAATGAGAAATGGGAGGCTGACCCGCATCTTGTCGTTCATTGTAATAGTTGGGACCATCAGTGTTGACATAGCGATTTGAGCAACAGGAAAGAACATAACTGTACCCATGTTATGTCATTCGGTGTAGATTGCCCAAAGTAACTGGCTTTCGTCGTTGACATAATGAGATTCTTAGACACCATGCTAGAAAGACTGGAATGCTAAAGTATACCATCAAGTACGGGACTGTGGATGGTGGTGGGACCCGGAGAAGTCCGGTACACTGAGAATGTGCCTTGAGTGCACAGAACGTTTGGCCATGGAGGCATTCGTTTGTGATATATTGATTGGTTCTTAAGTGTGTCTCCTTGTGATATATCTATTATATAAATGCTATGTCTGTAGGGAAGGAATACCACTGCCCTTGGTATGGGGTAGGGTCGTTATAATTTGGTCGGCTGAAAGCTGACCGTTGCCTTGTTTGCCGCCCTTGTGGTGGATTGTCCTTATGAAGGTACTAGAGAGCCGAGCAAGAAATAGCAGGGTGCTGCCCTTATTGCTATTCCAGCCCTCTAAGGCCAGGCTAAGCCTTTTTACCATTTTCATGTGTGGTCGGCCTGCGTGCTGATGTATGAAAATACTTTTATAAAAGGAAATAGTTGTAAGGGCTTAAGACTGTTTGACTTTGGTGATTTCTATAAAACATTACTGATATATATATATATATATATATATATATATATATATATATATATATATATATATATAGTGGACATTCGTTTCTTCTTGAGATCAAACTGGTGTTAACCCTTAAAGCTTCCTCTAGAATGCTTTGAGTTAGGATTCATGTAGTTTAGTTTTGATATTAACATGTAACTCCGCCGACAGTCTATGGGATATGGCGTGTAGCCCCGGCCGGACTCTCTATTATATGTCATGTGACGGATGGAGGTATTACATATAGCATATATGATGTCTGGCCTACTTGGAGTTAGATATAGAAGGGAGCCAATTATCCCTCTATGCAAAGTTTCATCAGCAGGTTTCCCTGACTCATCTTTACCTATAAGCATACTTGACCCCATCATTGTTTTCATGGTGGAGGAATTCTCCATACCAAACTTCTTGATTAACTACCTGGTGAACTTAGATTGGGATCTGGACAAGCCATCATAAGTTTGTCTAACTTGGAGACCCAAGAAGAACATGAGTTCACCCATACTGCTCATCTCAAACTTCCCTTGCATAAGTTTGGCAAACTTTCTACAAAGGTTGACAACAGTAGATCCAAAGATAATGTCATCTACATATATCTGGATTAGGATGATCTTACCCTTAGATTCCCTTAAGAATAGGGTCTTGTCTATCTTTTCCCGTGATAATTTGTTCTCAAGGAGGAAGATGGACAAGGTCTCATACCATGCTCCAAGGCCCTGCTTTAGCCCATATAGAGCTTTCCTAAGTCTATAAACAAAATTAGGTGAGCTAAGAACAACAAAACCTGGAGGCTTCTCGATATAGACTTCTTCCTTTAAGTCACCATTTAGGAAGGCTGACTTCACATCCATCTGGTAGACCTTGAATCCCTTGTTTGTACCATATACAAGGAACAATATGATGGCCTCCAATCTTGCTACATGGGCAAAGGTTTGATAAAAATCAATACCTTTCTCTTACATGTACCCCTTAGCTACTAGCCTTGCCTTGTTCTTAATTATAATGTCATTTTCATCAAGTTTATTCATGTAAATCCACTTGACTCCAATGATATTATGTCCTTGTCTGGGAACCAGCTTCCAGACCATACATCTCTTAAACTGGTTCAGTTCTTCTTGCATAATAATAATCCAAAACTAATCTATGTTGGCTTCTTCAAATTGTTTTGGCTCAACTTGTGATAGGAAGCTTGAGTTGAGTGTTGTGATGATACTTATGCTCCCGGTTACTACTACTTGGCTGTCATCACCAATGATTTGGTCTCTTCGATGATCCCTCAAATTCCTGATTGCTGGAGGCAATCTGGCTTCAGCTTTAGCTACTAGGGCAACTTCTTGCTGATCTTCATCCACCTCATTTGTGTCTTGTAGTCCCTATACTGGAATGTCCAATTTATCTTAAGTTTGGATAACAAGAGCAGCTTCCTTGATGGTTAGACGGTCAATCATCTGGTCTATACTTGTAGTACTAGAAGAGGAGCTTGGCCGCTCACTGTTAATCATAATAGGCTTATTAAAGACTACATGTTTAGATTCTTCTATAACTTGGCTCTTCAAGTTGTAGATCCTATAGGCTTTATTATGACTATTGTACCCAACAAAAATCCCATCAAATGACTTGGCAACAAACTTAGTCACATAGGATTTCTTATTGTGAATCATATATCACTTACTACCAAAAATTCTGAGATAGCCCATGTTTGGTTTTCTACCCTTCAAGATCTCATAAGGAGTCTTCTTGTGGCTCTCAGTGATAGAGGCCCTGTTGAGGACATGACAAGCAGTATTCATTGCCTTAGCCCAAAAATGTTCTCGGAGAGATATATCACTCAACAAAGTTCTTCCAGCCTCTATGAGAGTCCTAGTTTTCCACTAAACAATCCCATTTTACGGGAGAGTTCTTGGAGAAGAAAATTCTTGATGAATCCCTTGCTCTTCATAGAATATTGTCATGCTTTCAGACTGAAATTTAGTTACATGGTCACTTCTGATTTTGACCACTGAACTGTTAAACTCATTCTGAATTTGCTTGACAAACTTGATGAAGATGTCAAGGGTTTCATTCTTTTTTCTTGAGAAAGAACTTCCAAGCAAACCTGAAATAGACATCAACCACCACAAAGGTGTAGACTCTCCTACAAAGACTATGAACTGGCATAGGACCAAACAAGTCTATATGCAAGAGGTATAAATACCTCATAGAGTCTTTGGTCCCAATGTCCTTGAAGGAGGCCTTTGTCTACTTGCCCTTTTGTCATGCTTAACATATGTACTCCTTGGTGCACTTCACATTAGTACCATTCCTAACTAGCCCTTGACTAAAGAGCTTGTCAATAGTCTTATAATTCAAATGAGCTAGCTTCTTGTGCCATTGGAAACAATATGAGACTTTATCATTTGCCACTAGATAAATAAGAGAGTCTGTATCTAGATAAAGAAAGTTTTAACAGTAAACAATTCCACTCCTAGTGCCTGTCAAGATGACCTTTTGGTCACTTGACATCTTAATCTGGCACTCATCCTTGTGGAAGACAATAACATAGCCAAGATCAGAGTGTTGGCTTAAGCTTATTAGATTGTGTTGCAAAACTTTAACATAATCCAATTTTGTGATGGTGATTATGCCATTAGTAATATTACCATATCCTCTAGTTACCCCTCTATCTGAACCACCAAAGGGAATGTTGGGTCCATCTTTCACTGGAGTGCACTTCTTTAAGTTGCTCCTTATCACAGCCATGTTCCTAGAACAACCACTATCTAAGTACCATATAGGGGTATGGGCACATGGACTAACCTGCATCACACAATTTAATTTACCTTAGGACCCCAATATCTATTGGGTCCTAGGTGCATGTTAGTCTGAAAATTAACTAGTCTACCAAGAGCTTTTCTGACTGGTGAACTAATTAACAACTGCTCTTAGCACACTTGGATTATGATAACAGTCTACAGCAAAGTGGCCCACTTTGCCACAGCAACAACATCCATGAATGTTATATCTTCTTTTTTGTTCATGCCTAGCAGTTTGGTTAACTGCTGGATGAACAGTAGGAAGAGGAGCAGCAGCTTTCTTCAGATTCCTTTCAATAAGGATTTGATTGAAGGTAACTATTCTAGCTAGTTTATTTGTCCCGCTCTTAGTGCCAGTAGCAGCAGGTTTCTTTTCAAAAAGCATGACCTTGATGACATCTGACACAGCCAAACCAGGCTTGTAGTATGACTGACCCTTGGTCTGAGTTTTTGTTCAATGAACCTGAGCCTTTGTTGCTGCAACATTCTTGAGAGTGGGGGATGAAGCATCAAAGACAAATGGTCCAGGATGGGCCAAATAAATTTCTTCATAGGTAGTCTTAAAGGCACTTACCCTGTTATACCTACCACCTTGACTGTGAACATTTTTGTTCACACCAGTGGATTTATCATTCATCCAGTGACTAAAGATGCTTTCTTTGTTATACCTGTTTGAAGGAAACTGAACTTTCCTAAAAGGATTGGGAGGCATGGAAGTAAGAGGCTGAGCTAGAGCTGGAGCTTTTCCCTTCCCTTTGGAAGGAGCAACTCTTGTGCTTCCCTTGAATCCTAACCCCTTCTTACCATTCTGAGAGGAGTCTATCAAGGGTAACACAGTTCTTGTCTTAGAATAGCTAGCCAATATTCTTTTCTCTCTCTAGAACTTCTCTTCAAGGTCCCTTATAATACTATCCTTGAACTTGCTGGTGTTAATCTGAATGATAGTAAAGTTTCATAGTTGGCTAACTTCTCTTACTTTTTGGTCCAACAGAGTTGCTATTTCGGTAAGCTGGGCAACAGCTAGCTGACGAGAGGCAATCTGCACAGCTTACTTTTTAGTCAACTTCTTGCACCTCTTAAATGCATCCAGAAGTTCACCATATCTGTCATTCAATTGATTGACATCTCCTTCTAATTCAGAGTCATCTTCACCACTGGATGAAGAAGCTTCTATACAGGGACTAGTCTCATATCTAGAATCAGAAGAAGAGCTTGATAGAGATTTTACCTTGCTTTGACCAGGCTGATCATGGCTGGATTGCTCATCAGTTGTTAAAGATGGAGACCGTGCGGTCTGTCTTGGCGAGTTGGAGACCGCGCGGTCTGGCGGCTTGACTCGTCGGCTTGTTAACCGGGCGGTCTAGCGATCTTCACCGGCGACCTATCTGCTTCTCCTATGGTTAGCCGTGCGGTTAGCCCTTCTGTCTAACCGCGCGGCTTGTGCGGTTTACCTTGTACAGTCCGCTTAACTTGTATTTTTTAGTCCCACATCTCTTATTTGTACTCTCTCTTCTCTCCTCCATTCTATATAAAGGAGGGCATACCTTTGTAATAGACATCAATTTTGGATAATAAAATTTCGATTATTCAAAAGTTATTCTGCTTGTTCTCTCTTTTGCTGCTTTCTAACATGGTATCAGAGGACTCGGTCTACTCCTCCTGATTCTGTGTCTTACTGTCTGCCCGGCTTGTAGTGCCGGTTTGCCTTCTATTCGCGCGGCCTATTCTCTAGCCGTTCGAATTCTTCTGCTCGCCCGGCCTGTTCTCTAGCCGGCCGACTTCTTCTGTTCGCACGGCCTGTCCTCTAGCCGTTCGACCTCTTCCCCTCTGTTTGTGTCTGCAGCTAGGTCGTGGCCCTTCTGGCCGCTGGATTTATTCCCTTGAGACCGCTGCCGCCCTTCTTTCTCTGCGCGGGTTGTTTCCTACCCGCTGCCTCCTATCGCAGCGACCTGTTTTTGTCCCTGCTCCTGTTCGTGCGGCTTGTCCTCTAGCCGCTCGACTTCTTCCCCTCTGCTTGCGTCTGCGGTTTGGTCGTGGCTTTTCTGGCCGCTGGTTTCTACCCTCGAGACCGCTGCAGCCTTTTTTTTCCTATCCGTGCGGGTTGTATCCTAACCGCCCGGCTTCCCCTGTTTCCAGCTGCGATGGCTTTTTCTGATGCCTCTACTGCCACCACCTCTGTTGCCAATCCGGCACCTCCTCTTCCCCCTACTCCTTCCGGGAACCTTGGGACCGTTTCCAAACTTGTTGGCTCCAACTACCCGGACTGGAGCGTCTCTTTCACCTTTCTTCTTCGCTCACAACGCAAACGCCACCACCTCGTTGATGACCCACCTCCTATCACTTCCCCTCTCTTTGATGACTGGGATGCCAGTGACGCGCTTGTGCGTACTTGGCTTGCGAACAGTCTTTCTGATGAGTGCCTTCCCGTCATACGTCATGATGAGACGGTCAAGGCCGCTTGGCTTCATCTTGCCGCTTTGTACTCCAAAGGGGCTCAGACTTCCCGCATCTATACGTTGTATGCGGACCTCTTTGCCCGTCCCACCTTGTCTCCTGCTGCTGCCTACCAACAGGTCCAGGCTCTTGGGGCTGAGATTCTTCAGAATCGCCCCTTTTCTGCGGATTTGGCTCAACAACACAAGCACTTCCAGGAGCTTCTGGTTGTGTGTTATCTGCTCCGGCTTCCCGATACTTATGACATGATCCGCCAGCAAATTCTGGGTGAGGCTGACTCTCCCACTTTAGATGCCACCGCTGCCCGCATTGCTGCTGTTACCTCTCTCCTTCAGCGCCCGCTATTGCCCGCTCCTTCTCCCCCACCGGACCACTATTCTCATCACGCTCAGCGCAGTGGCTCTGGTAGTCGCGGTCATCAGACCGGCGGCCGTGCTTCTTCCCGCTACATCTGTTCTCATTGTGGCCGCACCGGCCATACTTTCGAACGCTGCTGGACAAAGCATCCTCATCTTCGCCCCTCCGGTGACTCTTCCAAGCCATCTGCCTCTGTTGTGACTTCTTCAGGTAGTGCCCACGTGGTGACTCAAGGTAAATGGCTTATCGACTCTGGTGCCACTAATCACATGACGGCAACCCTCAGTGCTTCTCCTTGCTCGAACATCATGATCGGTTGCCCCCGGTCCTAGTTGCGGATGGTTCTCCCTCCCCGGTTCATGGCACGGGCGTGGTTCATGTTACTCCCTCACTAAGCCTAGCGGACACTCTCTATGTGCCCAAGTTTCCGTGCAATCTGTTGTCTGTTACCTCTTTATGTAAACAGCTTCAGTGTTCTGTGACATTTACACCCACTTCTTGTTCTTTTCAGGATCCGAGCTCCCACCGGACGATTGCTACTGGGACTGAGAGCGGCGGCCTCTACTTCCTCGACAATGTTTCCGCCTTATCTGCCTTCTCCTCTTCCTGTACGGATCTTCTGCAGTGGCATCTCCGTCTCGGTCATCCTCCTCCCCGTATACTACATCAGCTTCTGCCGCACCTCCTTCCATCCAGTACTCCTCTCCAATGCGACGCCTGTCAACTCGGCAAGCATCACCGTTCCTCCTTCCCGCCGAAGCTCGGACGGGGTTCTACTCGCCCTTTTGATCTTGTTCACTCTGATATCTGGGGACCTGCTCCTACCCTCACCGTTGGTCGGGGTAGTTCTTATTTTGTAACCTTTATAGATGATTTCTCTCGTTGTACTTGGGTGTATCTCCTCAGAGATCGCTCTGAACTTTTAGATGTATGGATTTCCTTTTATCAGTTGATTAAAACTCAGTTCAATCTTTGTATTAAAACTCTTCGTTCTGATAATGCTAAGGAATATCTCAGTCATGCTTTTACTTCTTTTTGTGTACAACATGGCATTATTCATCAGACTAGCTGTGTTTACACCTCCCAACAAAATGGGGTGGCGGAACGCAAAAACCGTCACCTCCTCGATGTAGCCCGCACTTTAATGACCCAGATGCATGTCCCTCGTTCGTATTGGGGCTATGCCGTTCTCCTTGCCTGCTACCTCATCAATCGTCTTCCCTCCACCCTTCTCCGCGGGAAAACGCCCTTCTCCATTCTCTATCCGGACAAGGAGCCCTTTCCTCTCCCTCTCCGTATCTTTGGCTGCACTGCCTTTGTCCATACGCCATCTGCCACCCGTGATAAGCTTTCCCCCCGCTCCACCAAATGTGTCTTTCTGGGGTACTCCACCACTCAGAAAGGCTATTGTTGCTTTAACCCTGTTCTTCGTCAGCAGTTCGTCTCTGCTGACGTTACCTTCTTCGAGAATGCCTCCTACTTCTCCGCTCCCTCCTCCTCTCCTTCCCCACCTTCTGACTCTCCTACTATTCCCTTCGTTCCCTTGTCTCCTACCGCGATACCCCCTCCTCCTCCCTCTCCGTCTCCTCCTCTCGCTCCTCCTCTCTCCCCCCCGTCTCCACCTCCACCTCCATCTCCACCCTCTACGCCGCCGTCGCTCTCTTCTCTCGGGCCAGCTCTCTCTGCCACGGACGCTCCGGATCCCGAGGGGGCTGCCGACCTGGATCTCCCTGTGGCGCTTCGCAAAGGGGTGCGGACATGTACCCTTCACCCCCTGGCTGCTGTTGTTTCCTATGATCGTCTCACACCTTCTCGCAGGGCCTTTGCGCTGGCTATCTCTGCTACTGCCACGCCTCGTTCCTATCAGGAAGCCCTTGCGATTCCCCATTGGAAGCTGGCCATGGATGAGGAAATGGCGACTCTCACGGAGCGGGGGACATGGACTCTTGTTCCCCCTCCCTTTGGTACTGATGTTGTTGGCTGTCGCTGGGTCTTTGTGGTCAAATTTGGCCCCGACGGCACGGTGGATCGCTATAAGGCTCGCCTTGTTGCTAAGGGCTTTACTCAGACTTATGGGGTTGATTACTTTGACACCTTCTCCCCCGTGGCTCGTCTCAGCACTATCCGGGTCCTTCTCTCTGTGGCCGTCAATCGCGATTGGCCGATCTCTCAGCTGGATGTCAAGAATGCCTTCCTTTATGGGGACCTTCACGAGGCCGTTTACATGGAGCAACCTCCTGGGTATGTTGCTCAGGGGGAGACACGGGTATGCCGGTTGCAGAAGGCAATTTATGGCCTCAAGCAGAGTCCTCGAGCTTGGTTTGACAAGTTCAGCGGCATTGTGGCGGCTGTTGGTTTTGTGCGAAGCTCTGCTGATCACTCTCTCTTTATTCGTAAAACTCCTTCTGGGCTGGTGGTTCTGGCTGTGTATGTCGATGATATTCTTCTCACCGGCGATGACCAGGAAGGGGTAGCCCTGACAAAGCGACATCTTCGCCAACATCTCATCACTAAAGATATGGGCTCTCCAAAGTACTTCCTGGGGATCGAAATTGCTCGGAAACCCGACTCCTTAGTTCTCTCTCAGCGCAAGTATGCCCTTGATCTTCTAAAAGAGGCAGGATTGACTGGAGCAAAACCTGCCCGATGCCCCATGGCCACTGGGGAGGACAAAACCTGGACAGATGATTCGCCTCCTCTTTCAGATAGTTCGCGGTACAGGCGTCTGGTTGGTAAGCTCATATACCTCACAGTGACCAGACCCGACATTTCCTATGCTGTAGGTAAGGTGAGTCAGTTCATGCAAGCGCCTAGGGAGTGTCATCTACAGTCCGCCTTGCGGATCTTGGAGTATGTCAAAGCAGCGCCTGGGAAAGGACTACTTTTTCAAAAGAATGGTCATCTGAGGATTGAAGCCTACTCAGATGCAAGTTATGCTGATGACAAAGGGGATCGCAAGTCAACCTCAGGATTTTGCACATTTGTTGGGGGAAATCTGGTGAGCTGGAAGAGCAAGAAGCAGTCTGTTGTCTCCAGGTCCAGTGCAGAAGCTGAGTATCGCAGTATGGCGTTAACCACTTGTGAATTAAAGTGGCTGAGGGCTCTCATGCTAGACTTAGGAGAGGTGTACAACCATCCTCTACCTATGTTCTGTGATAACAAGGCCGCCATATACATCTCCAAAAATCCGGTATTCCATGAAAGAACCAAGCACATTGAGGTCGACTGCCATTTCATTCGTGAAGAGATTTTAAAAGAACAGATTTGCACTCCTTTTGTCACGTCTGATAAAGAGCTGGCTGACATCTTCACCAAGCCAGTTTCCGCCTCGTTTCTGCATGTTTGTGACAAGCTGGGCATGGTTGATATATATGCTCCAGCTTGAGGGGGAGTGTTAAAGATGGAGACCGTGCGGTCTGTCTTGGCGAGTTGGAGACCGCGCGGTCTGGCGGCTTGACTCGTCGGCTTGTTAACCGGGCGGTCTAGCGATCTTCACCGGCGACCTATCTGCTTCTCCTATGGTTAGCCGTGCGGTTAGCCCTTCTGTCTAACCGCGCGGCTTGTGCGGTTTACCTTGTACAGTCCGCTTAACTTGTATTTTTTAGTCCCACATCTCTTATTTGTACTCTCTCTTCTCTCCTCCATTCTATATAAAGGAGGGCATACCTTTGTAATAGACATCAATTTTGGATAATAAAATTTCGATTATTCAAAAGTTATTCTGCTTGTTCTCTCTTTTGCTGCTTTCTAACATCAGTCATTGCCATCATCCCATAGCAATTGTAGGCATCTTCTTCATATTACCAATCTACCTCTGAATTACTATTTAAATGTGATAGAGGGGCACTGATACCTATCCTGGCAGTAGGACAGTCTTCATCTACTGTTACAGCTTCTTATTCAACAGCAGCAACTAGCCCAATATAGGCTTCTTCTTCAGACTCGGATGAAGATGAGTCTGTCCAGCTCTTCTCTTTCTTGGCAATAAAGGAATTCTCCTTCTTGCCCTTGTGTTGGTGCTGTTTCTTCTCAACAGCTTCCTTCCACTTCACTGGGCAGTCAGCTATCACATTCCCTGGTTTGCTGCAACAGTAGAAGACAGCTTTAGAAGAATTATATTTACTGGATTTAGAATCATACCCGTCAGCCTTGGAATGATTCCTCCTATGATGAGAAGAGGTGGAAGGTCTACTCTTCCACTATTTCTTCTTCATCAGCTTCTGAAAGTGCCTAGAGAAGGCAACAAAGTCCCCATCTGACATTATGTATTCTGATGCATCTGACTCCGAGCTGTCTGAATCAGCTGGTCTTCTTGGAGTAGAGAGAATTCTCTCCTTACTCTTCTTGATGTTGTCTGCCTTGAATGCCAAGGAAATCTCCTTGGCTTGGGATCTACTGGTGGCCTCCTCCTCTTTTCTGGCAGCTAGCTACATCTCATAGGAGAGTAAATTTCTAAATAATGTTTGGGGGAGGAGTTTCAGTAATCTTGGTCACCTCTCTTATGGCACAAATCTTAGTATCCCAGTATCTAGTGAGAGATCTTAGGAACTTGTCATTTATTTCATAATGATTAAAGACCCTCCCATAGGTCCTTAGTTCGTTAATGATCCTGAAAAATCTTTCATAGCAAGTAACTATGTTCAATTTCAGGGATTGGCTGAAAGCCTCACACTTCTGGTTGAGCATGGACTTTCTATCATCTCTTATCTCTTAAGTAACCTCTATGTAGACCACACAAATGTGTCCTACATATCTTTGGAGGTCTAGCAGTGGACCAAGTTCTAAAAGGTAGAATCATCAATAGTACTAACTATGATGTTCTGGGCTCTCTTGTCCAAGGCAGCCAACATGACCTGATCCTTGGTCATTTCAAAATAAGTCTTGGGTGTCTAGACATTTGCATCCAGAACAGAGATTATCATAGGGATGAAGGGTCTCTGCTTTATTATCATAAAGATCATAGGATCATAGGCTTCCGTAAATAGCCTAACCCTCTCCTTCCAGATTTCAAAATTCTCCTTTCTATAGATGGGGAGTTTCATGAAACCTAGCTCAGTATGGCTCTCTCTAGAACCCATAAGAACATAGTTGTATCTACCCTTGGAGATCACTCAAATTGCTAAATACTTTTTGAGTAGACTCCCTTTGATACCACTTGAAAGTCTTTGTTTTCAAGATAGCTTGCAACCTAAAGGAGGGGGGTGAATAGGTTTGTTGGTGTCTTGTGACTTTCGTTAAGTTTATTCCTTAAGTGCTTGGTGTGTTAGCAGTTATCAGCTTTTAAGAACCTGCAATAAATAAACAATACAGAAAAGTACACACAGAATATATTGTAGTTCCCTAGATTATGGGTACATCCACTCTCCTCCGACCTTTCTAACTTTTAGTTAGACAATGCACTTCTCCAAAACTCAGCTCAAAGAGCTTACACATCAGATCCCTCAGGATCTCTTAGTCTCCTCCAAGACTTACAGCTCAGGCACTAAAACCTACAACTCAGTGATCAACTGATAACCTACCTTAGGCCAAAAGACCTACCACTCAGGTTGGTAGGACAACCCTACCTCAGAGCAAACTTGCTCCAAGATCAGGCTCAA
The DNA here is from genome assembly GCA_039583875.1 of Platanthera guangdongensis. Lineage (NCBI taxonomy): Eukaryota > Viridiplantae > Streptophyta > Magnoliopsida > Asparagales > Orchidaceae > Platanthera > Platanthera guangdongensis. The sequence goes on along the minus strand of CM077148.1, from coordinate 144,907,226 downwards.
AAGCCTTATAGCTCAGTGATCAGATGATTAACTACCTCAGATTCAAGCTGGATCCTATACTCAGAGAGTATAACTCTCCTATAACACAGGCAAAATTGCCTGAAAATATTTTAGTTGTCTTACCTAAATCACATAGAGGGGGGTGAATAGGTGAGTTGTGCGTCTTTTTGCGGAATAAAAATTTAACGAACTATGCACAGAAAATTAACCAAGCATTCACAGACGACACCAAGAGTTATAGTGGTTCCCCAACCTTGGGTTCATCCACTTTCCACTCACTGATCTAGCAAAGCACTAAACTTGGCTACTCCACTAATCTCGGATTGAAACTAATCTTACAACTCAGAATAACGTTCCTACAACTCGATCCCAAAAACTGGATCTACACTCGAAAGATAAAACTTCTTACAAAAATAACTCGGAGAATAAAGCTCCTACACTCGGAGAAGGATCTCCTACAAGAATAAATTGAAATATAAATACAAACAGTGTTATCTCTTAGATCTGAAAACTGTTGCCTTTCTTCTTCCTTGAACTTTACGGCTTTGTCAGAAATAAGTTGAAGAAGACTCGACAAGGTCTCTGATCTGAAAATTTGGACTTAGTAAGATCAAGTATTGGATCTGTATAGTGTATAATGTCTTGATCTCTGAATCTCTTGCTCTAAATCGATCTGGATCAAAAGCACTTTTGGTGATGAAGACGATGAGTGGCGGCTCTTCCGATTAAGGAAAGAAAATTAGGCATTCAAAATACTTAGAATTTCTTCTTTTCTTCTTAGGGTTGGTCGAAAATGATAAGACCTTTATAGGACAAGACTAATAGTCATAATCATAATTACTGATAGCCACATGGACCAATCACGTGCTAATGACATTTGAAATTACGTCTGACAGGACTTAGAGAAAATTCTTGAAAATAGTGCAGCAGTTATCGAGAGAAAAGATAGTACTCGAGAAAAAGCTTACTGATTCTCGAGAACAATAATGAAGATCTCGAGAAAAAGACTTAGAAAAAAAATGTGGAGGTAGAATTCAGCATTCTCGGGAATGAAGGAAGTACTCGAGAAAACTAACTTTTGTTCTCGAGAAGGAAAAATCTGGTACTCGAGAACAAATAAGTGTTCACGAGAAGAAGTACTTTGTACTCGAGAACAAAAGACTGTCTCGAGAAATATTTCCAGATGGCGTTGAGTCAAGTCTCGCTCTCAGCAGTTTTTGACTGACTGTACTTGAGAACAAAAGAACTTCTACTCGAGTACATCAAGCCTTACTCGAGAACTAGACTTAACTTCCCAGCGCTTTCAGCACCTTAAGACTGTCATCTCGAGAATTAAATATATCCTTCTCGAGAACAAGACATGGTCTTCTCAAGAAAAATACTTAGAAAAATTTTAGTCTGGAAAAGAGAGTAACCTTAGAAGAGGTCATGAAGTACTCGAGTGCATAAGGCCTTCTCGAGAACAGCATTATGTTTTCTCGAGAACTATTTTTGCAACTCGAGATTATGACAAGTCTAACTCAAGAATGAACTTTAGTCCTTCGCGAGTACAAAACTTAGTACTCGATAAAAAGACTTAGACAATTTTCTCTGAAAACCTGAAATCATAAATTCTTCAATAAAATCAGCAACCAACTTTTCCCTTGCCCTTAGTGTTTGAAACAAAAGTGTGTCTCAATAGAGAGGCTACACATGAGTCAACACTATGGATCACACAATGAGGGATTATATTGTATGGTCCTGTGTTTGAAGACTCATTGTAGACTGACATTGGTCTACACTTGGCAATTAAATGCTGCAAACACTCAACTAAATAGAGCATCAAATACAAACTTAATTCATCTTAGTTCAAGGGTGACTTCATACAAATCTAGGCAATTGTGAATGCAATACCCAACAATCTTCCGTTATTTGTAGAAGTCAGAACCCTCTACACTAAGGTGAATTACATCAAGATAAAACAAGTAAAGAACTAATAATCATGATAAAAGGAATAAAAGCTATGATTGATAAAAATTAGATCAGCAAAACTAAAAGTTCATATAAACAAAAAATTATCCAAGGAAAATTAAATTCCACAATTTCAAAAAATATGAACTTCAGCACATCTTCAACTTCTACTGATCTTGTTGTTGTTGCTGTCTTTCTAATTTTTCTTGTAGTCTCTTTTGATAGTTGTAAGGTTTAGGGAAGTACTTTTGTGGTCTGGGAGGAGTCTTGAGATTGTTCCTCTCATATTCTCTGTCATAAATCATTCTCTTGGTAAGTGACTTTTCATATAACTCTCATTCCTGAGGGCTATAGTGAAGGTTTCTGTCTTCATTAAAATCAACTACCATCTTTAGGGTATCCAGAATAAGAGATTTGGAGGTTGGACTCCAAACTTCAGTAAACTCTTGAGGTCTTTTCCTTTTGTCAGCATCAGGATGTGGAGTTGTAATCATGGCTAAGGTTTCATCCCCATATTTCCTTCTTTTTTTACTTTCTGAACTTCAGGAGGTTGAGTAGGAAAACCTGCATGTTCTGATTCCCAGACTTGTTCATAAACACCAGAAGGTGATCCTTGTAACGCCCCAAAGTTCGAAAGAGGGATGAACAGTATCGAGAGACAAGTTTTGGTCTTGGTAAGGGTCATACGACCTGGGACACGCACGTGTCCATGGCCGTGTCGTGCTCGGGTTCGTCGAGAGCCCGGGAAGTCGACGATTTTTGCTCGATGAAGTGTCAAGAGAGGGAACACGGCCTAGGACACGGACATGCCCATGGCCGTGTCATGCTTGGGTTCGATGGAGAACTCGGGTGGTCGACGAACTGCGCTCAACAAAATGTCAAAGCAGTGAACACTGCTTGGGACACGGGCGTGTCCAAGGCCGTATCACGCGCGTGTTCGACGAATTTTCCTCGAAGTCAACGAAAAGGCAGTTGACGATCGTCGAGACTTCGAACATGTCCTGAGACACGAGCGTGTCCTAGGTCGTGTCCTGCTCGAGTTGTGAGTCGGGCCGTGTAAGGGGATTGAACACGGCCTAGAGCCCATACGTGTTCGGCCTGACACGGGCGTGTCAATTTCGACACGGGCGTGTCGATTACCCGTATCCTTTTCGGGTGGTTTTTGATCCTGTGTCGATGGAGGTACACACCCAGCAACACGGGCACGTAATGAGTGACACCGGCGTGTCATGTTCGATACGGGCATGTCCAGTGCCCGTGTCCTGTTCTGGGTGAGATGGTTTTGACGTCAATTGAGGTACATGGACTTGGACACGGGCGTGTCACAAGCCGTGTTCGGCCCAAGTGTTTTGATTTTCAGTTCGGATCGTGGTCGTTCGTTTCCTTCTTTTGAGATATGATGGTCCAGGGTTGTCCTTGCTGAGTTAAGTTCGGGAATCGGGTTTGGGAACCCTCATTCTTCATCAAGTACTCTCTTTCTAAGATCTAGAGAGAAGGGAGAGCAAGGAAGGAGGTGAAGGAGAGATTCGGCTGCCGGAGAAGCTTCGGTGCTCCAAATCGTGAGCCGAGCCCAGATCCGTGGAGGCAAGACCGTTGCGAAGGTTTTCATCTGGCTAAGTTTCCATGGCTAGGAAGAGGAGTCGTAAGGTAATGACACTTCTCCTCTTGGTTTTATGATGCGTGTTTAGCATCTTTTACTTTCTAGTATTTGGGCACCAAACTCTCAAATGAGAGGGGTTTGGGTCGCCATGGTTCAAGAGAAACCTCCGGGTCGATTGAGTTCGTCCCCGACATGTTTTTGCATTAGAGATCCGCTCCGTTAGTCGATTAGACATGGTGGGTAAAGCCATGGTCGCGACCTTTAGTCCGACTCGGTGATGTTGCATACGAGCTTTAGGGATTTTGTAGAAATCTATTGTGGCAAGATGTTGTTTGTGATGTTTGCGTTTTTCCCCTTTTCTCGAGCGAGTATGTGTAGCCGGAACTGGACAAGGTTAGCTCTGCAATGGCGGGAGATGGTTTCCTTGGTGGACAAGGTTAGCTTCGTGTTGGCGGTAGATGGTTTCCTTGGTGCGCGGGTACGTTGCAGTACAAATGAGGGATTAGGGTGGAAATGATTTTAGATTGTGATGTGCCAAGGCATTGCTTTATCTCCGTGGTCGGCTGGCTATCCCGTGACATGCAAATAAACATCAGAAGGTGATCCTTGTAACGCCCCAAAATTCGAAAGAGGGATGAACAGTATCGAGAGACAAGTTTTGGTCTTGGTAAGGGTCACACGGCCTGGGACACGGGCGTGTCCATGGCCGTGTCGTGCTCGGGTTCGTCGAGAGCCCGGGAAGTCTACGATTTTTGCTCGATGAAGTGTCAAGAGAGGGAACACGGCCTAGGACACGGGCATGCCCATGGCCATGTCATGCTTGGGTTCGATGGAGAAATCGGGTGGTCGACGAACTGCGCTCGATAAAATGTCGAGGCAGTGAACACTGCTTGGGACACGGGCGTGTCCAAGGCCATATCACGCGCGTGTTCGACGAATTTTCCTCGAAGTCAACGAAAAGGCAGTTGACGATCGTCGAGACTTCGAACATGGCCTGAGACACGGGCATGTCCTAGTCCGTGTCCTGCTCGGGTTGTGAGTCGGGCCGTGTAAGGGGATTGAACACGGCCTAGAGCACAGGCGTGTTCGGCCTGACACAGGTGTGTCAATTTCGACACGGGCGTGTCGATTACCCGTATCCTTTTCGGGTGGTTTTTGATCCTGTGTCGATGGAGGTACACACCCAGCAACACGGTCATGTAATGAGTGACACGGGCATGTCATGTTCGATACGGGCATGTCCAGTGCCCGTGTCCTATTCTGGGTGATATGGTTTCGACATCAATTGAGGTACATGGCCTTGGACACGGGCGTGTCACAAGCCCTGTTCGGCCCAAGTGTTTTGATTTTCAGTTCGGATCGTGGTCGTTCATTTCCTTCTTTTGAGATCTGATGGTCCAGGGGTGTCCTTGCTGAGTTAAGTTAGGGAATCGGGTTTGGGAACCCTCATTCTTCATCAAGTACTCTCTTTCTAAGATCTAGAGAGAAGGGAGAGCAAGGAAGGAGGTGAAGGAGAGATTCGGCTGCCGGAGAAGCTTCGGTTCTCCAAATCGTGAGCCGAGCCCAGATCCGTGGAGGCAAGACCGTTGCGAAGGTTTTCATCTGGCTAAGTTTCCATGGCTAGGAAGAGGGGTCGTAAGGTAATGACACTTCTCCTCTTAGTTTTATGATGCATGTTTAGCATCTTTTACTTTCTAGTATTTGGGCACCCTACTCTCAAATGAGAGGGGTTTGAGTCTCCATGGTTCAAGAGAAACCTCCGGGTCGATTGAGTCAACATGTTTTTGCTTTAGAGATCCGCTCCGTTAGTCGATTAGACATGGTGGGTAAAGCTGTGGTCGCGACCTTTAGTCCGACTCGGTGATGTTGCATACGAGCTTTAGGGATTTTGTAGAAATCTATTATGGTAAGATGTTGTTTGTGATGTTTGAGTTTTTCCCTATTTCTCGAGTGAGTACGTGTAGCCGGAACTTGACAAGGTTAGCTCCACTCGATCCACTAGTAGTAAGATAGAGCAAGGATCCAATTATGGCTCTATACTTGGTTTCATCAAAAGATTTCCCTTTCTCATCCTTGTCCAGAGACATAGTTGAACCCATTGGAGTCCTCATAGAGGTTGCGTTCTCCATTACAAATTTCTTAATTAACTCTTTGGTGAACTTCATTTGAGAGATGAAAATTCCATCTTCAGATTATTTCACCTGAAGTCCTAAGAAATATTTCAGCTCTCCCATACTACTCATTTCGAACTTACCTTGCATAAGTTTGGAAAACTTCTTGCAGAGGTCGTCGTCAGTAGAGCCAAATATGATGTCATCGACATAAATTTGCACTAGCAAAATCTTGCCTTTTATTTCCCTAAGAAATAATGTCTTATCTATCTTTCCTCTTGTGAACTTGTTCTCAAGAAGAAAGTCCTCTTGTGAACTTGTTCTCAAGAAGAAAGTTAGACAACATCTCGTACCAAGCTCGAGGAGCTTGTTTCAAACTATATAAAGCTTTAAATAGCAGATAGAAATGATTAGGAAAGTTAGAATCAACGAAACCTGGAGGTTGTTCCACATACACCTCTTCCTTTATGTCACCATTATGGAATACTAACTTCACGTCCATCTAATAGTCAGTGAAGCCCTTAAGTGTAGCATATGCTAGGAACAACCTGCTTGCCTCCAGCCTTGCCACGGGTGCATAAGTCTGATCGAAGTCGATTTCTTCTTCTTGTTTGTATCCTTTGACGACGAGTCTGGCCTTGTTCTTTATGATTATATCATCCTCGTCCATCTTGTTCCTGTAGACCCACTTTGTTTTGATGACGTTCTTGCCTTTGGGTCTTGGAACAGTCTTTCAAACTTTGCAATACTTGAATTGATTCAGCTCTTCTTCCATTACCATTACGCATGATGCGTATGAGTTTGCTTCCTCAAACTTCTTCGGTTCAACCTGTGATAGAAAACTCAAATATAGATTCTCATTAGTTGTACCTCTATAAGTTCTAACACCATCCCGGGGATCTCCTATGATTTGGTCCATTGGGTGATCCTTCAAATATCTGAGCTCTAGAGTCCTTGCATCTGGAGCTTCTTCAACCACAAGAGTGATTTCATCAACTTGAATGATTTCTTCATCATGGTCATCAATCTCTCCAATAGGGGTTGGAGTGGTGATCTTGATGAACTTTTCATTTTTTTCTTTAGTTGGCTCATCCAAGTTCAATTCTTTTATCTTTGAATCTGCATCTTCAATAAACACACTAGAAGAGCTGCCTTGCAGCAAGCTTGTCTCATCAAATACAACATGAATAGATTCTTCTATAATGAGAGTTTTCTTATTAAAAATCCTATATGCCTTACTATGACTACTATACCCTACAAAAATACCTTTAAAGCTCTTTTCGCTAAATTTAGTAGTGTGGTACTTGTCATTGTTAAGGACGAAGCACTTACAACCAAAGATTCTAAAATATGAAATAGTCAGTTTCCTGCCCTTTAGTAGTTCGTAAGGTGTCTTATTATGATTCTTCTTTATGAGTGCTCGATTTTGCATGTGGCATGCAGTGTTGATGACTTCAACCCATAAATATTCTGGTAGTGAGGCATCACTCAACATGGTCCTGGAGGCCTCTATGAGTGTTCTATTCCTTCTCTCAACTACTCTGTTTTGCTGAAGAGTAAGAGGAGAGGAAAACTCATGAAAGATACCTTGGCTTTCACAGAATTCTGTCATGGCCCCAGACTTGAAATCTGTTCCATTGTCACTTCTGATTTTGACTACGGAACAGTTGTATTCATTCGGGACCTGCCTACCAAAATTAGTAAAGATATCAAAGGTATCTGACTTGTTTTTTAGAAAAAACACCCACGTAAAGTGCAAGTAATCGTCAATAATAACCAATGTATAATCCTTACCTCTCAAACTTCTAACTTGCAGTGGACCGAACAAGTTCATTTGACGTAGATGTAAACATCTATTAGAGTCTTTGTCAATAATGCTTTTAAACATAGCCCTTGTTTGCTTTCCTTCTGCACATGCGTGACAAGGTCTATCTATAGTGCCCTTGACATTTGGGTCATCACGTACTAAATTAAGAGAAAAAAATTTATTTATAGTTTTGAAATTAATATGTGCTAGTCTCTTGTGTCATTGGTCACCAAGAGACGCATTATCTTTAGCCAAAAAGCACAATGGTGTAGAAGAGTCTATGCAAATAAAATTCAAACAAAATATGTTCCTACTACGAGTGCCTGATAGAATCGTTTCAATATTGTCTACCGATTTTATCAAGCACTTGTCTGCATGAAATTCTACAATATATCCTTGATTACAGAGCTGGCTTATGCTTAGAAGATTGTGTTCCAATCCTTCAACATAAGCCATGTCTGAGAAAGATACACTTACATTTGTAATCATACCATAGCCTTTAGGAATTCCTCAGTCAGAACCTCCAAAGATGAATTTTGGCCCGTTCATGACTGAAGAATAATTCTGGAGAAGGCTTCTTATCCCGGTCATATGCCGAGAGCATCAACTGTCCAAATTCCAGATAGAAGTTTTGGTGGCCTTTGGACATACCTGCAATCACAAATCAATTTGCCTTAGGAACCCAAACTCGTTTGGGTCCTTTGTCTCTAGTTAGAACACTCCCCCTACGTGTATTAACAGTATGAGTGGTCATTCTCACATTGTTAACTTGAGGAGTTGCATAATTTTTGGAATTAACCCAGCATTCAATAGCAAAGTGACCAACTTTGCCGCAGTACCAACAATCAAATCTGTTATATCTTTGCCTATATTTCTCCTGCTTGACCTTTTGAGAGTATAGTCTAGCAGGGGCAGCAGTCTTGGAGGTAGAAGCTTCATGGTTATGGCAATCACGTGTCTTCTTCCCCATAAGAGGCTTTTCCACAACAGTTTTTTCTCTTGGTGCTTTTTTGATGTTATGACCATCATTACAAGGGTCATAGCTCTGAAGTGTGATCTCTTTATAAGGTACCTTGAAGACACTTGCCAAAGTTCTGGGGACGGTTCCACCCTTGGTAATGAGACCTGGGCTCTACATAAGTAGGCCTAGCAAAGTGACCATAGGATGAATCAAGATCAAACTCGTTAGTTGGAAATATAACCTTCTTAAATGAAGTCTGATCTCGAGGAGCTTTCCCTTTCTCCTTGGCCAAAGCCTTCTTGGATGCCTTATTCTTCCTTTAAGCCCTATTTCACCTAGAGGATTAACTAGGAGCTTAAACATGGCTTAGGCCAGCACCTTTGGCCTGAGCTGAGAATTCAGCAACAAAAGGAAGGATAGTCTTGGGCTTTGAGAAACTTTCAACAAGTTTCTTTTCAGTTGCAAGTTGTTCTTCCAATTCTTTGATGATCTTCTCCTTTAGATCTTGGTGCTCAAGAGCCTTGTTATACTCTTTAATAGGAGCATTGAAGTTCTCTCTGAGTGAGTCCGTCTTGGTGACTTCCCCTCTCAGAGTGCTCTCTTCAGCCTTGAGAGACTTTATCTCCTTGGCTTGAGTTTTCACGACTCTTCGACATTTGTCGTAAGCCTTGATTAACTCTTTATACTGGGCCATGAGTTCAGACTCATCGTCAGAAGATCTATCCTCATGATCATGATTAAAAGCATCTGATTCAGAATGAGGGGTGTGAGAATTTACCTTCCCAGTGAACTGGGGTGCTTCTTCTTCATCAATTTTTGCCATTAGCCCAAAACATGCTTCCTCTTCCTCACTTGACTCACATGAGTCAGAGTCGCTGAGAGTTTTTCCCTTCTTGACTACTAGACTTGTTTCAGTTCTCTTCTTATTATATGAAGATTTCATCTCCTCTCTCTTTTCACCCTCCTTCTTCTTGTGAGGACAATCAGCGATGACATGACCTGGCTTATTACAACAATAACAAACAATGTCAGAAGAAATATGTTTGTTCTATTTTGATTTATACCTGTCATGGCTGTTTGAGCCTTTCTTATGTCGATCACCATCATGACATGATCTTCTGTACGATGCATCTTTGCCTCTCCATTGTTTATTCTTGTTCAAGAATTTCTTGAACTGCCTTGAAAGAAGAGAAAACTCTCCTTCAGATAACTCTAAGCTTGAAGTGCTTGGCTCTGAAATTTCTTCTTCACTATCTTCCTGTGTAGGAGTAGGTGATGCATCTTTCACCTTCCTTGAGCTGTCTGCCTTCAGTGCAACAGACTTCTCCTTGGATGACCATTGTCTCTTCTCTTCTTCAGCTTTTCTTGATTCGATTTGCAGTTCATAGGACATTAGCTTTTCGAAGAGATTCTGAGGGTCAGTCTCTGCCAGCTTACCAAACTCCTGAATAGCACAGACTTTATTGTCCCATTCCTTAGTCAGAGACCCCAAAAACTTATCATTCAACTCTCCATTTTTGAAGACCCGACCATATACTCTTAGGCCATTAATAATTTTGAAAAAACTTTCAAAGGTATCTGCAATTGAGTCCTTTGGTCCTTGTAGGAATGCTTTATATTTCTGATTTAGAAGGGATCTTCTGTCATCCTTAACTTCTTCAGTGCCTTCCATGAAGATTATAAGAGACTGCCATATTTGCTTAGCGGATTGGTAGTGAATTAGATTTTGCAGTATAGAATCATTGACTGCACTTGCGATGATATTTTTAGCTTTCTTGTGTAATGAGACAAGTGCAATCTCATATTTATCAAGATCCATCAACTTCTTAGGAACCTTTTTGGTAGGATCAATAATGGAGATGGTCTTGGGAACATAAGGACCTTCCTCAACAATCACGAAGATCCTTGGATCCACAGCTTCCATGAAAAACTTAATCCTTTCTTTTCACATGGGAAAGTTGGTCTTTGTGCACAACAGAAGCTTTGCAAAATCCTTGCTTTTTCCATGCTTGGATAACTCAAAAGACAACTTGGGCAGATCTGTTCAAGATGTTAACCTTTTTATGAACAATCTCCCTTTGATACCAATTGAAAATGTTTAATTTGTCTTACCTAAATCACCTAGAGGGGCGTGACTAGGTGAGTTGTGCATCTTTTTGTGGAATAAAAATTTAACGAACTATGCACAAAAAATTAACCAAGCATTCACAGACGACACTAAGAGTTATAGTGGTTCCCCAACCTTGGGTACATCCACTTTCCACTCACCGATCTAGCAAAACACTAGACTCGGCTACTCCACTAATCTCGGATTGAAACCAATCCTACAAATCGGAACAACGTTCCTACAACTCGATCCCAAAAACTGGATCTACACTCGGAAGATAAAACTTCCTACAAAAACAACTCGGAGAACAAATCTCCTACACTTCGAGAAGGATCTCCTACAATAATAAATTGAAATATAAATACAAACAGTGTTATCTCTCAGATCTGAAAATTGTTGCCTTTCTTCTTCCTTGAACTTTGTGGCTTTGTCAGAAATAAGTCTCTGATCTGAAAATCTGGACTCATCAAGATCAAGTATTGGATCTATAGTGTGTAGAATGTCTTGATCTCTGAATCTCTTGCTCTGAATCGATCTGGATCGAAAGAGCTTTTGACAATGAAGACAATGAGTGGTGACACTTCCTATTAAGGAAAGAAAATTAGGGATTCAGAATACTTAGAATTTCTTCTTTTCTTCTTAGGGTTGGTTGAAAATGACAAGACCTTTTATAGGACAAGCCTAACGGTCATAATCATAATTACTGATAGCCACGTGTACTAATCACGTGCTAATGATATTTGAAATTATGTCTGATGGGACTTACAGAAAATTCCTGAAAACAGTACAGCAGTTCTCGAGAGAAAAGATAGTACTCGAGAAAAAGCGTACTGGTTCTCTAGAACAACAATGAAGATCTTAAGAAAAAGACTTGGGAAAAATGTGGAGGTGGAATTCAGCATTCTTGGGAATGAAGGAAGTACTCAAGAAAAATAACTTTAGTTCTCGAGAAGGAACAATCTGGTACTCAAGAACAAATAAGTGTTATCGAGAAGAAGTACTTTGTACTCGAGAACAAAAGACTGTCTCGAGAAATATTTCCAGATGTCGTTGAGTCAAGTCTCGCTCTCAGCAGTTTTTGACTGAATGTACTCGAGAACAAAAAAAACTTCTACTTGAGTACAACAAGCCTTACTTGATAACTAGACTTAACTTCTCAGCGCTTTCAATGCCTTAAGACTGGCATCTCGAGAATTAAATAAACCTTCTCGAGAACAAGACATGGTCTTCTCGAGAAAAATACTTAGAAAAATTTCAGTTTGGAAAAGAGAGTAACCCGAGAAGAGGTCATGAAGTACTCGAGTGAATAAGGCCTTCTCGAGAATAACATTATGCTTTCTCAAGAAATATTTTTGCAACTCGAGATTATGACAAGTCTAACTCGAGAATGAACTTTAGTCCATCTCGAGTACAAAACTTAGTACTCGAGAAAAAGACTAAGACAATTTTCTCTGAAAATCTGAAATCATAAATTCTTCAATAAAATCAGCAACCAACTTTTCCTTTGTCCTTAGTGCTTGAAACAGAAGTGTGTCCCAATAGAGAGGCTACACATGAGTCAACACCATGGATCACATAATGAGGGATTACACTATATGGTCCTGTGTATGGAGACTCATTGTAGACTGACATTGGTCTACACTTGACAATTAAGTCCTGCAAACACTCAACTAAACAGAGCATCAAATTCAAACTTAATTCATCTTAGTTCAAGGGTGACTTCATACAAATCTGGGCTATTGTAAATGCAATACCCAACATTGCCCTACCTCAGTCTCAAGAGCCCTACAGCTTAGAAACAAAATGATCCTACAGAAAAATAGTGGTTTTAATTAATTTAACACATAGAAATTTCTATGTCAACACCGAGAGCTGAGTTATCTCAACTCTATCTGTCTTCACAGTAGCAGGAAGATGTTCTTCAATAAAAGGTTGCCTCTACTAGAAGTAAATCCGATTGTTGTTTCTGAACTTGCTGGAGAAGACTGAATATCTGCTTGGTCTTGAGTTCTTCAAACAGCTAGCTGAACCTGCAGAAGACTGAAGGATCTCCTCTCTTTCGTTATCAGAAGTATTTCTGATCTTGCTGTAGCAAAAGAGAATGTGATAGCTAACTGAATGTTTTATTCTGCTGGAAGACTTCAAGCTTTTTCTCGGCAGCAATGGTGAGGAAGATGAAGTCCAACCACTCTTTTTTTCTTTTTTGAGTAAAACCCTAAAAGTTTTTGTTCAACATCCGAAAGCTGTCCCTTTAAATTTTCGATGATTAATGACTCCAGGAAACTTGTGGGGACCACATGCGACAAACAACTACATCTTTCTTTAATGGAAGAAGTCATACAGTAGACCTCTGGCAGAGTTTATCATGTTCTATAGCCTTCCCATACTTAATTTGAACTCAGTTGACTTGTTGACTTTGCTGACATCACCATATGTGGACTAGCCAAAATCAAACATCTCTAGTATATACGTTGAGTGAGTAAGCTTCACTCAACGCCAAAAAATTTGGACAGATTTTCTGTCACTAGGCGTTGAGTGAGCAACATTCACACAACGCCAAAATACATAGAAATATTTCTCTGCCATTAGGAGTTTAGTGAGCAACCTTCACTCAATGCCAAAACACTTAGACAAGTATTTTGTCATTAAGCATTGAGTGAGCAACCTTCACTCAACGACAAAGCACTTAGAAAAGTTTTTATTTATTAGTCATTGAGTGAGCAACCTTCACTCAACGACAAAACACTTAGAATTATTTTAGTCACTTGGAGTTGAGTGAATAAGTTTCACTCAATGCATCTGGACTTAGCCAAATTTCTGTGAAATCACAGTCTTTGACTGGCTGATCTATACTCAACGATTTATGATGTATGGCATTGAGTAAGTAGATTTCACTCAGTGCCTGTGGAATTTGCCACATTTCTGCATGTTTATTCTTAGGCTATCACTGGCTTAGCCTGTCTCACATCCTTATGTTATATGGCGTTGAGTGAGTAGACTTCACTCAATGCCAATGGATTTAGCCACATTTATACTTGTTTCTTCTTGGGCTTTTACAGGTTCAACATTACTCAACGCTTTTAGCTGTATGGCATTGAGTGAGTAAACTACAGTCAATTCCTATGGACTTAGCCACTTCTCTATCTAACGAATAGTTAGGCTTAGACTAAATAATTTATACTCAATGCTTTTACTTAACTGGCGTTGAGTGAGTAGCCTTCACTCAATGCCTATGGACTTAGACAGATTTTTGTCCCACCACATCTTTACTTTGTGACCACCTATTATATTACTTGGAATACTTTCCCTATCAATGTTTCAAGGACAAACCTGTATGCATGAACTTAGGCATACATTAAATACAACTTTATGTATATCATTGACATGATTGACTTCTTCAAATCTGGGACATTGTGGGCAATTGACACAACAGTTGTTCTGCCTTTGCTGATAAGTAATTAAAAAGCACTGCTTCTTCAAGCCTTGATTGAAGTGGACTTTAGTGTAGAGTCCTTGAAGATGATAAGCATACTTAATCTTGCTCTACTTCTCCCTCTTACTCAAAAAATATTGTTTCTGAACTTGCTATTGAAGACAGAATGAGATTTTAGTTCTTTATCTCTTCAACAACCAACCTTGTCTATGGTTCACAGACTTGCTTTCAGAATTAGTTCCTTGAGCACTTCTTCTACTTTTCACCCCACGAAGAAGATGACCAAACTACTTTTTAATTTTCCCTGGACTCTGCATTTGTATCCTGTTGTCTCACGGTTCTTTGTGCAGTATGGACCACCGGAGTTGGTAACTGCAACACTTCTTTTGCATTAAATGATATACTAAAGGCAAGCGACGTCATTTGCCATCTATCGAGCAAAAACCCACAAAATTTGAAATCTTGATGATGTCAGAATGACTCAGCGCTTCTGGACTAAGCAAATTTCAGAAAATCTACATAGGCGTTGAGTGAAGACTCGTCACTCAATGTAGAAATACTTAGCAGAATTCTACATCTTTAGTCATTGAGTGAGCCTTCATCACTCAATGCTTTCCTACTTTTATAGTCTAACTGTTATGTCATTGAGGGACCCTTCATCACTCAATGCTTCTAGACTTGGTTGAAATTTCTCTACAGGAAGGCGTTGAGTAAAGCTTCCACAATCAACACTTTTGACTTAGCCTGACTTCTTAATGAAGGGTTGAGTTTCCAGTCTTCACTTAGCTAGCGCTTCTATACATAAATAGATTTATTGATGTGTAGGCATTGAGTGAACTTTCTTTACTCAACGCTTCTGTCCTTTAGAAAGATTTCTTGATGAGGAATTGAGTGGCCTGTCTTCACTCAATGCTTCTGTACTTATATAGATTTCTTCATGAGTAGGCGTTGAGTGAATGGTCTTCACTCAACGCTTCTGTCTTTAGATAGATTTCGTGTTAGCAACTCTGCGACTTTGACTCTATGTATTTTTGTCAATGCTTTTGCTCTTCTGGCATTGAGTGAAGTGAGTCCACTTAATGCTTCTGGACATAGCCAGTTTTCGGCCTGTTCTACAACATGTCTTGGGTATAACAATCATTATGACCCTGATAACCTGTCTAATCAATGTAATAGAGTAGAACCTACATACAATGAACTTTGAGCATATATTAGATGCATCCATGCGTATACTATTGATTTGTGGGACTTCTTTAAATCTATGATATTATGATCAATCGACCCAACAGCTTAGGCTACCGCCAGACGATAGCTTGGTACCATGTCATGCTAGCACGAAAAAGCGAAAAATAATCTTTTTGAATATTTTTCCAAATATACAGGACATCTTCAACATCAACGCGTAATGACCTACCGCCGGGTGCTAGCCTTACCGCCGATGGTTGCCTATTTTTTAAAGATATCTAAATGACATTCATTTTTTCATTCCTTACATAGACGGACGAATTGAGATGGGAATTCTTTCTAGGGATCCAGAGCTTCCTATGAGCACCGTTCCGCTGTCTCCGTCAAAGGAAGAGAAAGTCGCCTCCCTCCCGTTTGTGCACGGAAATCTCGAGCGATCCAAGGACTACAATGACTATGAGAAGTTGATTGGCTGCAACCAAACAAAGATCATTAGCACCGATCATACATTAATCAACAGAGAAATTCTTTTAAGGGAGATTCAATCTTAAACCTTCTTTATTCATTTTTGTAATTTTCTCTTTTTTGTGTGATTGTGGTGAGGAAAATCGACTGGTGAAGGTCGTTGGAATTAGGGAAGGATTCTGTGAGAAATTGTCCTGGGGGAGGGATGCCTAGATCAGGAGATCTAGCAGGGCTCTAAGACACCTCCTTGCATGAAGTTGAAGATTCGAGTCGAAGACCTTTCTTAGAGGGAAAGGGAGAGAGCCAACCGGTCCGGGTAGTGGGTCGATATAGAAAACCAAAAGAGATTCTTCTTTCTCCTCCTCCGATCTCTGACGTCACCAAGATCAAACATTTGTAATTCTAAAACACTTTTTATTTTGATTGAATAAAGTTTTTTGTGTTCTTATTTCTATGTATAACTTCCTGAGTGTTATCTGGTGGATCTATAAAGGGTGTGTATTTCTCCAAGGAGAACTTTTCCCAGGAAAACGAGCTCTGTGACCTACCGTCGCGCGCTAGTAAGCTAGCGCCTTGTGGTAGCATCCAGTACTAGTTTTTCAGGACAAAATAATTTGATTTTTTTAATTAACGCATCAAATCTTATTCACCCCTCCCCCCCCCCCCCCCCCCCCCCCGCCTCTAAGGTTGGCCACACGATCCAACAATAATATCAATTATGAAGTTGACTATTTGACACATGTTATGAGTGAATACAACTTTTTATTCACCATCACATAGCTGCCTAATACTAATTAAGTTATGTTAATGTTCTTCAATATATGCTACCTTTGAAAAAGTGATATCTCCAATTCTGATCATACCATAACCTTTGGTTTGACCATAGTTGGAATCACCAAAAATTACCTTTGGGCCATTTTTGGCCTTGAAATTTTCGAGTAATTTTTTATGTTCAGTCATATGCCTGGAGTAACCACTATCCAAATACCATAGCTGGTTTGTATAAGGATAGTATTTTGCCTGCACATGAAATCAAATATCAATTGAGATCTAGGTTAGCTTGGAGTCATTATATCTTTTTCCATTATAAGGTGTAATGAAAGTATATGATGGTCTTTCATAATACCCCTTAGGATAAAAGAGTGTTCGTCTATTAAAACAACAGCTTTCAGTTTCATGTCCCTTAATAAAACACTTTGTGCAAACATTATTTTTATAAGAATAAGAAAAGCTATTATTTATGGATATACGTCGAGTAGCATTTGACGTTATATTTTGGATGTGTCGATTTTTAATCGATGTTTCACAGGTGTTATGTTGATATAAAGTTGACGCCTATTCCTGACTATCTATGATTACTGTTTTTTCTTATTGTTTATTATTGGATGTTTACTTATAATACTTTTTCCCTTGAATTTATCTATATTATCATTCTTTGTTATTATTCCTAAGTTATTATTAGGTTGTGCTTCATTTAATTTGTTGAATGATACATGATTTTTTTCAAACAGGTGCATTATTAATTGTCACAATCCTTTGTAGATTGACTCCTAAATCTAAATGATCAAATCTTTTCTTAAGGTTTTCAGTAATATTTTTTAGTTGTTGACTCCTTCCATTCAAGGAATCTTCAATGGCTTTTTGCTTTTGTTCACTCTTCCTTTAGTGATATATTTTGTTGTGTTAGATCAGCAACTTGATTTTTGAATTTTTTTACTTCTTCCTCTAACAATGTAACATGTTTAGTTTGTTCTTTATCATATGTATAATTTTTAATTAACACTATTTTACTTCTTAAACTCTTAATTTCTTTTTCAGCAATAATCTAATCTTTATAATATTATTTAAAACTTAGCTTAAATTCTGTAGAAGAAAATTAATTTTATCAAAATAATTTACCTGATTTTCTTTAGAGTCTGAATTTGATTCCAGAGTCATCAAGTATGTTTCTTCAACATCAGCTTCTCCTTCACCTTCCTATGAAAAACTAGACTCAGAACTGGTATAACTTCAGGTTTATGCTATAAAATCTTTCCCATGTCTTGTCATTTCACTTTTGAAATTTCTTCTAATCCATTTTGTTTTGTTTATCCTTCTATTTATCTGGATATTCTTTTTATATATGTCTAGGTTTTCTATATGTAAAGCAGATTATCTACTTATTAGGAGTCTTATCAAACTAAGGTCTGCTAATATTTATATCCCTTCTTTTAGAGCTTTCTGACTTTATCTATTTTCTAAATGTCCTTGCTAAAAGGTTGAACATCTCTTATTCTGATACAGATGGTTCATCTTCAATGACTATGAAAGTAACAAATTTTTCTTTTGGTAAGGATAATTTCTTTTGCTTTTGTCTCGACTCTACTTTTCAGAAGTTATTCATATGACTTAAGTTTTCCTAGTAATACATCTGTTGTAATTTCTCTATGACACCTTGCTTCTCTAATAACACATATCCTTGAATCTCATGTACTTGAGAAACACATGAGTAACTTATCATTTATCTCAATAAGAGATATATCTTTATCTAACCCTTTTAGGACATTTATAATCATAATGAACTGAAAGTCTTTAATTTCAAGGTAGCTAAACACCTAGAGGGAGGGGGGTCAATAGGTTTTCTAGTATTTTATTATTATATTTTGCTTAGTGTGTTATGAGTTAGTACTTTTATGCTTTCGAGACAAAACACAAAGAACACAAATAGAATTTATAGAGGTTCCATAGATTATGGGTACGTCCAATATCCCTCCCACCTTTCTAACTTCTTGTTAGACAAGGCACTTCTCCAAAAACTCAGCTCATTAGAGCTTACACCACAGATCCTGCAGGATATCTCAGTCTCCTCCAAGACTTACAACTCAGGCACAAAGCCCTACCTCAGAGCAAACTTGCTCCTACAACTCATTGATCAACTGATCACCTACCTCAGACTTGAACCCAAGTCAAGTCCTACAGCTCAAGCTTTGTAGGATAGACCTACCTCAGAGAGAATCACTATCTTATAGCTTAGGCACAAGGCCCTACCACAGATCCAAATGTGATCCAACCTCAGACCCAAAGGTCCTACACTCAGAGAGAATGACTCTCCTACCTCAGGCAAAACTGCCCTACCTCAGGCTCAAAAGCCCTACAGCTCAGACCCTCACAGGATCCTACTTCAGACCCAAAAATATTACACTCAGATCCAAAACTGGATCCTACCTCCAGCAAATCTGCCCTACCTCAGGAACAAAGTCCCTACACTCAGATCCATAACTGGATCCTACAAAAAAATAAAAGGGTTTGTTTGGAGTTTATTTGACATAGAGAAATTTCTCTGTGTCTGCTTCCTGAGCTGAGTTATCTCAGCACTACATTTCTTCATAACAGTAAGAGTAATATCTTCGGTAAGTAGCTCCCTGTGCTAGAAGAACCTCATAAACTTGTTTCAGAACTTGCTGAAGAAGATTAAAGACTTTACAGTTCTTGAGTTCTTCAGTCAGCTAACCTGGATCAGCAGAAACCTGAAAGCACTACGCTTTCTTCTTTATCAGAACCTTATCTGAACTTGTTATAGCAGAAGAAATTTGCTACAACTAACTTGGAAGAATTTTTAGTTCAGCTGATTCAACTGCAAGCTTGGGCTCGGCAATAATGGTGAGTAAGATGAAGTCCAGCCACAACTTTACGAAATCAATAACCATTAAAAGTACAAGTTCTTTCCTTAAATCTTGTCTCTTTTATCTTCCACTAATTAATAGCTCTAAGAAGCAGTGGGGACCACCTGTGATTGATAGCTACACCTTGCTTTAATGGAAGAAGATGTAAAGTAGGCCTCCGACAGTATTTGTCATGTTCTGTAGCTCTCCCGCAACTAATTTGAACTTTGTTGACTTTGGTTGACATCATCAATTATGGACTTAGCCAAATATTTTGATTAAACACCAGGCGTTGAGTGCGTTGAGTGAATGACCTTCACTCAAAGATTCTGTACTTTGTCAAATTCTCTGTATCATTAGGCGTTGACTGAATTGAGTGTACTTGCTTAACTCAATGCCTCTGGACTTAGTCTAATTCTTCTACACTACCGGTCATTGAGTGTGTTGAGTGAATGTGTAACACCCCCATCCGTCGCATAGCATATGATATAAGGTCCGGTCGGGGCCTGAGGACATATACCACGAACAGGTAAGGAGATTACATATTGTTGCCAAATCCATTTTTATTTGCAAACGCATCTTAACTCAGAGCATTCTAGCAGAAGCATTTAGGTTAAGAACCCATACAAAACAAGAATATCCACTACACAGCAGGAAGGATATATATACATATAACACATGTTTCAGTCGTAGCCTTATCACAACTATTTCATTTAACAAAAAGTGATTTCGTACTTCGACACATAGGACGGCCACAGATGAATATGAAAGTGCAAGTTAAATCTGATATACTCTAGAGGGGGTGCTAAAAACTTTTTACAACAGTTGTTGTATTCCTAAGTGAACAGGGAAGCAAAAGAAATAAAGTAAACACAGCAACTATCTAACTAAAAAACAATCACAAACCACAGCCAGAAACAAAAGAAAGTAAGCAACCAGAAGACACAAGGAGCTATAGTGGTTCCCCAATCAAACTGGGTACATCCACTCTTCTACCACCCTAGGTAGGAATCCACTGCAGGATGAGTTGATCGGGTGTCCTGGGCACCAATGAGCTTTTGATAAGGTGCTCAAAAACCAAACCAGATTTTTTGATCAGGGGTCTTGCCACCACTGAGTTTTGACAAGGTCTCAGAAACCAGCACAAACTTTTGAAGGGAGTTTGAAAAACCCTTTACAGCAGAGAGAGAGAGAGAGAGGGATGAGATGATCTTCTCTGTCAACAATCAGAGAGAAGATAGTGGATGTTGTCAAAGCTCCCCCTGATATCTTGAGTTGTTCAGGAAGTGAAGCTTTGCAGTAGGGTGATAGGCCTTCAGAAAATTTGATCTCCAGCAAAAGATGATTTCAGCAACAACTGAAATGTGTGGTGTCTGGAGTCTTGAATGATGATGGCCTTTGAACACTGGAATCAAAAGGAATCTGAAAGTTTCAGTATGTTGATCTCCTTTTGTGATGGTGTTCTTGTATGAATTCTAAGACTGAGAATGTCTGCAACTCTTTCTCTTCTGTTGTGTAATTGTTGTTGTTGCAGAATATGTGTGTTAGAGAAGAATGAAAAAAAACTGATATTTTATTCCTTAGATCTGAAGAGAATACTTCTCTGTCCAAGATAGCCGTTAGCCTGTAATAAATGACTTCCTTAACTGCATTTGTCTTCTGGAGGAAAGTCCAATAAAAACATTCCTTTGAAAATCCCTTGAAACTTGCTCCAGATTAATTGAAAACGGCTACAAGATCCTTGAAATAAATGCTGAGAATAATTCCACAACTGTCTGAATTTGTATCTTGAAAAACGTCCAACTATGCTCCACTATCGTTGAACTGAGCTCAGAGACTGGACTTAGACTGAAACAGAGATCGTCGATCTGAGCTCAACTATCGTCGAACTGAGCTCAGAGATAGAGAAACAAACTGGAGACAAAAACGTCGATCTGAGCTCGAAGATCGTCGAATGGAGTTCGACGACTTGTCGAAGTTGAGCTCAGAGATCGTCGAATGGAGTTCGACGATTCTTCGAAGTGAGCTCAGCGATCGTCGAATGGAGTTCGAAGATTCGTCGTACTGATCTCGACGAAATGACTTAGTCTCTTGAACTGAAATCTCTGGTCTTGAGGGCAGCTTTCAAACCTAAATACTAACCCTTAGAATCAATTCTAATTAACCTTTAGATCTATACAAGGAGGTCAAAACAGATTTCCTAAAGACATAGTGATCCTTGCCCAAATCAGTAATAGCGTGTTCCAACAATCTCCCCCTATTTGGTTTAGGATTACTATTTATAGATATTGGAAAAATAAAAACATACAAAGCAGAGATATAATAAACAAGACATAACAGAAACACAGATATTATCTCAGATAGTTCAGAAAACAAAATATACTGTCATCTTACAGAATCATTCTTTTTCCTTGCTCTTTATAAGAACTATTTCTCTGTTGGGATTGAGAGCTTCCTTCTTAGATCTTCTATCATCAGCTGCACCTAGAGAGGTTTGTTGCTTTGGCCTGGGCACTACAGCTTCTGGATGCAGCTTCATGTAGCTTTCTGAATCAAAGAATTTACTAGAGGAGTATCTTTCAAGTTCCTTCTTCCTTTGATCTGATAAAGTAGTGATACTGGATGTATCTTTTCCTTGTTCTCTAGCTTTCTTGATTTGATCTAAAGCAACCAATTCTTTCATCCTAGTTGTCCATGAGGTAGGATTGTTTTCTAGATCCTCAAATGGAATAGGAGGCTCATATCTATTTGAAGGATTATCTGGAGGAGCTCTAGAAGAGACTAGTTCTTTCAGCTTATAAGGGAAGGGACCAGAAGTTGTGTCAGATGGACCTTGTCCTTCCCTTTGGTAAGGATGTTGCCTGGAATATCCTTTAGAGTACACTTGAAATTCTCTTTGATTTCCTCTGTAATGTCCTCTTCTGGACTGGTAACCTCTAGATTGACTACCTCTGTACTGGGATCTATCTTGAGGTTGATATGAGCTTTGGCTTCTGGCAGAGGATTGGAAAGCTGAACTACCACCTGCACCTGCATCAGGTGAGGGAGGAGGAGGAGGAGGATTGAAATATGAAGATCCTTTGTCATACTTTCTTTTATTTTTCATAGCCTTCAGTTGATTTTTGGAGTACTGCATCCAGGGTTCTGTGATAGGGCAATTATGCAGTATGTAGTATGGAATGGCATTTGTGTCTTTCACTTTTTCCGGAGGAACTCTCTTCATAGCCTTACTTCTGGCTTTACTTTTCCTTGTAATTGTAGCAGAGGAATCATCTGAGTCAGTCCTGAACTGATCACTGTCTGAGCTTGGAGGATTATCATACACTACATCAATCCTTTTGAGGTAATCTTTTTGTTGTTGAGACTGAGCAGAAGAAGCAGCAGAGACAGCAACAGTATCAACAGCAGGAAGAGGGGTGGAAGCAATACTGGCAGAAGAAATTACATCAGCAGATTCAGATACAAAACTTTCAGAAACAACACTTTCAGACACAGAAGGTACAGCAGCAGTAGTATCAGATGAAACTGGAAAATCAACTGCAGAAGGAGTAACAGCAGCAGTAACAGCAGGCTCAAGATCAAATGCCTCTGTCATATATATATCTTTAGATACTAAAGCAGCAGTAACAGAACTAACAGAGATATCAACATTAACAGTAGGAGCAGCAGCAGTAAGAGCAACAGAAACAGAAGGAGCAGCAGTATAGAGGGAGTTTATATAAGAGCTTATTAAGATGGTATCACAGCTGGAAATAGGCACAATGGCCTTAGAGAGATCTTCATATTACTAGACAGGTAGGTAGTTGAAGTACACATAATCAAAAACTCATAACAGTGACCTGAGGTCCACTGTGATAACTGCAACTGGAGCTGTTGAAGCTTGGACTCAGGAAACTACAGCAGCAGGCAATCTGTCAACTTCATGAGGCATCTCCCCTTGCCAAGATTCAGTGGCAACTGGATCAAGGCACCCGTAAGAAGGGATTATTTGAGAAGGAGGAATGGAAGAAAGCCTGGCAGATAGTTCCTGAACTGTTTTTAGAAGTGGAGCCAAAGAGGTCTCCAGCGGGAGGGATAGACTTAGAGCTATTAGCTCATAAAATTTGTCTGCAAGAGCTAGAAGATCTACTTGCCAAAGAGGGACTTGAGCAGAGGTAGGAATGGAAGAGGTAGAAATGAAGGGTGGAGCAGCAGGAGTTGTTGTAGGAGAACCTGTGGATTGAGGAAATGATGGTTGGGAAATTGGAATTGTGGAGATGGAAGAGAGTGGAATGGAAATGGATGGTGTGAAGGATGGTTGAGCAATGATGTCTTGAAGTAGTTGTTGATATGAGGTGGATGAAGATGGTGGCTCAGGAGGGGATGAGGGAGAATTATCCATATATGAATCATCTATAAGATTGAAAGATGGAATATGGGAGGATGAGTCAATATCTAGGTGTGGGTAGTGATGTAGAGGATGGAAGAGTTCTGCAGTTATTGAAGGAATTGGAGAATGGATTGAAGTTGGAGATGGGGTGGAAATTATGATGGTGGATGTGACTGTGGTAGATGAAACAAGAGGTAGAGGAGGAGGAGAAGAAGCAGGCAAGTCTTCTGCAGGGGCAGAAACCTGAGGGGAAGTGACTGGAGCAGTCCTTGTGCCTGAAGTAGAAGTTGCTGAGGGCCTGCTGGGGTTCACAATTTGCCTGTCCCATTTTCCAAATAGGGCACAGGTGAGCCTTTTGGAGGCATTGATGTGCATCCCACTAGAAACAAGCAGTGCAGGGCATCTGTGGTGAAGGAACAACCCTAAAATTCTTCCAAAATTAACAAAGTTCTTGTTAATCTTTTTCTTAATCAAATCAAAGAAAATTTCTCCCAAGTTCAGTTGTTTCTTATCCACTAGGGTACCCATCAAGCAGAGCTGATACCTTGATATGGTATCATGAGCTGAGTGTTTGGCCAACAATACTTTTCCAACAACATCAGCCAGAAATCTGTACTCAACATATAGATTTTTCTTCAGCAATTTGCTAGGGTTTGCTTCTGAGTCACCCATCCTTTCAAGCATATTAGAAAACTCCTCTCCAAAAAGCTCAGCAGAATCTTCTCTAGATTTCAATTGAAAAACCTCTGTCAATGCAGCAGGTGTTAGAGATACCTGGGTTCCTGAGATTGTTCCAACCACTGTATTTTGATCCAGGTTATGGGCAGTGTACACCCATTCCTTTATCTCATCTGAAGCTAATTTGATCCTTGTGGTCATGATGGTAACTAGCTGTTGTTCTTTGAAAAGTTCCAGAATCTCCTTGAAGATTTGATCACAGTTGTTGAAAGAATCAATGTCGATATCAAATCCAGCGTCAAATTTCATTGCGGCCAAGATGGCGACTGAGACTGCCATTGATTCCTGCAAAAATGAACAAACAAACGACCAAGTGTAGAGTAGTTTGGAGGGAAAGAGAAAATTTGCAGAGAGTATGAAAGCGCAAAGGGAGAACCACGACCGAAAAATGAGTTTTATATTAGGGTTCGACACAGAAAAGGAAAGTTTGTTGAACTCTGTTTGACGATCTGGGCTTCTAAAGCAAACTGAAAGGTCATCAATAGCGTCGATCTCCGTTCGAAGATATTGGAGATGTCGAGCTCCGTTCGACGATAATTCAGAAACCAAAATGGTCGAGCTCCGCATGACGATCGCTAACCTGAAGAAAGATAGTTTAGCACTATCTGAGGAGTGTTAAACTCTGGTCGACGATTTCGGAAGTCGTCGATCTCCGTTCGACGATCTGGGGGAAAATCGTCGAGCGCAGTTCAGAGACCAGAAACACTCTATATACTAGAAAAAGCACTTTGATTTGCTTAGTCTTGGTCATTTTTAGATTTTTGAAAATCTTGGATCTTATTTTAGACTTCCTCCATCTAACATTCCTAACTGATTCAGGAAGAATGTATGTTTCTTTTCATCCAGGGTTTGGTGAAAATATCTCCCCTTTGCAAATCAGTTGGGATATATTGAAGTTCAATTTTATTTTTCTCAACATTATCCCTTAGAAAGTGATGCCTAATTTCTATGTGTTTTGTCCTACTATGGAGGACTGGATTTTGTGCTATAGAAATAGCACTGGTATTATCACAAAATATCTTTGACTTCTCTAAGTTGTAGCTATAGTCTAGGAGTTGGTTTTGAATCCACAAAATTTGTGAACAACAACTACATGCAGTCATATATTCAGCTTTAGCAGTTGAAGTTGACACAGATGTTTGTTTCTTGCAAAACCAGGAGACAAGTCTGTCACCAAGAAACTGACAAGTTCCACTGGTGCTTTTCCTGTTGATTCTGCATCCAGCATAATCAGCATCTGAAAATCCAGTTAAGTCAAATGCTGAATCTGAAAGATATGGTACCTAAACACCTAGAGGGGGGGGGTGGTGAATAGGTGACCTAATCCTTTTCTAACTTTGTTGGCAGCCAAACAGTTATATCACAGATTTCTAAGTAGTCTATTACAACAATCAGCAAAAATCAAACATACACAGCACATTCACAGCACAGCACACAATGATTTATAGTGGTTCCCCAATCTTTGGGTACATCCACTTTCCCCCTTCGCCTATCTAGCAGTGTACTAGATTCGGCCAAACTTCTCCACTGTCTCAGAACCCAAATAGGTTCCTACACCTCAGGCCCAAAGCCTTATACCTCAGCTTTCTCCAAAGCCTACACTCAGCCACAAAGGCCTACACTCAGCCACCCAGGCCTACACTCAGCCAATCAAGGCCTACACTCAGAGTTCTTTAACTCCTACACTCAGGCTATCAAGCCCTACCCTCAGCCTTTATAAATTTAGGCTTACAATGCACTCAGATTCAAAGATCCTACAAGATAAAATAGTATTACAACAAATAACTCAACAACTCAGAAAATAAGAGAGGAGTTGAGAGTTTCTTGCTGAGTTCTTGGAAGAACTCAGATAGATCCAAACTGACTTAGCTTCCTTCAAAGCTTCTTGAGTAGAACTGAATAAGTCTGAATCCTCTGCAGTTGTTCCTTGACCTCTGCTTCTTAAGATCCAGATGCCTCTGAATCCTTCTTCTCAGCCTAGTTCCAAAGACTGAATTCTTGATTGGAGCTCTCTCTCTCCAACTTCTTAGATCTGCAGTTGGACTGCCAGATCTTCTTGTGTTCATAATCTGTGTACCACTTTTCTGATTACTTGAATAATCTGATCAATTACTTCAAATAGCTTCAACAACAGTTTCTGTAAACTGTGGGTGCCTATTTATAGGCATTCTTCATGGTAACCGGCTGATCCGGTTCATAACAGACTTCTGACTTCCCTGACAGTTGCTGTAGACCGGCTGGATCGGCAGCTGTCATATCAACCAGTCACTTCTTGAAATTCTCTAACTGTCAGATAGTGTCGAGACTTTCTGTTCTTAAGTGTCGACACTTATAGACCAAGTGTCGACACATGCTGTGTAAGTGTCGACACAAGTCTACAAGGTGTCGACACAACTCCTTGTATGTCTCGACACAGATTCTTCTGCATGTGTCGACACTGAAATTGAGTGTCGACACAAGTACTTGTTCTTCATTCTTTAACTGTATTCTTCTAAGTGTCGACACATCTCTTTTGTGTCGACACAACTTCTTGTGTTGAATCTGTCAAGTGTCGACACTGCTTCTTGGTGTCGACACAAGTCTTCAATATAGATTCTTCAGCTGAGTGTCGACACATTCCCTTAGTGTCGACACTTGTACTTAGAATATTTTTGTAGATATTTCTGTTCTTTGTTAAGTGTCGACACAGCTCCTTGTGTCGACACTTCCTTCCAGTGTTGAGTCTTTAACTGTGTGTCGATACATTGTTTTGAGTGTCGACACATACTTTAAATGTTGACTTCTCTGATGGTGTGTCGACACATTGTGTTGAGTGTCGACACATACTTTAAATGTTGACTCTTCTGCATAGTGTCGACACATTGTGTTGAGTGTCGACACTTGTACTTGGACTCTGCAGACTTTTGCTGAGTGTCGACACAGCTCCAAGTGTCGACACTTTCTGGTGTAGACACTGCTTCACTGGGTGTCGACACTGCTCCTTGTGTCGACACTTTCTGTCTGCACTTTTCTTCACTGAGTGTCGACACATCTCCAAGTGTCGACACTCTCTGTCTGGTGTCGACTCTTCATCCCAGGTGTCGACACAATGACTCCAAGTGTCGACACTGCTTGTCTGGGTGTCGACACAAGCTTTCTCAAGTGTCGACACTTTCCCTCTGGGTGTCGACACATGGACTTAGAAAGTTTTAGCTTCAGTCCAGTGAATACCTAACCTGCACAAGTAACTCAAACATACATCAAATACATTATGATGTATATCATTGAGATGGGTGAGGTTTCTTCAAATCAGGTACATTTGACCAATGTACCCAACAATCTCCCCCTATTTGGAGAAGTCATAACCCTTAGTCAATGATATACACCATTCATAATTAAAAATTACAAAATGATGAAAAGAAGATTATAATCAGCAGGGTTAACATGAACATGTAAAACTTCACACATATATACATTCAACATTCCAGAACAAATAAGAAACAAACACATTTCAGAACAATCATACTATATTTATCATATATTGTTCTAACATTGTTCCTTATACATTTTCAATGTTGTACAAAAATGTTTTTCATTTAAAAGATTACAACAAGCTTCAAGTTTAATTCCTAATCTATTTCTGATCAGGTTCTTTGATAACAATTCCTTTTCCAGCTTTAACTTGAGCTTTGACAGCAGCAGTAGCAGTAGGCTCAGCATCAGCAGGCTTCTTGCCTTTTGAGTCCTTCTTCTTTTGTTCTTCAGCCTTGATTTTTTGTCTCTCAAAATAGTGGTATGGCTTGGGGAAGTACTTGCTAGGCTCCACAGCAGTAGGAGGTAGCTTTCCCATCTTAGCCTTCCTTCTATATTGTATTATAGCCTCCTGCCTAATCTCATGCTTTCTCCATTCAGCCTTAGAGAACCATTTGTTCCTTTCATGAGCATTGTCCTTTGCAGCTTTCCAGGCAGTAAGAATTATGTTTCTAGAGGTAGGGCTCCTTTGTTCAAAATCTGGTTTTAGTTCAGCTTGTTCCCTAAACCTCTTCTTTGACAACCTTGCCTCTTCTTCTTTGTCTAAGGCCTCTTGCATAGCTGCTGTTATAGGTTGAACAACCTTTTCTAAATGGACATTGTCCTTGCCCCCAGATGGGCTATACATAGTGCTCACCTCTGCATGAATCATTTCAAAATCTGGAGGTGGATAAATGACTTGAGCTACTTCTTGTGGCTCACCTCCAAAATAGGCAGGGTTCAGTCCAGATTCAGCAACTTCATTGTCATCACACAGAACTGGCCTTGACTGAATTTGAATTTGAAATCCATTTTGCATGCTCAGAACTGGCCTTGACTAACACTCTCTCCCCCTTTATGACTTCTTGAGCAACATGATCTCTTACATCATCCTTATGGAATCGGATTTGACCATCCAAGTACCTGATTCCATCTTTAAAGTAAGGTCTAAGCTTTGTAAGTTGTTCAGAGATTGCTTTCTGGGAATCTTATATAGCAGTTTTGACAGCAGTAAGCTCAGCTTGAAAGATTTTATCAAAATCAGCCTTGGCAGCATCAGTAGAGGTAGAAGGTTCAGCAGACTTATTCTTCAATTCAGTGACTATAGCATTGTGGGAGGCAGTTAAATTATCATTCATTCTCAACTGATTCTCCAGCACATAGCCTTGCTTCAGTTCTATATCATCTACTTGAGACTTTATCTTCTCTTGGTGGGTTGCCAGATAGACCACTGCATTACCACCCTTTGAAAAACATTCAGTCATCTCCTTTTTATTAAGGTTCATTTCAAACCTTATTGACTTGATTTCCTGTGCCAGATCAAATTGTAGGGTCTTGTGTCATTCATCAACATAAGTCTCTATAGCCTTCCTTTGCTCATCCAGCTTGATCTGTAGTGCAATCAGTAAAGCACTATAGTCAGCAGTTGGAGCTTGCTGAACTATGGGCTGTGGGGCAATGGATTGGAGGGCTTTCTTGTAGCTCTGACTTCTTCTCTTGAATACAAAGAGTTTCTTCTTTTTAGCCCTAGCACTCTCCTCATCTTCAGAGGCAGAAGTGCTGGCAATATCAACCCTGTCCTTAGGGCTTTCTGGCCTTTCAGTCTGCACAGCAGGTGCTTGCTCAGTTTCCAGCCTAATAGGCTCTTCCATAACTGCCATGTGCTCCCCCTCAGCAGCAGCACCCTTCTCTTCAGCAGCAGCAACCTTATCCATGTTTAAGTCTTCTTGATCTAGATTAAGAAATAGATCTTCCATGGTAAACTCAACTGGTGACTGTGCAGGAGAAGTACTGGGTTCATCAACTACTTTATCAGGAATCACTTCTAGTATAACTTATGTGTCTTGAAGAACCACATCTGGTTCTTGGCTAGGCAGTTGAGTGTGCTGATGGACATCAGACAAATCAGAATCTACTACAGAAAAATCGAAAGTATTAAGGTCAACAAGTACCTCTTGGATGAGGATGGTGGCTTGTTCACTCTCCAGTGTAGATGGTACTTCTACACCTGGAAGCTCCCCCTGGCTGTGATCCCTATGGATGGGGCTAGCTGGAGGCAGCTCCCCCTGAATCTCAGCTACATCTTGAGGAGCAGGAGTCTTCTCTGCAGCCACTTCTTCATGGTCATCAGGTGTGAAAACAACCTGTTCTTCACTATCAGAACTGCTGGAGGACTCTTGTGTCATAGCAGCAGTCTTTCTCTTCTTCCTGGGAGGAGTAACTTTCTCAGAAACTGGCTTCTCAGGGGTAGGCATGTCCTTTGACAACACCCTTTCCCACCTAGAAAATATCCTAGAATCCATCTTTCTCATATGATTGATCTTGCTTCCAGCAGCTGTGCTCATTACCTCTGGTATTGTACCAACCAGGTAGAGACTAAGTATCCTGCCCAAATTGGGCTTCTTCAGACTTTCCTTTATCTTCTCATAGATAACCATTGACCAATCTGTTTTTAGGTTGAAGATAATTCTGGTCATGACATTGAACATGGAGGCTGACACCCTGTCATGCCCTCCAGTCTTACTGAGAATGACCTTGCCCACGATCTCTGACAGAAATTTTCCTTGACTGTTCATGCCTTTTCTGTTAAAGACAGAACCTATCTTCATTTTAGAATCAAGACCACACCAGACCAAAGCTTCCCTGGTCTTGGATGTAGAAACTTCTTCTTCTTGAGTCTTAGGTAGATGAAATACCTTTCTCAGACTTTTGGGTGATACCTTGACCTTGGTTCCATGCACTCTGGATTTGATTCTGAATCCAGAGTCATCCACAGCTGCTCCAGTAAGGAATTCAAGCACTTCCTTCTTCCATATCTTGGTTGGTTCTGAGACCAAGTATTCTAGTCCTGAATCGCTGACTAGGGTAACCACTGACTTGATATCTTGATCGCCATCGACAAATGCGCCGCGCATAAGTTCGTAGCCTTCGTTGACGTTTTCCTCGAGCTTGGGAGCCATTAGGGTTTGAGAATTTGTCTGTAGAAAAGAGAAATGTCGACACAGCAATTTTGGTCTCGAAACTCTGAAAGCGTGTCGACAAACAAAGACAGAACCCTATTTATACCTTTCTGATTTGAAGACGAACAGGCGGGATGGATAACTAAAAATGTGTCGACACTGTCAATAAGTATCGACACTGACTTATAATGTCTCGACACACATGTGTCGACACAAGTTTAGTCAACAGATATTATGTGTCGACACTTGTTTATGTGTCGACACCATTCTACTCGACGAATAGTCGAGACTTTACTTAGAACATTCTGAGTAAAAACTTAAGTGTCGACACCACATTGGATGTGTCGACACCTACTCGACATGTGTCGACACTAACATTCTGAAGTGTCGACACCAACTTCCTAGATGTGTCGACACCTTTTTCCTGAAGTGTCGACACTTTTATTCTGTGTCGACATAGACTTGTCTATGTGTCGACACCTTTTTACTTGGCCAATTTTCTATTCTGTAAACTTAGTCTAAGTTTATCATACCTAGTTCAATTTTGAATCTATTGAACTTAGCTTCTTCTAAGGGCTTAGTAAACATGTCAGCTATCTGATTATCAGTTTTAACATATTCAAGTGCAATATCATTTCTTTCTACATGCTCCCTAAGAAAGTGATATTTAATCTCAATATGTTTTGTTCTACTATGAGATACAGGGTTGTTAGCTATTGAAATAGCACTTGTAGAATCACAATAAAGTGGAGTTCTACTTACCTGAAATCCATAGTCCACTAGCTGATGTTGAATCCATAGAAGTTGAGCACAGCAACTTCCTGCAGCTACATATTCTGACTCAGCTGTGGAGATAGCCACACTAGTCTGCTTTTTGCTGCTCCATGAAATTATTCTTCCACCTAGGAATTGACAGGTTCCAGTTGTGCTCTTTCTATCCTCTTTGCATCCTGCAAAGTCTGCATCTGTATAACCTGTTAGATCAAAATCTCCATTCCTAGGGTACCAGAGGCCTAGATAGGGAGTGCCCTTTAGATATCTCAATATTCTTTTGACAACAGTCAAGTGAGACTCTTTAGGGCAGGCTTGATACCTGGCACAAACACATGTAGCATACATAATGTCAGGCCTACTTGCAGTCAAGTATAGTAGGGAGCCAACTATCCCTCTATACAAGGTTTCATCTACAGGTTTTCCTGCATCATCCTTGCTAAGAGACATACTTGACCCCATAGGAGTCTTCATGGTACTGGATGAATCCATACCATATTTCCTTATGAGTTCTAGGGTGAACTTGGACTGACATATGGACAAGCCACTTTCAGTCTGTTTAACTTGGAGACCCAAGAAAAACTTTAGCTCTCCCATACTACTCATCTCAAATTGACTTTGCATAAGCTTTGCAAACTTTTTGCAAAGGCTACTTTCAGTAGACCCAAATATAATGTCATCTACATATATTTGGACAAGTATGACTTTGCCTCTAGATTCCCTAAGGAATAGAGTCTTATCTATTTTCCCCCTTGTGAACTTGTTCTCAATGAGGAAACTAGATAGGGTTTCATACCAAGCTCTAGGAGCTTGTTTTAACCCATATAATGCTTTCCTAAGTCTATAGACATAATGAGGTTGAGATGGATCAACAAAACCTGAAGGCTGCTCCACATAGACTTCTTCCTTAAGATTACCATTTAAGAATGCTGACTTGACATCCATCTGGTAAACCTTGAATCCTTGATAGGTTGCATAGGCCAAGAACATCCTTATGGCCTCCAGTCTGGCTACTGGGGCAAAGGTTTGATCAAAATCAATACCTTCTTCTGGCCTATATCCTTTTGCAACCAGTCTTGCTTTATTCTTAATGATGACCCCTTGTTCATCTAACTTATTTCTGTAGATCCACTTAGTTCCTATAACATTGTGGTCTTTAGGTTTAGGAACCAGTTCCCAAACCTTGCACCTTTTGAACTGATTAAGTTCTTCTTGCATAGCTTCAGTCCACTGTGGATCTTGTATAGCTTCTTCAAATTTCTTGGGTTCTATTTGAGACAGAAAACTAGAATATACTGCAGCATTCTGATTTCTGCTCCTTGTCTGAACTCCTTGTCTTGGATCTCCAATAATCAGCTCTACTGGATGATCTCTTAGATGCCTGTTGGCTAGTGGCATCCTAACTTCAGGTTGAACTTCTTCAGCATCTGCATCATGCTGTACTTCTTGTATTTCTTCAGCTATTGGTACATGTAGTTCTCCCCCTGGACAACTGCTATTGCCTTCTACTTGCTGTCTTGCAGCAGGCATCTCTTCTATAGTAAGCTTGTCCAATCTCTTTGTCAAACCTGTGGGGCTGCATACATTGCTAGACAACTCATTGTTAATAATTTTAGTCTCATCAAAAACTACATGCACAGTCTCCTCTACAACTTGTGTAGTCAAGTTGTATACTCTATAAGCCTTACTATTGTTGATGTACCCAACAAAAATTCCCTCTTGGGACTTGACAACAAACTTTGTTGAGTAAGACTTCCCATTGTTAAGTATGAAGCATTTACAACCAAAGATCCTAAAATAGGATAGGTTTGGTTTCCTGCCTTTCACAACTTCATAGGGGGTCTTGTTTAGCCTTTTAGTGATAGAAGCCCTATTTATAACATGGCATGCAGTGTTAACTGCTTCAGCCCAGAAATACTCTGGTAGTGATGTATCACTAAGTAGGGTTCTACCAGCTTCTATCAAGGTTCTATTCTTCCTCTCAGCAATGCCATTTTGCTGAGGTGTTCTAGGTGAAGAGAATTCTTGAAATATCCCAAAGTCTTCACACAGTTTTGTCATGCTTTCAGACTGAAACTCAGTACCATGGTCACTTCTAATTTTGACCACTGTACAGTTCAATTCATTCTGAATTTGCTTAACAAAGCTATAGAAGACACTAGGTGTTTCAGATTTCTGCCTTAAGAAGAACACCCAGGAAAACCTTGAGTAGTCATCAACAACTACAAAGGTATAGACCTTCCTACCTAAGCTGTGAACTGGCATTGGACCAAATAGATCCATATGCAAGAGGTATAAACACCTCACAGCATCTTTGTTCTCTATGCTTCTAAAGGTGGATTTGGTCTGCTTGCCCTTTCGACAAGCTGAGCAAATGCCATCTTTAACACACTTAACTTGAGGACCATTCCTCACTAACTCTTTGCTAAAGAGTTTGCTAATAGTCTTGTAGTTAAGATGGGCAAGGCTCTTGTGCCATTTGACACAATGAGAGATTGTCTCATCAGCTACAAGACAAACTGGAGAACCATTGTTCTCAATCATAATGTCTAGACAATAGACATTTCTTTTCCTATATCCTGTCAAAATGATCTCTTGATCACTTGACCTCTTGATATGACAACCATTTTTAACAAATGAGATGGCATACCCTACATCACTTAACTGACTTATACTTATAAGGTTGTGTTTCAACCCTTTAACATAAGCCACTTGAGTAATGGTAACTAGGTTTGAAGAAATGTTACCAAACCCTTTGATGATTCCTTT
Source organism: Platanthera guangdongensis (assembly GCA_039583875.1). Lineage (NCBI taxonomy): Eukaryota > Viridiplantae > Streptophyta > Magnoliopsida > Asparagales > Orchidaceae > Platanthera > Platanthera guangdongensis. The sequence continues at coordinate 144,872,870 of CM077148.1, read as the reverse complement.
TTCAGAACCACCAAAGGTCACTTTAAGACCATTTTTGATTGGAATGTAGTCCTTCAGTAGTCCCCTTGTTCCAGTCATATGTCTGGAGCATCCACTATCCAAGTACCATGTTGGGGTATGGCCACTTGGACTTACCTGCAAAACAAATTAATGAACCTTAGAACCCAATGGTTTCTTGGGTCCTTGGTGACTGTTAGTTTGCAACTTAACAAGACTACCTACTGGCTTTCCACCAGGTAGCTTGCTACTCCCTTTGGCACTTGCATTGTGCCAACAATCCAAGGCAAAGTGGCCAACCTTGCCACAACACAAACATTCAAACTTATTGTACCTTTGCTTAGGTACAGACTTTGTTGTCTTAACTGCAGCTGACTTATTGAATGTTGGGGCCTTGCCCTTGGACTTGGACTGATCCTGAACAGTCCTAGCAGGTTTAACAAAACCCAGTCCAGCCTTGCCTTTGTGATGAATAAAATCATCAATCAAAGGTAGAACTGATTTAGGCTTTGAAAACTTTGCAACCAGTTCTCTCTCTTTCTGAAGATTTGTCTCCAGTCTCTTAATTTGATCATTCTTAAATGTAATAATACCCATCTGAATCACTGTAATGTGTTTCAGCCTGGCTACTTCATTCAGTTTTTGATCATACTGCTTCTCAAGGTCTGTTGCAGCAGCTTTTAGATTAGCAATTTCCTTTGCCTGACTTTTGGCAAGGGACTTGCTTTTCTTATAAGCCTGTAACAGCACCTTATATTCATCTATGAGCTGATGAATATCTTCTTCAGACTTAGAAACACTTCCATCATTTGATGAAGATGAATATGATTCTGAACTAGAACAAGAATCTGAACTTAGAGTTGGACTTTGTACCTGACTAGGTCCTGGCTGCTCCAGGATTTTGGTACTCTCAGTTAATGCCATCAGTCCTTGGCACTGACAGTCTTCTTGTTCATAAATTGACTCCAAGATCTGCATAAATTCTTCTTCTTCTTCAGCAAATAGCCCTATGTAGGCTTCAGCATCAGTATCAGTGTCTGAAGAAGAAATATCTGAAAGAGTCTTCTCATTCTTGGCAACAAAAGACTTCTCTTTATTCCCTTTGAAGTGAGTCTTTTTCCTGTCACTGGATTCTTTTCTTTTCTCAGGACAATCAGCAATGACATGACCCTGTCTATTGCAGCAGTAGCACACAATCTTTGATCCAGTTGCCTTGCTTGTCTTTGTCTTCTTCCTGTCCTTCTTAGAAGGCTTTTTCTCCTGATACAAGACTTCTTTTCCCTTGTAAGTAGATGGTCTGGACCTCCACTGTTTCTTTTTCAGGAATTTCTGAAAGTGTGTAGTGAAGGCAGCAAAGTCTTCATCACTTTCACTGCTTGTAGACTTTGTACTGACAGACCCTTCTGACTCAGATTCAACTACCTCTGGAGGTGGAGTTGATGACTTAGTTCTGCATTTTCTGGGAACTTCTGTCTTGAAGGCAACAGTCCTTTCCTTGTGCTCAATCCTTGTTGATTTCTCCTCCTCTTTCCTCACTGTCAGCTGCATCTCATATGACAACAACTTGCCAAATAGTGTAGGAGGAGGAATTTCTCCCAACTTTGCCATTTCTCTTATGGCACAGATCTTGGTGTCCCAATCTTTGGTTAGGGACCTTAGGAATTTGTCATTTAGTTCATAGTTGCTGAACTCTCTTCCATAAGACATGAGTTCATTAACTATTCTATAGAACTTCTTGTAGCATTCAGTGATGCTATCTCCCTTGCCTTGCCTAAAGCTCTCATATTCTTGATTAAGCAAGGACTTCCTATCTTGCCTAACTTCTTCAGAACCTTCCATATAGACAATGAGGGTATCCCACATTTCTTTTGCTGTTTTACAATGAATTAAGTTCTGAAAAGTTGCATCATCAATGGCACTCACTATTATGTTTTGTGCCCTCTTGTCCATAGTGGCTAGGACAATTTCATCCTTGGTCATCTCAGAGAAATCCTTTGGAGTCTTCTGATTTGCATCCAATACTGAGATCTTCATTGGCACATAAGGCCCTTCCTTTACTGTGATGTATATTCTAGGGTCTGAGGCCTCCATGAATAGCCTTACCCTTTCTTTCCAGATCCCAAAAATTTCCTTTCTGCAAATAGGTAATTTCATGGAACCCAATTCTTTATGATTTTCAAAGGAACCCATGGTTCTTGATTTTCTTGAAGCTGTTTTCTGACTTAGACTGTTTCTGCCAAACAGGATCTCCTTAGACTGTTAGTCCTTGTTTTGAGAAACCTCGCTTTGATACCACTTGAAAGATATGGTACCTAAACACCTAGAGGTGGGGGGGGGGGGGTGAATAGGTGACCTAATCCTTTTCTAACTTTGTTGGCAGCCAAACAGTTATATCACAGATTTCTAAGTAGTCTATTACAGCAATCAGCAAAAATCAAACATACACAGCACATTCACAGCACAGCGCACAATGATTTATAGTGGTTCCCCAATCTTTGGGTACATCCACTTTCCCCCTTCGCCTATCTAGCAGTGTACTAGATTCGGCCAAACTTCTCCACTGTCTCAGAACCCAAATAGGTTCCTACACCTCAGGCCCAAAGCCTTACACCTCAGCTTTCTCCAAAGCCTACACTCAGCCACAAAGGCCTACACTCAGCCACCCAGGCCTACATTCAGCCAATCAAGGCCTACACTCAGAGTTCTTCAACTCCTACACTCAGGCTATCAAGCCCTACCCTCAGCCTTTATAAATTTAGGCTTACAATGCACTCAGATTCAAAGATCCTACAAGATAAAATAGTATTACAACAAATAACTCAACAACTCAGAAAATAAGAGAGGAGTTGAGAGTTTCTTGCTGAGTTCTTGGAAGAACTCAGATAGATCCAAACTGACTTAGCTTCCTTCAAAGCTTCTTGAGTAGAACTGAATAAGTCTGAATCCTCTGCAGTTGTTCCTTGACCTCTGCTTCTTATGATCCAGATGCCTCTGAATCCTTCTTCTCAGCCTAGTTCCAAAGACTGAATTCTTGATTGGAGCTCTCTCTCTCCAACTTCTTAGATCTGCAGTTGGACTGCCAGATCTTCTTGTGTTGATACTCTGTGTACCACTTTTCTGATTACTTGAATAATCTGATCAATTACTTCAAATAGCTTCAACAACAGTTTCTGTAAACTGTGGGTGCCTATTTATAGGCATTCTTCATGGTAACCGGCTGATCCGGTTCATAACAGACTTCTGACTTCCCTGACAGTTGCTGTAGACCGGCTAGATCGGCAGCTGTCATATCAACCAGTCACTTCTTGAAATTCTCTAACTGTCAGATAGTGTCGAGACTTTCTGTTCTTAAGTGTCGACACTTATAGACCAAGTGTCGACACATGCTGTGTAAGTGTCGACACAAGTCTACAAGGTGTCGACACAACTCCTTGTATGTCTCGACACAGATTCTTCTGCATGTGTCGACACTGAAATTGAGTGTCGACACAAGTACTTATTCTCCATTCTTTAACTGTATTCTTCTAAGTGTCGACACATCTCTTTTGTGTCGACACAACTTCTTGTGTTGAATCTGTCAAGTGTCGACACTGCTTCTTGGTGTCGACACAAGTCTTCAATATAGATTCTTCAGCTGAGTGTCGACACATTCCCTTAGTGTCGACACTTGTACTTAGAATATTTTTGTAGATATTTCTGTTCTTTGCTAAGTGTCGACACAGCTCCTTGTGTCGACACTTCCTTCCAGTGTTGAGTCTTTAACTGTGTGTCGACACATTGTTCTGAGTGTCGACACATACTTTAAATGTTGACTTCTCTGATGGTGTGTCGACACATTGTGTTGAGTATCGACACATACTTTAAATGTTGACTCTTCTGCATAGTGTCGACACATTGTGTTGAGTGTCGACACTTGTACTTGGACTCTGCAGACTTTTGCTGAGTGTCGACACAGCTCCAAGTGTCGACACTTTCTGGTGTAGACACTGCTTCACTGGGTGTCGACACTGCTCCTTGTGTCGACACTTTCTGTCTGCACTTTTCTTCACTGAGTGTCGACACATCTCCAAGTGTCGACACTCTCTGTCTGGTGTCGACTCTTCATCCCAGGTGTCGACACAATGACTCCAAGTGTCGACACTGCTTGTCTGGGTGTCGACACAAGCTTTCTCAAGTGTCGACACTTTCCCTCTGGGTGTCGACACATGGACTTAGAAAGTTTTAGCTTCAGTCTAGTGAATACCTAACCTGCATAAGTAACTCAAACATACATCAAATACATTATGATGTATATCATTGAGATGGGTGAGGCTTCTTCAAATCAGGTACATTTGACCAATGTACCCAACAGAATCTTTTTGATACCAGAGTCCTAGATTTGGACAACTTTTTACATACCTAAGAATCCTTTTTACTAAGGTTAGGTGTGACTCTCTAGGGCTCACTTGGAATCTAGCACATATGCATGTATCAAACATTATGTCAGGACTACTAGCTGTAAGGTACAATAAAGAGCCAATCATTGCTCTATATGTTGTCTGATCAACAGGTTTCCCATGTTCATCAGCATCCAATACAGCATTAGTAGGAAGAGGTGTTTTCATACATGATGCTTCAGACATACCAAATTTCTTAACCAGTTCTTTTGCATACTTGGTTTGAGAAATAAATATGCCTTCAACATGTTGTTTGATTTGCAATCCTAGAAAGAAGGATAGCTCACCCATGCTACTCATTTCAAATTTAGAATGCATTAGATTGGAGAACCTTCTGCACAAATTTGAATCAGTAGAGCCAAATATAATATCATCTACATAGATTTGTACTAGTAGGGTATGGGACTTATGTGTTCTAATAAAAAGAGTTTGGTCTACTCTACACCTTATAAACTCATTTTTCAGAAGAAAGCATGCTAGGGTCTCATACCATGCTCTAGGAGCTTACTTTAGACCATATAATGCTTTATGCAATTTGAAAACATAATCAGGATGAGTTGAAGAGATAAAACTTGGGGGTTGTCTGACATAGACTTCTTCTTTGATATCTCCATTGAGAAAAACACTCTTTACATCCATTTGGTATACTTTGAATCCTTTGTGTGATGCATATGCTAAGAAGATTCTTATGGCCTCTAACCTTGCAACTGGTGCAAAGGTCTGGTCATAATCTATCCCTTCTTCTTGAGAGTACTCTTGAGCAACTAGCCTTGCCTTATTCCTTACAATGACTCCTTGATCATCCAATTTATTTCTGAACACCCACTTTGTTCCAACAGTGGAGTGATCCTTTGGCCTTGGTACTAGTTCCCAAACTTTGTTCCTTTCAAATTGATGCAACTCTTCTTGCATTGCAATGATCCAGTGTGGATCTTGCTCTACATCTTGAATGGATTGAGGTTCAATTTGAGAAAGAAAGCAAGTGTGCATCAGGTTTTGGTTGACCTGATTTCTGGTTTGCACACCAGCTGAGATGTCTCCAATCACTTGGGAGATTGGATGGTCTCTTGATGTTACTAAATCAACAGGAGATGTTGATTGTTCACCAACCTGTGTTGTTGTTTCCTCTGGTGGTACAACAACTGGCTCTTCAAGAAGTTTCTCTTCAAGATGTTGAATGTCTTCTTCATCTTCACTGCTTTCCTCTTTTTGAATAATTTGTAACATGTCCAAGTATTCTGCAAGAGAGTGTACCTGCAAAGGTTCTATGGTAGAAGTATTCTTCTCCTTGAAAGACATGTTAGATTCATTAAAAGATATATGAACAGATTCTTCAATTTTAAGAGTTGATTTATTATATACCCTATAAGCTTTACTGATCATGGAGTATCCCAGAAACACTCCTTCATCAGCTTTGGCTTGAAATTTTGCTAAGTATTTCTTGTCATTATTGTGAATGTAACAAATACAACCAAAAATTTTAAAGTAATCTACTTTAGGTTTCTTCCCTTTGAGTAATTCATAGGGAGTCTTGCCCTTCAGTTTATGTATTAAACTTCTATTCAACACATAGTTGGAGGTGTTCACTGCCTCTGCCAAAAAGGATAAAGGAAGGTGAGCATCTGACAACAATGTAGTAGTAGATTCAATAAGTGTTCTATTTTTCCTTTCAGCTACCCCATTTTGTTGAGGAGTTCTAGGAGCTGAGAAAGCGTGCCTGATACCTTCACTCTGACAGAACTCTTGCATAAGAAGAGAATCAAACTCTGTCCCATGATCACTTCTGATCAGGGCAATGTGAGTATTGAACTCACTCTGTATGCATTTGAGAAACTCTGTCAAACACTTAAAGTTATCAGACTTCTTCCTCAGAAAGAACACCCATGTGAATCTTGAGAAGTCATCTACAACCACTAAAGTATAAAATTTCCCTCCTAGGCTTTGTACTGTAATGGGTCCAAAAAGATTCATGTGTAACAGATACAAAATCCTAGGTGAATCACTCTTGTTAAGTGACTTGAAACTATTTTTGGTTTGCTTGCCTAATTGACAAGCCCTGCAGAGTCCTTCCTTCTTGTTGGGGCCAGAAGGTAGTCCTCTAACAAGGTTGTCCTTGGATAGCCTAGCAATGATTCTAAGGTTTATATGTCCTAATCTCTTATGCCACAATTCATTAGGTCTACAAATAGAGTTAAACAAGAAAATATCTACTTTAGTTGAAAGAAAGTCTACTAAATAGATGTTACCTTTCCTTTTACCTGTCAACACAGTTGTGTTGTCCTCTGATTTGATCTTGCATAAGGATTTGCTGAAAGTCACTTGGTAGCCTTCATCACATAGTTGACTGATACTAATCAAGTTGTGCTTCAGTCCTTCCACATAGGCTACTTTCTTGAGTGTGACTGTGCCAATCTGAACTTCACCATATCCTTTTGTTAGTCCAAAGTTTGAATCTTCAAATATTACTTTGGGTCCAAGCTTGGCTTTGAAGGATGTGAAGTTGTCCTTGTTTCCTGTCATGTGCATTGAGCACCCACTATTCAGATACCATTGCTGGTTTGATGTTGGATAGGTCTTCACCTGCACATAAGATAATTTACTTGTTTTTGACCCAATTTACCTTGGGCCTAGGTTGATAACCTTTGAATTCAGAAATAAAAGAAATCCCTGGTTGACTCTTATATCCTTCAGGATGATATCTCCTTGGAGGTATTATCCATTCAGTATAAGGGTTAAATCTTTGGGATGAAGGACCCCTAGGTTTGGAATTTGATTTACCTTTGAAAAAGTTTTCAAAACTCTGATCTCTGCTTGACGATCGCTGAGCTGAGTTCGACGATCTTGGGTCAGATCGTCGAGCTCCGTTTGAAGATCGACTGTGGCAGAGTTCATGGTTTAGAGATCGTCGACCTGAGTTCGACGATTTAGCCTGAGATCGTTGATCTGCATTCGACGATCGTCTAGCTCCGTTCGACGATTTCTGTTGACCTCATGTTTTCTTGGGTAAGTCAGAATTCTTCCTAGCTACCTCTACAACTCCCTTACCTTTATTAGAGATAAATTTAATTGGGGGCATAGTACTATAGGTTGGCTGGATGAAGCACCCAAGCCCGGTGTACTGTTGAATCTTGAGTTCACTGTGCTTGTGATGTCCATTAGCTTGATACTTCTCCCATTGAGGGATTCTTCAAGCTTTTTGGCCTCTGATAGCTCACTTTTCAGCGAAGCTATCTGCTCCCTACAGCATTCCAACTCCTCAGAGAGTTTGAGGTTTTCTGATTTTAAAGTACTGTATTCAGATAATTGATTTCTGAGAGAAATGATTTCCTTCTCAGATTTTAATAAATCTAAACATAGTGCTTTAAACTCACACTTAAAGTCCTCAGAATTAAAATCAAAAGAACTTATTGCCTGATCCTCTTCAGATTGAGTCTCCGACTCTGACTCTGATTCTTTTGCATCAGAATTGTGTTGTGAGGCATTGATAGCCATCATGTAGAATTCTTTTTCTTCAGCATCATCCTCATCATCACTTGAGCTGGATGAAGCTTCAGATTCTTCTTTTGTCTCACTCCAAGTTTCAGCAACAAATCCCTTCCTTGTATGTTTGTTCTTGCTGGAGGAGGGTTTTCCATTGCTGTTCTTCTTGAAGTCTTTTTCTTTTCTCCTTTCTTTCCTGTCCTTTTTGTCCTTGTTTTTGTTTTCTGGATAGTCAGGCACAATGTGGCCTGGTTTCCTGCAACCAAAGAAAATAATTTCTTTGTTATTTGATTTATCATACCTTGGATTATCATGCTCTCTGTATGATCTTTTCCTGAAATCCTTCCTGGCCATTTTGTAGAACCTTTTGGCCAGAAGGCTTAGCAGCTCTTCATTGGGGACCTTGTCTTCAGGCTGATCTTCAGTGGCTTTGAAAGCTATTGACTTCTCTTTTCTTGTAGCTGGTGAGGCAACCTTCTGCTCTTCTTCTCTATTCTTGATGAGCAGCTCATAAGACTTGAGCTTGCCCAAGAGAGCTTCAGTTGTGATCTCATTTAGGCTTCTGGCATCCTTGATTGGCCAGATCCTTGAGTCCCAAGTGCTTGGGAAGCACATTAGGATTTTATCATTTAGCTCAGTCAATGAAATCTTCTTGTCCAAAGTTTTCAGCTCATTGACTATGAGACTGAGTCTATTATATATGTCTGCTACTGACTCAGCTTCTCCTTTCTTGAAATTCTCATATTGGGTTATGAGGTGAGATCTTCTGTCTTTTCTCTTATCAGTAGATCCTGAGACTATCTCAGATAGCTTATCCCAGATGTCCTTTGCTGAGTTGCATTCAGCTACCTTTTGGAATATCTCATCAGACATAGTCTGGGCAAGAATGTTCATAGCCTTTGCATCTACCAATTTCCATTTCTTTATTTCTGCCTCTGTTCCTGAGGGAGGTGGAACAACACTTATACTTGTATTCTCTGGAGGTCTTGGACACACTGTCAAAACAGAATTGAAAATGTCCTCATCAATAGAGTTCATGTACAGTCTAATCCTTGCCTTCCAAACTGCAAACTTAGATAGATTGCACACTGGAGGTCTCGTGCTAGCATAATCTTTGTTTTGGGCCATGTTTTGTGAAGAAATAATTCTAATAATAAAATCAAACCAAGCAGATCTAACTAGAGGGATCTTTGGGTTCAGGTGTTAGCCTGTGCAACCACTAAGGTGTGGTATGTTTAAGCAACCTCGCTTTGATACCAATTGAAAGTGAAAGTTAGATCTGATATACTCTAGAGGGGGGGGGGGGGTGAATAGAGTATGGTGCTTGCTAAAAACTTTTTACAACAGTTGTTGTATTCCTAAGTGAACAGGGAAGCAAAAGAAATAAAGTAAACACATCAACTATCTAATCAAAAAGCAATCATAAACCACATCCGGAAACAAAAGAAAGTAAGCAACCAGAAGACACAAGGAGCTATAGTGGTTCCCCAATCAGACTGGGTACATCCACTCTTCTACCACCCTAGGTAGGAATCCACTGCAGGATGACTTGATCAGGTGTCCTGGGCACCAATAAGCTTTTGATAAGGTGCTCAAAAACCAAACCAGATTTTTTGATCAGGTGTCTTGCCACCACTGAGTTTTGACAAGGTCTCAGAAACCAGCACAAACTTTTGAAGGGAGTTTGAAAAACCCTTTACATCAGAGAGAGAGAGAGAGAGGGATGAGATGATCTTCTCTGTCAACAATCAGAGAGAAGATAGTGGATGTTGTCAAAGCTCCCCTTGAGATCTTGAGTTATTCAGGAAGTGAAGTTTTGCAGTAGGGTGATAGGCCTTTAGAAAATTTGATCTCCAGCAAAAGATGATTTCAGCAACAACTGAAATGTGTGGTGTCTGGAGTCTTGAATGATGATGGCCTTTGAACACTGGAATCAAAAGGAATCTGAAAGTTTCAGTATATTGATCTCCTTTTGTGATGGTGTTCTTGTATGAATTCTAAGACTGAGAATGTCTGCAACTCTTTCTCTTCTGTTGTGTAATTGTTGTTGTTGCAGAATATGTGTGTTAGAGAAGAATGAAAAAAAAACTGATCTTTTATTCCTTAGAACTGAATAGAATACTTCTCTGTCCAAGATAGTCGTTAGCCTGACATAAATGACTTCCTTAACTACATTTGTCTTCTGGAGGAAAGTCCAATAAAAACATTCCTTTGAAAATCCCTTGAAACTTGCTCCAGATTAATTGAAAACGGCTACAAGATCCTTGAAATAAATGCTGAGAATAATTCCACAACTGTCTGAATTTGAATCTTGAAAAATGTCTATCTCTCCAAAAAAACGTCGAACTGAGCTCCACTATCGTTAAACTGAGCTCAGAGACTGGACTTAGACTGAAACAGAGATCGTCGATCTGAGCTCAACTATCGTCGAACTGAGCTCAGAGATAGAGAAACAAACTGGAGACAAAAACGTCAATCTGAGCTCGAAGATCGTCGAATGGAGTTCGACGACTTATCGAAGTTGAGCTGAGAGGTCGTCGAATGGATTTCGACGATTTGTCGAAGTGAGCTCAGCGATCGTCGAATGGAGTTCGACGATTCGTCGTACTGAGCTCGACGAAATGACTTAGTCACCTGAACTGAAATCTCTGGTATTGAGGGCAGCTTTCAAACCTAAATACTAACCCTTAGACTCAATTCTAATAGACCTTTAGATCTATACAAGGAGGTCAAAACAGATTTCCTAAAGACATAGTGATCCTTGCCCAAATCAGTAATAGTGTGTTCCAAAAGAATACAATAACTATTCGCTTTTGGGCCTTCATGGCCAGCCAATCGTAGTATAAGGGCTTCAACCCGCTACTTTCCACTTGGCTCTCCAGCACCTGCACAAATAGCCCACACAAACGTGGCAAACAAAGCAACGGTCAATATTTTGCTGACCAAATTATAACAACTCCACCCCTTACTCGGGGTGGCAGTTCACCTTTTCTGCAAACTGTAGCATATATATGTATAGTGACAATAATAAAGTGCATTTAAGCACCATTCACCACAGATGAGGGCTCAACAGCCATATGCCTCGTACACTCAGGGCACATTTTCGGTGTACCGGCCTTCCCCGTATAACACCACCGTTTAGAGGTATTTAACTTGACGGTAGCTCTGTCATTCAGAGGTACTTAACTTGATGACCGACTGTCCAATCAGAGGTACTTAACTTGATGGCATTGTAATTGGCCTTCACGGCTCTCTTTACCATTTTAGGCTGGTACCAACCATTTCTTTACCATTTTAGGCTAGTACTCACCATTTCTTTCAGAACATTGGCCAATAGGTCTCTTAGAGACAGGCCGCACAAATTTTAGCTCACTGGGAGCTATCGCCTGACGATACTCACTATCGCCCGATGACATCCACAGTTCTCCAGACTGTGATCTTTTCTGGGTCTTTTCCTGAAAGTGCTTCCAGTACTTTGATGCAGCATCCTACATACCCCTAGACCATGGATTTCACATGTACATCACATGCATATCGATGGAGTCTTCTCCGGCATGCAAAATAAACATCACCAATCTAGGCCAACCCATCCGGATGGGCTTCACACAACATGCCTATTCTGTACTCTATATTTCCGGATCTAAATACATTATTAAGCGGGGATCATACTGCTCTACCCATTGGAAATCACCTTTTCTTCACCTTTTCGTGAGGGGTTCCATGCAAGTATGCATATTAAGGACTTCACTAATCCAATGAGAAAATCATTACCCTTGACATTCTCTTCGGAGCCTTGGCCAAGCTTTTCTACGTGGATGGAAGTGAGCGCCTCACTTTCCCCTTTTCAGATCTAGCCTCAAATCCTAATTCTGACCACAAGATCCCCTTCAGCACCTTCACAAAGATCAGCCCAAACCCTTTAGCTCCGACCTTTAGCTCTCTTCTCAAGAACTCGAATGGCATGAAGAAAGAGAGTGAAAAGAAAATAATGATCTCCTCAATCTAACCCACCTTTGCATATTTATCTTTGGGCTCAATCTCAGACACATGCTTATTTTATCAAAAAGGGATCAAAGGCGAAGATTTGAGTTGACTGGTCAATTTAGCGATATCGCCTGGCGATATTGACTATCGCCTGGCGACATCCACTTTTTCACCGCTTAGACCCCAGTCAACCACCGCTCACCGGTCACCGTACGGCTATTTGACACGTGTTCATGCCACGTGGCACTATCGCCAGACGATTCCCACTGTCACCCATGGTATCAAGCCACTCAATGATTCTAGGAGTTGAGTGCGTCGAGTTCACTCAACGCTTTTAGGTGTTAAGTGCGTTGAGTGCGTCGAGTGCCGACTCAACATTTTTTTGCTATTGTCATCCGGCGATACCCACTATTGCCACTCGGCGATATCATTTCGATTATTCATCGAATGCATTGCATTCTTCGAGTGCGGCTCGACGAGCGCCGCTATCGCCATCAGGTGATACCCACTATCACCCGGCGATAGTAACAAAATTCTGCTGTCAAAGTTTGGGTGTTACAACCCTCCCCTCCTTACAGAAATTTCGTCCCGAAATTTTTATACAGCTATAAGGGAACACAACAACCTATTTGTTATAACATTCAAAATTTTAAGTTACAACATTGTTACACAAACAAGTTGGGATATTCATCACGCATGGTCTGCTCATGCTCCCATGTTAGCTCTGTATGGCTACAGTTGTCCCACCGGACTTTGACCATCCAGATTGTATTGTTCAGTTGTTGTTAGATCTTCGTATTCTCGATCCGAATAGGCTTCACTTTCGTCGTTAGCCTGCTATCGACCAGTACTTGATCCACAACAACCACTTGAGTTGGCTCGTTCACAGCTTTTCGCAGCACCGATATGTGAAACACATAGCGTAAACCACTTAGCTCTACAGACCGAGCTAACTCATAGCCAGCTTCTCCATTTCGCTCCACCACTTCAAATGGGCCAAGATACCTCAGACATAACTTTTTCAAGCTCCGAATCCTGTATACTCCTTTGAATGGCTTGATCTTTAAGTATACCCAATCGCCCAATGCAAACTCCATATTTCGATGTTTGGCGTTGTAGTATTTTGCCTACCTATCTTGGGATACCAAAAGCCTCTCTCAAATAGTATGTATGGTCGAATTTGCATCTTCAACCTCCTTACTTTTAAAAAGCTTTGATTCACCGATTTCGGCCCAAGCTAACGGTACATGGCACTTCCTAACGTATAAGGCTTCAAAGGGTGCCATCAATATACTAGCTTGATAGTTGTTATTGTAGGAGAACTCAATCATGTAGAGGTGATCTTTCCACCTCTTTCTGAAATCCAAGATGCACATACGGAGCATATCCTCCATTATTCTGTTAGTCCTCTTAGTCTGGCTATCTGTTTGCGGATGAAAGGTCATGCAGAACTTTAGTTTAGTCCCCAACAACTAATGGATTAGCCTCCAATCATTTGAAGTAAAACGCCCATCTCGATCACTTATGATGCTACGGGGCATACCATGCAATCATACAATTTTGTCCACGTACAACCTAGCCAGTTTCTCAACTGAATCATCCTTCCTGTTTGGTATGAAGTGCGACACTTTTGTTAACCGGTCAACGATCACCCACACAACATCATTTCCACTCTGATATATCGATAATCCATACATGAAATCCATAGAAATGTCGTCAAACTTCCATACCGGGATCGGTAACAACTTCAGGAGACTGACAGGTTTCTGGCATTCCGCTTTTACCAAGGCGCAAGTCTCACATTTCTCCACGTAATGGGCTATATATTTCTTCAGACCTGGCCACCAAAATTTTTTTTGCATATCCTTATACATTTTTGTGCTCCCTGGGTGAATTGAATACTTCGTAAAGTGTTCCTTATACAACAATTCTTCACGTAATTTACCCATATTCGGGACGCAAAAACGATCACCTTTCCACAAAATGCCATCACTAGGAGAAATAGGCATTTGACCCATCCACTGCATAGCATTGTAGACTTTCATCAAGTTCTGTTGCCCTTCCAACCCTGTCTATAAGGTCATACTCTACCTCTATCTAATTCAAGAATGCACTTGTAATAACAATCTTGTCCACATAAGAAATGTCTAAGGCTTCCAATTCCTGGATTAGATGCTCATCATGCATCTGCAACCAACTTGCTCTTGTCAGAGTCCTACGACTCAAGGCATCTGCGACCACATTTCCCTTCCTGGGAGTATAATGAATCTGGAAGGTGTAGTCCCCGAGGAACTCCATCCACCTTCGCTATCAGATATTTAGATCCTTCTGATCCTGCTAGTACTTAAGGCTCCTATGGTCCGTGAAGATGTCAACTTTCATGCCATATAAGTAGTGATGCAACAGTTTAAGTACAAATATCTCTGCCTCCAATTCTAAGTCATGTACGGGATAGTTCCGCTCATGCACTTTCAAATGGCGTGATCAATAAGCTATCATTTTACCAAACTGAAGAAGAACGCAGCTTAAGCCGCTTCCTGATGCATCACTATAAATTTCATAGCCGTCGAAGCCACATGGCATCGCCAAGATTGGCATCGTAGTGAGATGACCATTTAGCTCCTCAAAAGCTCGCTCGCACTATGACGTCCAAACAAACTTCTGATCTTTTCGCATTAGTATGGTGATAAGCAAAGCTATCCACGAGAAGTTCTCCACGAAGCTGATAATAGCCCAAAAGACCAAGAAAACTCCAGACTTCAGCCATAGAAGACAAATCCGATCACTCTCGTATTATGACTATATTTACCGAATCCACTGCAATGTCATCACCACTTATCATGTGATAAATAAAGGCACTGACATCAGCCATAACTCACACTTTGAGAACTTGGCATAGATGTTGTTTCTTCTCAGGGTGTGCAACACCATCCGCAAATGATTAGCATGATTTCTATAGATTGAGAGCACGCTAGAATGTCGTCAATAAAGGCGAAGACAAATAAGTCCTAGTACTCTCAAAACGTTCGGTGCATTAGGTCCATGAAATTTGTTAGGCCAAACAGCATTACAGTGAACTCGTAATGACCATAGCGTCTACCAAATGCCGTATGTGGAATATCACATTTCTGAATCCTCAACTGATAATATCAAGACTTTAAATCCAGCTTCGAGTAGATAATTGATCCCACTAGCTGATCGAACAAGTCATCAATCCGTGGAATCAGATACCTGTTCTTTTCTGTCAGCTTGTTCAGCTCTCGATAATCAATGCATAGCCGCAAGCTTCCGTCCTTCTTTTTCAAAAATAGTACTGGTGCGCTCCAAGGTGACATACTTCGGCGTATAAATCCTTACTCCAGCAACTCTTGCAATTAAACTTTTAGTTCTACCATCTCCTTTAGTGCAACATGATATGGTGAGCGGGCCACAGGTTTCGCACCTGACACCCACTCAATAGCAAAGTCAATCTCTCACTGGGGCGGTAACCTCGCAGAATCTTTAGGAAACACAACAGCGTACTGCGATATAATAGGAACATCACTCACAATGGACCTCGGCTCAACACCTCCAGCAGCATGAAGAACAACTCCGTGCCCTTCCAAACTTCCTTGATTACTTGGATAGCAGACATCAATATCTTGCTCGATTCTCGCATACCAGCGAATTTAGTATCTCATTTGGTGTTCTTCCCCAGTGTGACTTCCTTTGTATTGTAGTCTACATATGCACGATGCTTCGAAAGCCAGTCCATACCAAAGATTACATAAAACTACGATATCGATAGCACTAATGCTTCCAATCCAAAGTCCTGACTTCCTATTCTCACCTCAATACATCAGGCTCGATCTGCACGCATCAAGCACCCGTTAGGTAGCAACACATTCACTCGATCTGTCGGCATAAATGAAGGTACTCCTGTAATACCCCAAATCCCACTTTGGGTAAAGTTTGAGTGACACGGCCTGGAATACGGGCGCGTCATGACCGGGTCGACAAACTGTGCTCGACTATCGTCGAGCGGCAAGCAAAGGGAGTACACGGGCGTGTCACAGGGTGTGTCCATTGCGGGATTCAGCCAGGGATGCGTTTGCCTGAGGACACGGATGTGTTCTGGAGGACACGGCCTAGGACACGGGCGTGTTCCATGGTCGTGTCCCGCTCGGGTGAGGTGATGTTGTGTTGTGTGAAGTACACGGCTGCTAGACACGGGCGTGTCGGGCGTGACACGGGCGTGTCGGGCGTGACACGGGCATGTAAGGTGTGACACGGGCATTTCACATGGCCGTGTACTGGTTGGATTTGAGTCGGTTGTGTGCCGCTTAAGGGACACGGCCTGTGACATGGGCGTGTCAGGCCATGTTCAGCCTTTTTCTAGGCAAATCAGGGCCGTTCGTTTCCCTTATCCTGGATCAAAAGGCCCAGGCTCTTCCCTGCTGAGATAAGGCCGAGAATGAGGGGGGAAGAAGTATTTAAGCCATTCTTATTCTTCTTCTTCTCATTCTCAAAGAGAGAGAAAGGAAGAGAAAGGTAGCAAGGGAAGGAAAGGAGGAAGGAGGAAGCCAGCTGCTGGAGGAGCTGCAGAGTGCAGAGCCAAGATCCGAGTTTAGATTCGTGAAGGCAAAGCCGAGGCAGTGATTTGCATCTGTCAAGTTCATGGCTCCAAAGCGATCTTCAAGGGTAACGATCTCCTTCTTGGACATCGAAGTCCTTTCTTTATGAATATGCATAGAATCATCCACCAAGAGGTGGATATCGTAAGTGATTCCTTGGTTGAGTCTGCATCTAGAGCCAGAAGTGTGGAGTACGGCGTAGGCATGCTGTGTGAAGCCCATCTGGACGGGTTGGCTGGATTGGTGATGGTTATGGGTAAGGCAGAGAAGACTCCGTGGATTTGATGATGTGTAAGATCTATGCTTGTAGCCTCTGTTGTATGTATGTATGGATGTATGGATGTTGATGTATGGATGTGATCTTGGATGCTTAGTGAAAGCTCCTAGTTATTCTGAGAGGTCAATTGGTAGCAATGCCTGGGGAGCGTGAGATAAACCTAGATTGCTACACCACTAGGGTGGGTTGATCTGGATTAGTTGGGAGTCGATTGGAGGCAATGCCTGGGGAGCCGAGTTAAACCCGGCTTGCTACACCACTAGGGTGGGTCGATCTGTGTTAGGATGGGGGGTCGATTGGTGGTAATGCCTGGCGAGCACAGATAAACCCAGCTTGCTACACCACTAGGGTGGGTCGATCTGCTCATGTTTGCTGTGAGGTTAGTACCCCTGAGTGGGATGGATGAAATGTCGCCAGCCTGCGGGATTGGTGGACTAGGACCGGCCAACCAACAAGTTAAAAACCTCTAGATCGGCGATGGATGATGGGTATATCCGGTACACCAATAAGGTGCCCTGAGTGCACGGAGCATCGGGTGGAGACTCGCATTTGTGACATGGTTGTGTTTGGTAGCTTGATAGACTGATAGATATTATGGTGGCAATGCATATAGGGAAGGAACCACTGCCCCGGGTAAGGGGCAAGGTCGTTATAATTGGTCAGCTAATGTTGACCGTTGCTTTATTTACCGCTCTTGGGGTGGATGATTGTTTGCAGGTACTAGTTGGTTTGACTTGAGTGGAATGAAGGCTTGCTGCCTAAAGGCCCTTGAAGGACGTGGGAAGAATGTTTGGATTTCTTGTGTGGCTGGCCTGCGTGCCGATGTATGAAGCTGTAAATTTGTAAAGAGTAACATGTAAGGCCTGGAGGTCGTGAGCGTGTGTGTGTTGTAAACATTCCTAGTTTATATATAAATGTGGAGTTTATATATTTAGTGGACATTCACTGTGTTGAGTTCATCTAACTTAAAATGTTGCGCTAGAATGCTTTGAGTTAGGATACGGTTGAATGAGATTTTGATTTCCACACGTAATTCCACAGTTTGTCTGTGAAATATGGCATAGGGCCCGGCCGGACCCACCGTTATATTCCATGGGATGAATAGAGTCATTACAACTCCAATACGCCCCACGAAGTCTTCTGAAAGAAAGGAATGAGAAGCTCCTGTATCGAACAGAGCTCTTGTCGGACACTCCAAAATCAGGACAATGCCTAATTCAAAACAATCATATATAAGCAACGCACAAGGTACTAAGTATGGAAAGAAGTATAAACTGTATCTTAACTCATACCTGTTACGATATCACTTTGTTTTATGGCCTCCTGTTGGCCAAGATTATAGACTCATGGTTATGCTTGGGATGCAGTTGTTTCACCACTGTCTTGCCCTTTTTAGCATAAGACGCACCCGTCTTTTTCTCCCCTTTTGGAAGACCACTCAAGTAATTTCGAGCTATATGAACCACCTTTCCATATGTATAACATATGGGCCGACCTCTCCCCGAAGTTGCTCCAGATGCAGGAGAAGAAGGAGCGGGCACAGAAGTTTTAGGATTCTTTTTCCACCATTGAAACACAGACGTTGACGAACTATGTACCTTGAATTCTGTCTTCTTCCCTGCCAAATCATTCTTCCATTGCACGCGCTTCATGTCCAGCACAAGGGAACATGCCGTATTGACCAATGTAAGAAAACCCTGCATCATTGGTCCGGAGAGAAGCAAACGCCGGTCATCTCTCAGCCCTTCATAGAACCGATTTGTTTCTGTTACTCATCTGCAAACGTAAAGCCTGTATATATTCCCAATCTCGTAAACTCATGCAAGTAGTCATCCACCGACCTCTCGCCTTGAGTTAGCTTCTAAAATTGGTTCTCCATCGCAATCCGTGGTGCCGATGGAATATATCTCGCTAGAAACACCTTTAGAACTCCTCAATTGAGATCGCAATCAACGGCCGACCAGTGAACTGGTACAACTCTAGCTCATCAAGCCAAAGTATTGCCTCACCATCCAACAAGAAGGTAGTCACAGTGACCTTTTGCCACTCTTCTATTTTCGTTGTCGTCAGGACCCTCTATATTCTTAAGAGCAATTATTCGGCTTGTGTAGTGGTTCCAGTACCCATAAACACATGGGATTGAAACTCATAATGTGTTTTAATTACTTCTCCATTGCTCACCTTGCAGCTACTCGCTCAATTGCCACTTATCTCACTGCTACGCGCTCCACTATGTCAAACAGTTCATGGACCACTGCAAGAATAGGAGATTGTCTCTGACCTCCAGGTTGCGTATTGATTATTGCGAACGTGGCTTCAGCAACCAACCGTATAGTTTACGCAGAAGGAGGAGGTGTTGGCACCTCATTTGGTGTACTACACTCCACCGAGCACTGGGGTTCTTACTCCCCCCCCCAACCACTTCGAGTCGCCTACAATGTGAAACACACAATTAAGCAACGATGATTATTGCCAAAAGCAATCACAGGAACATACCAATTCCGCATACATGTGTATTTTCATTCCTAAGTGGACATTCATGGGTTCAGTTATGTTATCACAGTAGCGCACATGCATGTGCTCACCACCCCTTAAAATAATTCGACCATGGATTCAAATAAGAAAGACCGAGAATGGAATCTGATGCTAATTTTGTAACGCCCCATCAGTTGCATAACATAAGACAGAAGGACTGGTCGGGGGCCGACGCCATATACCACGGACAGGTAAGGAGATTACATATTGTTGTCAAGTCCATCTTCATTTGCAAAAGTATCTTAACTCAGAGCATTCTAGCGGTAGAATTTAGGTTAAGAACCCATACATAATAAGAATATTCACTACACAACAGGAAGGAGATATATACATATAACACATGTTTCGTCCGTAGCCTTATTACAGCTATTTCATTTAACAAAAAGTGGTTTCGTACTTCGGCACGCAGGTCGGTAACACATTAATACAAAAACTATTCGCTTTTGGGCCTTCAAGGCCAGCTAATCGCAGCATAAGGACTTCAGCCCGCTACTTTCCACTTGGCTCTCCAGCACCTGCACAAATAGCCCACACAAACATGGCAAACAAATCAATGGTCAGCATTTTGCTGACCAAATTATAACGACCTCACACGTTATTCGGGGAGGCAGTTCACCTTTTTCTGCAAACAGTGGCATATATATATATATAGTGACAGCAATAAAGTGCATTTAAGCACCATTCACCATAGACGCGGACTCAACAGCCATACGCCCCGTGCACTCAGGGGATATTTTTGGTCTATCGGCCTTCCCCGTATAACACCACCGTTCAGAAGAATTTAACTTGACGGTAACTCCATCGTTCAGAGGTACTTAACTTGACGACTACGTCATTCAGAGGTACTTAACTTGACGACTGACTGCCCATTCATATGTACTTAACTTGATGACCCAGTCATTCAGAGGGACTTAACTTTATGGTATAGTAATTGGCCTTCATGGCTCTCTTTACCATTTTAGGCTTGTACCCGCCATTTCTTTACCATTTTAGGCTGGTACTCACCATTTATTTCAGAACAATGGCCCCAGGTCTCTTAGAGATAGGCCGCATAAATTTTATCTCACTCGGATCTATCGCCTAGCGATACTCACTATCGCCCGGTGATATACATAGTTCTCTAGACTGTGAT
Source organism: Platanthera guangdongensis (assembly GCA_039583875.1). Taxonomy (NCBI): domain Eukaryota; kingdom Viridiplantae; phylum Streptophyta; class Magnoliopsida; order Asparagales; family Orchidaceae; genus Platanthera; species Platanthera guangdongensis. Next base: position 144,852,416 of record CM077148.1, on the reverse strand, counting down.
CTTTTCTGGGTCTTTTCCTAGAAATGCTTCCACTACTTTGATGCAACATCCTGCATACCCCTAGACCCTGGATTTCACATGTACAACACACACATATCCACAGAATCTTCTCTGACATGCAAAATAAATATCACCAATCCAGACCAACCCATCCGGATGGGCTTCACACAACATGCCTATTATATACTCTGTATTTTCGGATCTAAATACAATAATAAACGGGGATCATACCGCTTTACCCATTGGAAACCACCTTTTCTTCACCTTTTGGTGAGGGGTTCCATGCATGTGTGCATATTAAGGACTTCACTTGTCCAAGAAAACAATCGTTACCCTTGGCGTTCTCTTTGGAGCCATGGCGAAGCTTTTCTATGCAGATGTAAGTGAGCATCTTACTTTCCCCTTTTCAGATCTAGCCTCAGATCCTACTTCCGACCACAAGATCTCCTTCAGCAACTTCACAAAGATCCGCCCAAACCCTTTAGCCCCGCCTTTAGTTCTCTTCTCAAGAACTTGCATGGAATGAAGAAAGAGCGTGAGAAGAAAATAATGATCTCCTCAGTCTAACCCACCTTTGCATATTTAGCTTCGGGCTCAATCTCAGCCACAGGCTTATTTTATCAAAAAGGGATCAAAGGCCAAGATTTGAGTTGACTGGTCAATTTAGCGATATCGCCTGGCGATATGGACTATCGCGTGGCGACATCCACTTTTTCACCGCTTTGACCCCAGTCACCATCCGACTATCTGACACGTGTCCATGCCGTATGGCACTATCGCCAGGCGATACCCACTGTTGCCCACGATATAAAGCCACTCAAGGCTTCCAAGCATTGAGTGTGTCGAGTTCACTCAACTCTTTCAGGAGTTGAGTACGTTGAGAGGGTCGAGAGCCGACTCAACATTTTTCGCCATCGCCATACTATGATACCCACTGTCACCACTTGGCAATATCATTTCGAAGATTCGTCGAACGCATTGCATTCTTCGAGCATGGCTCGACGAGCATCGTTATCACCATCAGGCGATACCCACTATCACCAAGCGATAGTGACAAAATTATGCTGTTAAAGTTAGGGTGTTATAGAATGGCCTTCACACAATGCCCCTGGACTTAGGTGTAACTCTTTATCTTCTAGGCATTGAGAGCTTTGATTAAAGCTTCATCACTCAAAGCTTTTGTCTTTATTCACTTTTTGTCTTCTTTCTTCTTAGGCTTTGACTGCAGTAGCATGACTCAACGCTTTTGCTATCTGGCATTAGGTGAACTGGCTTCACTCAATACCTGTGGACTTAATCGCAATTTTGTCTCTGCAACCTACTGGGCTTTGAATGTCCTGTCTTTACTAAGCACTTTTGTTATCTGGCATTGATTGAACTGGCTTCACTCAATGCATGTGGACTTAGCCGCTTTTTCATCTTTACAAATGTTGAGGCTTTGACAGACTCAGCTATACTCGACGCCTTCTGATATATGGCGTTGAGTGAACTGTCTTCACTCAATGCCTGTGGACTTAGCCACAGAATTGCTTTTCAAACTTCTGGGCTTTGACTGTACACACCTTACTCAGCGCTTTTTGGCATCTGGCATTGAGTGAACTGGCTTCACTCAACGCCTGTGGACTAAGGTGATTTTCAGCCTTTCCATCATCTCTCTTTAACTCCTAGCGTTGAGTGTGTTGGCATCACTCAACACCTATGGACCTAGATAGATTTCTGTCTCTCCACTTCTCCACCTTGTGACCACCTGTCACAACCACTTAGACAACTTATCTAAACTTGTTCAATGGAACATCCTGCACATGATGAGCTTGAACAACATCAAATATAATTATGCTCTTAGTATTGATTATGATGCCTCTTCAAATCGAGTCTAGGGAACATTAAGGGCAATATTCCCAACAATCTCCCCCTATTTGAAGAAGACAGAACACCCAATAATGATAAGAAGCATTAACAAAAAAAGCATATTAATTTAATGTACTGAATTTAACTGCATTGACTCAACATGTCAAGTCAATGTATTCTCATAACACTTGAATAATTGCTCAAGTACTATGCACACTCCTTATACCACTTAATACTTAAATGGAAATCCACTAGAAGCACTTTCCTCATAATATGCACTAACTCAACATGGCTCAACATATAGTCATTGCATTCTTCATACTAACTGAATCTTTCCAAGTAATATGCACTTACTTAACAAGACCTAATCATGTCAAGAATTGCTTCTACATATCCAATCTCCCCCATTATAAGTATTGCCACACATCTCCCCCTTTCTAGCTTCTTCTATAGCCATATTGAGGGAGGTGATAGGATTATGGCACATATCTCCCCCTTTCTACTTCTACAACACTAGTGATCAAACTAGTTGACTAGAGAGCATACCTCTTGTGTTGATGTCATTGATGTTGAAGCCAAAATTTGACTTCAACGAAAGTTCAAAATTATGGGCGTAGCCAACACGTACTCGTCCCAAGCTCTGACCTCCGACTGGTTGTGAAGGACCAGAAACTGACCCAAAGCCTCAGCAGGGAGGTCCCACCGCTTACCCGGAAGATCTCTGAGTGCTTCCCCTCCAAATCCAAAAGCTGGGCTTGGAGCTCCTCAGAAAGCATAGGAAAACACTTAAAATCCCCGAAAAAAGTGCTTCTGAAGAACCCCTATGGGCCTATTTATAGTTTTCTGAGTTTGAACTGCCAATAACCAAACTAAACCGACCTAAAGTTACCAAAATACCCTTGCTTGGGTCTGCCAACAGCCAAACTCTGCTGTTCTGAAGGGTTATATGCAGACCACTGAGGGTAAAAGCGTAAAATCACCTAGGTCAAAAATGGTGAACCGCCTTCCAATTGAACTGGTGCTTGGCGAGAGCATCGTCTCGTGGGCGAGAGTTTCTCCTCCTATGGGGCTCGTCTTGCATAGCGAGGCTCTTGCCTGAGCGGCTGGGCCCCATGTTGGGTCCATCTCACCTGGGAAGGCTCTCGCCTGCGTCGCTGGGCCCTTATCGCCTGAATCACTGGGGCCCTCACGCCTAGCGAGCCGGCCTTAACCCAGCGAGTAGCCCTTTTCTTGGGACCCGCTCGCCAGTGAGTAGGCTTCTGCCAAAGAGTCCATCTTGCCTTACCTTCCCCTCTCTTCGAGCCCGATCTGATCCCACGAGCCCGAGGTTGTACACAGTCCCCGCTCTTTTCGAGATTATTTTAAGCTTGGAAAGAAAGTCCAACCGATGATCGTGTCATTAAAGCGTATTTATGGGCGTATTTATGAGGGAATCTTTGGTGTGGCCCCACATCGGAGCCTATAAATATAGGATTCCTACCCCATAAGGGAAATCCTCTCTTTCACACTTCTCCCTTCCTTGGCCCTGCTGCAATCATGTTTCATAGCAGTGCTTCTACGAGCGTCTTGCAATGGTACGCAAGCAAAATAAGGCCAATGTGGCCACCATGACCAAGACTTTGGCCCGTACCCCACGCTCCTTACCATCTTCGCCTCACCAGAAGAAGGTAAAGATAGGTGGCCCTTCATCCATGGCCGAGGGGCCATCTCACGCCGTCCTAAAGACCTGCCCCTCTCCTCGTCTAGCATCTCCTAAAGAGAAGGAGGTGAGTTCTCACTTTTGCCCCTATTATCTTTTCATCCATTTTCTTATTTATCATTTTGCTTCTTCAGGGAGCCGTCGCACCTCTACACCGACCAGTCAGCCCACGGGATGACACCATTGCCCATCGTGAAGAAACTGACTCACCACTGCCTTTTAATCCTCCATATACTCCCCCTAACGAGAGGCGAGACGACCCCTATCAGGCCGTCGGGACCTCCCGCCATCCCGGTAAAAAACCTTCCCTCTCGCTTCTCTGTCCCACTTGCTACTCCCACACACTCCTGCGAGAGCCTCTCTCACCCTGCCCCTCCACTCCTTGCGTAGGCGCCCAGACCGACTAGCCCGCTGAGGAGATCTTTAGACGACTAGTCGTCTCGCCCCCTCCTGCTATAGAAAAGTTGAAGACAACATGGGCGACTCCGCGGACCCGATGGAGATGAAGCGCAAGACAACCGAGATGTTCCGGAAGCACGTGCACATCATCAACAAGCTGGAGCAGGACAGGTAGGCGGCCGATAGGCGAATCGAATGGTTGGAGATGGAATGCGCTCGCCTGTCTTCTAAGGTTGACCATGGGATAGATGTTGCGGGGACCAACCCTCAGGCCATTATCGGCGAGGTCGACGCGTAGCTCCATCTCGCATGCAGTGTGCTTGGCGTCGTTCGCGCCTTCCAGTCGCCCAGTATGCCCCCTGCGCGGGGGCTCATGGTGGCCGCTGGAAATGGTTCTCGTATTAAGGACTATCCTGCTCGACCCGCTTTATTCATTCATCTCGCGTTTTCTTCTGTCTTTGTATTTTTAGTGTTCTAATAATTAAGTAATACATTATGATTCCGTCTCGCCGGCAATGTCTACAACATGGTGCCCACCTTATGCGGGATGTTATTTTTTATTGCTGCCAGTTTAATCGCTTAATTTTCATTTAATTTCCTTTAATTTTTAATTTAATCATTCTATCCTGTGATTGTGATGGGCCACACAAATCGATGTTTAGGAGCGAGAGAGTGAACCGCCAGCCGACTCTTCCCCTTCCCCTATACGCTTTTCCTGCCCATTTAATCATTTCACTACATCTACTATAAATACTCCTGCCCGCCGAAGTAGAAAGGTATTTGCGCCTTCATCTCTGCCGCGTCCAAGCTTTTGCCCACTTGACTCTTCCATCTCACTGATCTCTCTCGCCCTTTTATTCTTCTCGCCTCTCCTTCTCTTCTCGCTTCTTCTCCTCTCTCAACCCTCTCGCCAGCATCCGTCTCGCTAAAACATGGGCAAGAATAAAGTTGAGGAAGGCAAGTGGCGCAACCACTGCGGGAAGCGGTTTACCAACCATGACTTCCCTCCCGGTCGGCTTCCTGACGAAGACTACCGCAACTTTGTCCGTGAGTACATGAAGGAGGGGCTTGAATCGCGGCCCCCCAAGGTTGGCGAGGCGATCAATACTTATTACCCTGGAGAACTCGCTTTCCCCGTATCGCACTTCGAGGCGGGGTTAAGGTTGCCCCTCTGGCCGGAGGTGAAGCAAATCCTGAAGTACTTCGGCATCGTCCCAGCACAGCTTAACCCGAATGCAATTTTGGTGTTAATTGCTTTCGCCTGCTACATGTGTCGGGAGTGCATCGAGTTCAGCTTGACGGTCTTCCGCAAGCTCTTCATCTACCACGCCAATGCTGACGGCATCTCATACTTCATTGGGAAAGGGCTCAAGGTGTGAGAGACGCCAAACAAAAATCATCATTGGCTCACCAGATTCGTCTTCATCCGCAGCAATTTTGGCGGCGTCCCACTTGCTCCTGTGTTGCCCGCTGAGATCTTCTACGTGTCCCTGCATGTGGCCAGCATGGACAAGCTGCTGTACTATTTCTTCGTCGGCAAGAACTCTGAGGTCAACTTCCTGCGGCGAGGCCTCGACTCACTACCTCCGGTGCTCCCTGGAGAAGGTACTCTCGCTCTCTTGTGTTGTGTTTGATTATTTTTCATCTTGCCATCTCATCATCTCCTTGCCTGTTTCTAGGGGAGCGAGTCGTACCAGTCCACCCACCCTACAAAAGCAATATCCAACCAAGCAAGGGCCTCAGTCTCGCCAGCGCGGTAGCTGAGGCGGCAAGAGAGTCCTTGGCTCCCCCCCCCCCCCGAAGAGGCCTGCAGGCGACACGGCCCCCTCTTGCTCCAGCCCTCCCAAAACAAAGATGAAGAAAGTCGTGGTTATCTCCAAGGGGAAGAAGAAGGCCCCGAAGGAGAAGGAAATATCGAGGTCTTTGAGCCCCATCTCTATAGCGGACTCCCAGTCGCCCCGCACCCCTCCCATTCATGTCGTATCGCCTGCCCGTGAGACGGCTCTACCTGATCGGCCTACAGTCACTTCGAATCAGCCCGCCATTGACACATCTCATGAGCCTGCTTCTCCCAGCCTCCCAGCCCCTCTTCACATCCCAACTTCAACCTAGGCCACGCGATCCAGTATGGTGCCGGCGCCCCCATTCTAGTGTGGGAAAAGGACATCAACTGCATGTCCATCTCCACCCTCCTTCCTTATTGGAAAGAGCAGGAGGTTCCCACCAGCCATGCCTTTTCTGTGGGCTATGGACTTTATGGTGCTCCTGAGGCGGTCTCCCCCGAGAATGAGTCCTCGCGAGACCTTGTCATGAAATCCTCCCACGTACAACTGCGCACCTTGGAGCTCTCGCATCGCACCGCCAGCCTCCTGATCTATACTAACAAGAAGTGGAGATACGTTGAGGCATGCCTGGCGGTAGAGCGAGTGAAATCCGACGAACTTGCGAGAAGACTATCTGATGCCGAGACCCTCCTCGCAAAAGCTCAGGGCGGTGTGGTATGCCTTGAACTTATCCTTGGATTATTCTCTTTAAAATACTCTTTACCAATGACTTGGCACCTCGCAGGATGCTTAGATGGCGTAGCGGATGCACTCGCGCGCGGCGGCCCAAGAGGAGGAGAATAAGGATTTGAAAGCTGAGGTCACTCTCCTTCGGGCCAATGCCACGTCGTCGACTTGTCGCGAACCCCTCCCGGCCTCTCTATCTTGATATTCTCTGGATGAAGTTGAGGAGCAGTTTCGGAATGCCAGGATCATGACGGCGGAGCTGGTCCTAAAAATGATGGAGTTGGGGGTCGTGAAGGAGGACTACGAGATGGTGACCGCTCGCGATCTAGTCCCCCAGCTTTATGGAGAGGAGAGCGAAGATTCCTCTTCCAGCGGGGAGGAATGAACTACTGCATGCGAGATCCAGGACCCCTCTTCCCCCCTTCATTTTTGCTGCTGTAGAACTTAAAACTCTTTTTTGAGTTTATTTTTGTGATCAAAAATGTATTGATGATACTTGTAATGAACTGATATTTGATCAAATGTATATTCTTGTCCTGTCACTTTATTCTACTTGATGTTGTATAACTTAACTCCTTTTGACTTTCTTTTTGCTTATCTTTATTTGCGAGATGGTGTTATGCCCTCGTCTCGCTGACTCACCTTTACTTTTTTTCACTTTGCTTTATCTCGTTTACTGCGAGACGACCCCGTGATGCGCTCATGCCCGCGAGACGGTGCTACATCTTGTCTCGCAACTTTGCTAGAGAGTTGACTTTTTTCAGAGCGCGAGTCATCACTTCCTTTATCTTATTTGTGTGTGAGACCTAACTGGTATAACCCTCTCGCCTCGCCTTAGGGTACTCCCGGCGCGAGTGCCTTTTAGTGACTTAACTTGCTCCCCTATTATTAGAGCGAGCCTTCTATCCCGCGTGAGTGCCCATTCGCCATAGGCGAGACCCTCCTCATAGCTGCCAGCTGCGAGTGCCGCCACTCGCACTGCTCCAGCCTTTGCCTCTCATAATTTATTTTTCATGAGTTTAAGTAGGATGTTTCTTAAGGTGGTCTCCTCAACCACTCTGCCATCGAGTGATCTTATAATCCAGCCAGCTTGAAGAGAGCCTGGGCAGCTAGTATACCAGGGACCGAGCAAGGAAGGGGGTGGTGCAAAAAGTCTCTAAGAACTAAGAACCAAAAACCTAGAACCAAAAACCTAGAACCAAAAACCAATACTCTCCCCCATAGGCGAGCCTTCAGACCTACCAGCTAATGAGAGCCTGCGCAGCGGGTCTACCTGGGGCCGAGCCACGCTCGGGGTCCCTTACCCCCACAAGCGAGCCTTCGGACCTGCAGCTAATAAGATCCTGCACAGCGGGTCTACCTGGGGCTGAGCCAGGCTCGGGGTAGTGCAAGTCTCCAAGAACCAAGAACCAATCCTCTCCCCCACAAGCGAGCCTTCGGACTTGCCAAATAATGAGATCCTGCGCAACAGATCTGCCTGGGGCCGAGCAACGCTCTGGGTCCCTTACCCCCACATGCAAACCTTAGGACCCGCCAGCTAATGAGAGCCTACGCAGCGGGTCTACTTGGGGCCGAGCCGCGCTCGGGGTCCCTTACCCCCACTAGCGAGCCTTTGGACCTGCTAGCTAATGAGACCCTGTGCAGCGGGTCTACCTAGCACCGAGCCAGGCTCGGGGTAGTGCAAGTCTCCAAGAACCAAGAACCAATCCTCTCCACCCACAGGCATGCCTTCAGACCTGTTAGCTAATGAGATCCAGCGCAGCGGGTCTACCTAGGTCCGAGCCACGCTCGGGGTCCCTTACCCCTACATGCGAGACTTCAGACCTACCAGCTAATGAAAGCTTGCGCAGCAGGTCTACCTGGGGCCGAGCCAGGCTCAGGGCAGTCCAAGTCTTCAAGATCCAAGAACCAATCCTCTCGCCCACAGGCGAGCCTTCGGACCTGTCAGCTAATAAGAGCTTGAGCAGCGTGTCTACCTGGGGCTGAGCCGCGCTCGGGGTCCCTTACCCCCACAGGCAAGCCTTCGGACCTGCCAGCTATTGAGAGCCTACACAGCGAGTCTACTTGGGGCCGAGTCGCGCTCGAGTTCCCTTAACCCCACAGGCGAGCTTTCGTACATGCCAGCTAATGAGAGCCTGCGTAGCGGGTCTATGTTGGGTGTTGTATCCACACTAACCCAGATTTGATGAAGTCACCCTTGAACTAAGATGAATTAAGTTGTATTTAATGCTTGGTTTGAGTTATGTGTTTGCAGGAATCTTATGGGAAGTGTAGACCAATGTCAGTCTTCAATAGGTCACCAAACACAGGACCATACAATGTAATCCCTCATTGTGTGTTCCAAAGTGTTGACTCATGTGTAGCCTCTCTATTGGGATACACTTCATATTCAAGCTCTAAGACTAAGTGAAAAGACTTGATGCTGGTTTTACCTTAGAAGAAGAAAAAGTTCTGTCAAGAAACTTTTCCTAAGTAAAGTACTCGAGTAACTTACTGGGTTCATACTCAAGTAATAATACTCCTACTCGAGTAGCTAAGATATATCTCGAGTAGTCAATTATGACTCTTGAGTAGTTAAGACAACTACTCGAGTAGTTTCTTTTCTCCTCTCGAATTTTACAGAAATTCTCTTCTCAAAATTTTCTAAGTTAAATACTCGAGTAGCTCTGTATAATACTCGAGTAGTTTTATTTTCTGTCTCGAGTAGTTTTATCTTATATACTCGAGTAGTTCCATTTGTCTCGAGTAGTTCATCTACTACTCGAGTAGTCTAGTGTTTATACTCGAGTAATCCAGGATTCCATTCCAGAAAATTTCTCTTAGTGAATTACTCGAGTAGTCATCTCCATATACTCGAGTAGTTCAATTTGTCTCGATTAGATCAACTTCTATACTCGAGTAGTCCTGTATTCCAGTTCCAGAAATTTTCTAAGTCTTTGTCTCGAGTAGTTTCTTAATTACTCGAGTAGTTCATTCAGATATACTCGAGTAGTATTTCTTATACTCGAGTAATCTTCTCCACCTCTCGAGTAAGTTCTCAAGTACTCGAGTATGTTATTTTTGTTACTCGAGTAGCTGATTCCTTTTCTTCTTATTTACTCAAGTAGTTGACTCCATGTACTCGAGTAATTATCTCATTCCCTCTCGAGTAGTTCTTCTCATATACTCGAGTAGTCATCTTCTACCTACTCGAGTAGTGTTGCATGTACTCGAGTAAGCTTTTATATCTCGAGTATTTTACTTCGACTTTTCCGAAAATTCATTAAGTCCAGAATAACAGTTTTCTTAATGAACTTTGACATGATTGGTCCACGCGTCTCACATAATGACTCAATTATGTCTAATCTTTTCAGATCCTATAAATAGTCTTGTCTAAATCGACAAACCCTAATTTTTCAAAGAAGATTATTCTAAGAAGTTTTGCAGTCTTACTCTCAAGCTTTTTGTCTCCACTTTCTCTCTCCAAGAAATGAAAACCGCCGCCATCGCCGTCGCTGATTCCCGACCGGCTAGGGTTTCATCTTTTGAGGATTCAGATCAAGAAGGTTTCCAGATCGAGATTTGCTCAACTCCTCAATCTTCTAATTCGATCGATCCTGTGAAGCCAAGAAGTTTCAGATCCAATCTTGCCGAGATTTCTCTTCATCATTCTGATAAAGCCGCAAAGCCTAGAAGAAGAAATTTTTGCCCGACAGTTGCAGATCTGAAAAAGAAGATTCACTATTTGTATTTCTATACAAAATTTATTTTATTCTTGTAGGAGAAATTTCTCCGAGTGTAGGAGCTTTTGTCTCCGAGATTGTAGGAAGTTTTACCTTCCGAGTGTAGATCCATTTTGTGGATCGAGATTGTAGGAACGTTGTTCCGAGGGTAGTATTGATTTTCAATCCGAGATAGTGGAGTAGCCGAGTCTAGTGTATTTCTAGATCGGTGAGGGAAATTGGATGTACCCAAGGTTGGGGAACCACTATAAATCTTGCCTCGTCTGTTTTTGATTGGTAGATAGATCTGTGCTTTGGTTGGTAATTTTTTATTCCGCAAAAAGACGCACAATTCACCTATTCACCCCCCTCTAGGTGATTTATGTAGGCAACTATAAACTTTCAATTTGTATCAGAGAGAGGTTGATCGTTAAAAGGTTAACACCTTGATCAGATCCTTCAATAGTTGTCCTTTGAGATCTACCAAAGATGGACAAGGCTAAAGATTTTGCCAAGCTTCCTTTATGTACCAAAAATAATTTTCCCATGTGGAAAGAGAGAATCAAGTTCTTTATGGAAGTCGTGGATTCAAAATCTACATGATAGTTGAAGAAGGTCCTTACATTCCCATGACCATCTCCACTATAGATCCAACTAAGAAAGTCCCAAAGAAACTTATTCATCAAGATAAGGATGAGATTGCACTTGTTTCATTGGAAAAAAGGCAAAAATTATTATAGCAAGTGCAGTCGATGATTCAATGTTGCAAAACCTAATTCACTGCCAGTCTGCAAAAGAGATGTGGCAGCCACTAGTTACCTTCCTGATTTAGATAAGGATGAGATTGCACTTGTTTCATTGGACAAAAAGGAAAAAATTATTATAGCAAGTGCAGTCGATGATTCAATGCTGCAAAACCTAATTCGCTGCCAATCTGCAAAAGAGATGTGACAGTCACTAGTTACCTTGATGGAAGGTACATAAGAAGTGAGGGATGATAGAAGATCCCTTCTTAATCAGAAGTATGAAGCTTTCTGACAAGGAAAAAAAGATACCATTGTTGACACCTTTGAGAATTTATTCAAGATAGTGAATGGGCTAAGGGTCTATGGCAGAGTCTTCACTAATGGAGAATTAAACGATAAGTTCTTGAGATCCCTAACTAAAGAATGGGATAAAAAGGTCTGTGCCATAAGGGAGTTTGGAAAACTGGCCGAGACAGATCCTCAGAATCTCTTCGGGAAGCTTATGTAATATGAGCTTCAACTCAACACCAGAAAGGCTGAAGAAGAGAAGAGCAGGTCTACATTCAAAGAGAAGTCTATTGCTTTAAAGGCAGACACCTCTAAGAAGACAAAGGTTGTCCCTCCTACTCCAGCACAAGAAGTTAGTGAAGAAGAAACCTCAGATCCAAGCACCTCAGGCTCTGAACTATCAGAAGGAGAGTTATCACTACTCTCTCGACAGTTCAAGAAATTCTTAAATAAGAAGAAGCAATGGAAAGGCAAGGATGCCTCTTATAGAAGATCACGGCACGATGGTGATCGCCAACGAAAAGGCTCAAGCAGCCATGACAAGTATAATTCTAAACAGAACAAATATGTTTCTACTGACATTATTTGTTATTATTGTAATAAGCCAGGACACGTCATCACTGACTGCCCTGACAAGAAGAAGGAGGGTGGTAGAAGAGAGGAAAAGAAGTCCTCCTACAATAAGAGGAGGACAGAGAAGAACTTGATGGCTAAAAAGGGCAAGACTCTTAGTGACTCTGACTCATCTGAGTCGAGTGAAGAAGAAGAAGCAAATTTTGGGCTCATGGCTAAAACTGATGACGAACAAGAGCCCCAGTTCACTGAGAAGGTAAACTCCCACACTCCTCTTTCAGATTCTGAAGTTTCTGAACATGATTGTGAGGATAGCTCTTCAGACGATGAGTCAGAACTCATGACCCAATGTAAGGAGTTAATCATAGCTTACGATAAATGTTGCCGAGTCGTGAAAACTCAGGCTAAAGAGATAAACTCTCTCAAAGCTAAAGAGAGCGCCTTAAGAGAGAATGTCTCAAAGATTGACTCGCTCGAAAAGAAAATCAATAATGCTATTGAAGAATATAAGAAGGCTCTAGAGCACCTTGATCTTAAAGAGAAAATCATCAAAGAGTTGGAAGAACAACTCGCCGCTGAAAAGGAACTTTTTGAAAGTTTCTCGAAGCCTAAGACTGTTCTTCCATTCATTGCTGAATTCTCAGCTAAGGCCAAGGGTACTGGACTAGGTCATGAATAAGCTCCTAGTAAGTCTTCTAGGAGAAACAAGGCTCAACGGAAGAATAAGGCCGCCAAAAAGGCCTTAGCCAAAGAGAAGGGGAAAGCCCCTCAAGATCAGACCTCTTTCAAAAAGGCCATATTTCCCTCAAATGAGTTTGATCTTGACTCATCTTACGGACACTTTGCTAGGCCTACCTATGTAGAGCCAAAGTCCCGTTATAAAGGATGGACTCGCCCCAGAAACTTTGGAGAAAGTGTCTTTAAGGTACCTTATGAAGAAGTCATTATCCAGAGCTATGGCCCTTTCAATCATGGCCATAACTTCAAGAAGGCACCAAAGGCAAAGCCTATTGTAGAAAATCCAGTGAAGGAGAAGAAAACATATGATTGTCATCATCATGAAGCTTCTTCCTCCAAGAATGCTTCCCCTGCTAGACCACAATTCCAAAAGGTCAAGCAGGAGAACATAAGGCAAAGATACAACAGATTTGACTGTTGGTGTTGTGGCAGAATTGGTCACTTTGCCATTGATTGCTGGTTTAATCCCAGAAATGCTGCAACCTCACATATTGGCAATATGATGAAGACCACTCCTAATGCTAATATTTGTATGGGGAGTGTTCTAACCCGATACCAAGGACCCAAACGTATTTGGGTTCCTAAGGAAAACTGATTGTGATTGCAGGTATATCCAAAGGCCACAAAAATGTCAATATGGGATTTGGACAGTGGATGCTCTCGGCATATGACCGGGACAAGAAGCCTAATTCAGAAATTTACTCCAGTCGTGAACGGACCGAAGGTCATCTTTGGAGGTTCAGACCGTGGAATCACTAAAGGATGCAGTATGATTAAGAACGGTAATGTATCATTCTCAAATGTGGCTTATGTTGAAGGTTTGGAACATAACCTTATAAGCATAAGCCAACTCTGCGATAAAGGATACATAGTTGAGTTTCACGCAGATAAGTGCTTGATAAAATCTGTTGATAATATGGAAACGATTCTATCCGGTACTCGAAGCTGAAACATATTTTGCTTGAATTTCATTTGTATAGATTCTTCGACACCAGTGTGCTTTTTAGCAAAAGATATTGCGTCGCTTGGTGACCAATGGGGCAAGAGACTAGAAAATATTAATTCCAAAACTATTAATAAATTTTTTTCAATGAACTTAGTACGTGATGCCCCAAATGTCAAGTACGTCAAAGATAGACCTTGTCATGCATGTGTAAAAGGCAAGCAAACAAGGGCTACCTTTAAAAGCGTTATTGGCAAAGATTCTAATAGATGTCTTCATCTACTGCATATGGACTTATTTGGTCCACTGCAAATTAGAAGTTTGGGAGGTAAGGATTATACGTTTGTAATTGTTGATGATTACTCGCGCTTTGCGTGGGTGTTCTTTCTGAAACACAAGTCAGATACCTTCGACATCTTTACTAATTTTGTCAGACAAGTTCAGAACGAGTACAACTGCTCCATCGTCAAAATCAGAAGTGATAATGAAACATAATTTAAGTCTGGGGCCATGACAGAATTTTGTGAAAACTTAGGTATCTTTCATGAGTTTTTCTCTCCTCGTACTCCACAATAGAATGGAGTGGTCGAGAGAAGGAATAGAACACTCATAGAGGCCTGCAGGACCATGTTGAGTGATGCTTCACTTCCGGAGTACTTTTGGGCTGAAGCCGTCAACACTTCATGCCACGTGCAAAATCGAGCCCTCATAAAAACAAATCATGATAAGACACCTTACGAACTTCTGAAGGGCAGGAAACCAACAGTCTCATATTTTAGAGTCTTTGGCTATAAATGCGTCGTGCTCAATAATGGCAAGTATCGTACTACTAAGTTTAGCGAAAAGAGTTTTGAAGGTATTTTTGTAGGTTATAGTAGCCATAGTAAGGCATACAGGATCTTTAATAGAAAAACCCTGGTCATGGAAGAATCGATACATGTTGTATTTGATGCGATGAGTTTGCTGCAAAGCAACTCTTCTAGTGTGCTTATTGAAGATGCCGGTGCAAAGCTGAAAGAAATTAACTTCGATGGACCGTCCGAAGATAAAGGTGAAAATTTTATCAAGATCACCACTCCAACCCCTATTGGAGAGGCTGATGATCATGATGAGGAAGTCATCCAAGATGAATAAGTCACTTCGGTGATAGAAGATAATCCAGATGCAAGGACTCTAGAGCTCAAACATTTGAAGGATCATCCCATGGACCAGATCATAGGAGATCCCCGGGATGGTGTCAGAACTCGAAGAGGTACAACTAATGAGAATCTATATTTAAGTTTTCTCTCGCAGGATGAACCAAAGAAGTTTGAGGAAGCAAACTCAGACGCATCGTGGATAATGGCGATGGAAGAAGAACTAAACTAGTTCAAGCACTGCAAAGTATGGAAACTTGTTCCAAGACCCAAAGGTAAGAATGTCATTGGGACAAAATGGGTCTGCAGGAACAAAATGGACGAGGATGGAACGATTGTAAAGAACAAAGCCAGACTTGTCGCAAAAGGCTATCGTCAAGAAGAAGGAGTCGACTTCGACCAGACATACGCTCCAGTGGCAAGGCTGGATGCCATAAGGTTATTCCTAGCATATGCTGCACTCAAAGGCTTCTATGTCTACCATATGGACGTGAAGTCAGCGTTCCTTAATGGTGACATAAAGCATGAGGTGTATGTGGAACAACCTCTAGATTTTTCAGGGAGCAAAGATGACAGGAAAAGCACTTTCGGGACATGTCAATTCTTTGGAAGAAGACTTATCTCCTGGAGTAGTAAGAAGCAAAACTGTGTGGCAATCTCAACGGCTGAGTCGGAGTACATCTCTGCAGGAAGATGCTGTGCACAGTTACTCTGGAAAAAGAATCAGTTTGAGGACTACAACATGACGTTTGAAAAGATTACATTGTTTTGCGACTCTTCCAGCGCAATAGTAATAGCCAACAACCCATTCTCGCACAGCCGAACAAAGCATATAGAGCTAAGGTATCACTTCATCCAGGAGCATGTGGAGCATGGGCACATAGACCTTCAATATGTCTCTACAGACAGGCAAATTGCTGACATTTTTATGAAGCCGCTGGACGAGACCAAGTTCTCGTTCTTCAAAACAGAACCTGAGATGCTCAATAAAGAAGACTAGAGAGGATGGATTTTCAAGAAAGCACAAGATTCAAAGGTTAGTCAAAAATCAGAATTTTACAAAATTTTAACTCTTTGACTCGAGTAAGATACAACCTACTCGAGTAAGAATATGACCTACTCGAGTAGTAGAATGACATACTCGAGTAGCCTACTTGACCTACTCGAGTAGCAGACTGACATACTCGAGTAGTCAACTTCACATACTCGAGCACCTCACTGACCTACTCGAGTACTTCCATACATTTACTCAAGTACTTCTGTATCCCTACTCGAGTAATTCCAAACTTATCTACTCGAGGAATTTCATCACTCGTGTACATGCCGAGTCGCTTGTTTTTCAAATTTTCTTATGCGCAAACCAAGGCTTATGCCGCCTCTTCATTGTTTTATTTCCTTCATTTTCATTTAATTAGACCTAAAACTAGGGTTATATAAATACGAAAATCCGGAAATATGTAACAACCCCATCCGTTCATATGGTATATTCTAGAATGACCGGCCGGGGCCCCACGGGATATATCACAAAACAGGCGGTGAAGGTACAGGATGATACCAGAGTAGCGCATCGCACCTATCACACAGCAATCTAGCGGAAGCCTAGACTACAACTTGAACTCCTCATGAATTTCCAACAATAAAACTCCACATTTTATCTCATATAGGAATGTCTTACAACAAGTGAAAAGAGTTGGCCTTATGGCCTTACATGGCTATCAAACAGTGGCCTAAACAGATTGGCGCGCAGGCCGGCCACAATCAAAGAAAACACACAACATAATATAGAGCC
The DNA here is from genome assembly GCA_039583875.1 of Platanthera guangdongensis. Lineage (NCBI taxonomy): Eukaryota > Viridiplantae > Streptophyta > Magnoliopsida > Asparagales > Orchidaceae > Platanthera > Platanthera guangdongensis. Next base: position 144,836,046 of record CM077148.1, on the reverse strand, counting down.
TTCGAGTGCTAACAGCAGTAGCAGCAACACCAGCAGGAACATCAACCTCTATGCGTCCCACTCGACTCTCCAGCACCTGTCCAGGGACAATCCACCCAACGGTGGCAAACAAAAGCAACGGTTAGCGTTCAGCTGACCAAATTATAATGACCCTACCCCTTCTCTCGGGGCAGCGGTATTCTTCTCTGCAGGCATATCAAATCACAAGTATGGTAATATATCATCAAAATGTGCTTTCACGCACACAAGCCATCACAACTGTTCGCCACCCGGCCCAATGGTCCGTGCAATCAGGGCACATTCTTGGTGTTCTGGCAAAACTCTTGCCCACCACCGTATCAGGGTCACAACCCAACGGTAAATCTCTTGAGCATTTACTCCATGGCGTGTAGCCGGAGTTAGTCTTGCTACACCGGGATGGCCCGTAGCCCCCCATTGTGTCATGGCGCGTAGGCCGAAGACTCTTGCTATGTGCTCCAACAGACCGCACCTTTTGGTCTCACGTTGGACGGACACAGCCCAGGTAGGATCCTCCAACCCCCGTTGCTCAAATCGCCTTGTCTTCTCCAAGTACAGCGTACTCATGGCTTTAACAAAGGCGCGGGTCGGTCTCACCAATCCTGTTCTTGGTATTCAAGCCTGGGTATTTCTCTATACCCATTTCCTTAGCATAACAGCGGGTCTTTCCTGGGCCTCCCAGTACTTCCTGTGACTCTCTCCACAGGTGGACACCACACAAGCACAAATGTCAGGGGTCTTTCCTAGCTATCATGCCAGTACTTCCTGTTACTCGCTTCACAGGTGGACACCCTACGACATCAAGCATCACAAAAGGGCCTTTCCTGGTCACACCAGTACTTCCTGTGACTCATTCACAGGTTGGACCCAAAACATCACATGGCTAGTTTTTCCTGGGCTACCACTCCAGTACTTCCTGCTACTCCTTTTCGCAGGCATAACCCGTTGACTCCTTAAACTACACGTTAGCACGGAGGCTTCTCCGGTTCTTATGCAACATCACCAATCCAGACCAACCTGTCCAGATGAGCTTCACACAGCATGCCTATTCCGTACTCCATTTCCGGATCTATATGCTAATAAAGGGGATTTCAAGCATCCACCCAAAGATTCTCAAAATCAGCCACCTCTTGGTGGAGGAAATCACAAGATATGCCAAAAAGAAGCCTTCACATGGCTAGGAAGAAAAGTCATTACCCTTGACGACTGCTTCGGTGCCATGACCTCAAAGCTTGCTTGAAAGACTCGCAAGAGCGTTTCCTCCGCAACGCCGGCTTCGGATTTCTCGTCGGTAACCTACAGCACCACCAGCAGCAGCCCCCTTTCCTTCTTCCTCCTCCTTTCTCTCTCTCTTTCTCTCTTAACTTGAAGAAAGATCAAGGCCAAATAAAATGAGAATCACTTCTCAGCTTTCGGCCTTTAAGAAAAAGAGGAAGAAGCTTCAGCCCTTGGATCCCAGCTGAAGGAATGGACGGCCACAAAACTTCCAAAAATGCTAAATTTGACCTGACACGGCCTGTGACACGGCCATTTCCCAGGCCGTGTGCCTCAAGAGGTGGTCAACTGACCTATCCAAACCAGTGACACGCCCATGGAACACGCCGGTGTCCTTGGCCGTGTCACCAACACGCCTTCAGACACGCCCGTGTCTGTGGCCGTGTGCCTGGGCAAAAAAAATCCCAAAACATCCCGAGACTTCACACGGCCTATGACACGCCCGTGTCCCAGGCCGTGTGCCATGACACGGCACAAAGACACGCCCATGTCCCAGGCCGTGTGCCATGACACGGCACAAAGACACGCCCTGTCGAAATCCTTCGGCGGGCTGAGTTCGTCGACCCGATTTGACACGCCCTGTGACACGCCCGTGTCACAGGCCGTGTTCAACCTCTCGACACTCAACACTCGACAATCGAAGATCGTCGAGCAAAAGTCGTCGAGCACACGACACGGCCTTGGACACGCCCGTGTCCTGGGTCGTGTGCCTCCTCTCGACACATCGTCGAGCGAAAAATCGTCGACACAAAGGCCGATCGTCGACACAACCTCGACACACCCTGCGACACGCCCATGTCGCAGGCCGTGTCCGCTGACACGCCCTGGGACACGCCCGTGTCCCAGGCCGTGTCACCCAAAAATTCCTGTTTCAGAAATTTGGACTGTTACAATCCTCCCCTACTTCAAGAAATTTCGTCCTCGAAATTCAGCCACAGGAAGGCAACAGTAACCAGCAAGAAAAATGTTACAACATGCAAAATTTTATGTTACAACATCCTCTCTCCAGATTACAAAAACAGCTCAGGGAACTCTTCTCGCATGGTTTGGTCTCGCTCCCATGTCAGTTCTTCACGGCCGCAATTGTCCCAGCGGACTTTTAACATGCCGACCGTCTTGTTCCGCAACTGTTTCTCGGCTCGATCTTCGATCTGAATGGGTCTAAATCTCGTTGTTAGCCCATACTCCACCGGCACACGATCATCCGCGATTACTTGAGCTGGATCTTTCACGGCCTTCTGAAGCACCGAGATGTGAAATACATCATGTAATCCACCCAAGTCTGCCGACAGAGCTAGCCGATAAGCCGCTTCGCCAACTCGCTCAACCACTTCAAAAGGACCCAAATATCTTGGACTAAACTTTTTCAATCGTCGAATCCTGGAGACACCTTTGAAAGGCTTGATCTTCTAGTAGACACAATGGCCAACCGCAAATTCCACGTTCCGGTGCTTGGCGTTGTAGTACTTCGCTTGTCGATCTTGAGCAATAAGCAATCTCTCTCGAATAGTCTGTATGGTTGAGTTTGCTTCATCAACCTCATTTGGTTTAAAAACCCGAGCTTCGCCCGCTTCTACCCAAGCCAAGGGAGTACGACACTTCCTTCCATATAGAGCTTCATATGGTGCCATCCCAATGCTCTCCTGGTAGCTGTTATTATATGCAAAATCTATCATATAGAGATGATCTTCCCATCTCTTTCCAAAGTCAAGGGCGCACATTCGGAGCATGTCCTCCATTGTTCTGTTGGTACGTTCAGTTTGGCCATCCGTTTGGGGATGAAAGGCCGCACTGAAAGTCAACTTCGTGCCCAACAGTCGGTGAACTAGCCTCCAATCATTTGACGTAAAGCGTCCATCTCGATCACTTACGATGCTCCGAGGAACACCGTGAAGCCGCACAATCTGGTCAACATATAACTTTGCCAAACATTCAACTGAATCATCCCGCCTGTTCGGGAGAAAATGTGCTACTTTTGTTAGCCGGTCCACAATGACCCAAATGGAATCATTTCCTCGCTGCGATCTTGGCAACCCGTGCACAAAATCCATGGAAATATCATCAAATTTCCACTCTGGGATCGGCAGTGACTTCAAATAACCGCCCGGCTTTTGGCATTCTGCCTTCACCATCGCACATGTTTGACATTTGGCTACATAAAGGGCAACATCTTTCTTGAGCCCTGGCCACCAGAAAAGCTTCTTCATATCGTTGAACATCTTTGTGCTCCCGGGGTGAATGGAATACTTTGTATAATGCGCTTCATACATCAGTTCTTCCCTCAGTTTCCCCACATTTGGGATGCACAAACGGCCCTCTTTTCGCAAAAGACCGTCAATCCAGGTGAATTTGCCCTCTGACCCTTCATTCACATACCGTAAGAGATCTTCATCCAACTCCGTTGCCCGTCAAACTCGGTCTGCAAGGTCACATTGCACCTCGGTCCAGTTCAAACATGCAGTGGCAGTGGAACTCTTGTCAACACAATAGATCTCTAATGCTTCCAACTCCTGGATAAGACGTTCATCATGCCTTTGTAACCAATTCGCTCTAGCCGGAACTCGCCGACTCAAGGCATCCGCGACAACATTCCCCTTCTTGGGCGTATAGTAAATCTCGAAAGTGTAGTCCCCAAGGAACTCCAACCACCTTCGTTGTCGCATGTTCAAGTCTTTCTGCTCCAAAAGATACTTTAGGCTCTTATGATCGGTATAGATCTCCACCTTCACTCCATAAAGGTAGTGTCGCCACAACTTGAGTGCAAAAATCACCGCCGCTAGTTCCAAATCATGGACGGGATAATTCGCTCGTGCAACTTCAGCTGGCGTGAGCCATAAGCAATCACCTTTCCATTTTACAGAAGAACGCAGCCTAAGCCGCTCCCTGAGGCATCGCTATAAATCACAAATCCATCGGTTCCACATGGCGAAGACAACACTGGCGCCGTGGTCAACCGACTCTTCAGCTCTTCAAAATCTCGTGCGCAATCTGGAGTCCAAATGAACTTCTGATCTTTTCGCGTCAGTGTGGTTAGCGGCAAAGCGATCCGCGAGAAGTTTTCCACAAATCTTCTATAGTAGCCCGAAAGTCCAAGGAAACTCCGGACCTCGGCCACGGAAGACAAGATTGGCCACTCCTGTATGGCCCTTATCTTCACTGGATCCACTGCAATGCCCGCTCCACTCACCACATGGCCCAAAAATTCCACTGACGATAGCCAAAACTCACACTTCGAGAACTTGGCATATAGCTGATTTTGCCTCAACGTGTTCAACACCAACCGCAAGTGAATCTCATGTTTAGCTTCCGACTTTGAGTACACCAGGATGTCATCAATGAACACAATCACAAACAGATCCAGGTACTCACGAAAAATACGGTGCATCAAATCCATAAACACTGAGGGCGCATTGCACAGTCCAAATGGCATGACTGTGAACTCATAGTGCCCATAACGCATTCCAAATGCGGTTTTGGGAATGTCACCTTCCCGAATTCGTAACTGGTAATAACCAGACTTCAGGTCCAACTTCGAATAGACGGTCGAGCACACCAGCTAATCGAATAACTCATCAATCCGGGGTATCAGATACTTATTCTTCTCGGTCAGCTTATTCAGTTCACGGTAATCAATACACAACCGCAACCCACCATCTTTCTTCTTTACAAAAGGCACAGGCGTGCTCCAAGGTGACATATTTGGGCGTATATAACCTTGCTCTAGCATTTCTTGTAGTTGAACCTTCAACTCTGCCATCTCTTTTGGCGCAACGCGATATGGCGAGCGGGCCACAGGTTTCGCACCTGGCACCAACTCAATTGTGAAGTCAATCTCCCGCTGGGGTGGTAGCCCAGGGAGATCCGTGGGAAACACATCTGTAAATTCTGCCACAATCGGAACCTCGCACACACTGGCCTTAGGCTCAACAACCTGAATTAGTACAAAGTAACACTCCGCACCCTTCCGAACAGCCTTGACTACCTGGAGTGCAGACATCAACGTCCCGCCTACTCCTCGCATACCCGCGAACTTTGTCTCCTGTTCGGTATTCTGGCCCTACGTGATTTCTTTGGACTGGCAATCAATCATAGCATGCTGCTCCGCAAGCCAATCCATCCCAAAAATCACATCGAATTCCGATATTGGCAAAACAAATGCAGTCAAACGAAAATCCCGACTTCCTAACTGAACCGCCACATCGCAAGCTTGATCCGCAAGCATCCAACAGCCATTCGGCAACACCACTCTGACGTTATCTGTCTTTTCACGACTTGGTATCCCAAGCCGCATAATAAACTCATTAGACAGAAAAGAATGTGATGCACCCGTATCAAACAGTGCTCGCGCCAGCGTGTCCCGAATCATCACAAAGCCTATGACAAACATGCCACACACACAAACCGCAAACATAGGGTACTAAGCAAAGTATACAAACAATAGCATATGCAAAACTAAACTCATACCTGTGACCACGTCACTCTGCTTGATGGCCTCTTGCAGGACAAGATTGTAGACCCGGGGTTGCGCCTGCGAGGCAGAGGAATCCACCACCGCCTTTCCTTTTTCCGCATACGATGCTCCCGCCTTCTTTTCAATCTTTGGCGGCATCCGACAATCTCGCGTAATATGCCCCATTCGGCCACAATTGAAGCAGATACGAGTATCTGGCTTGGAGGTAGCCCCTGACGTTGCTCCCGTTGCAACTGATGAAGGAGCTTGTCCACGAGGCTTGGACTTCTTGCCCCATCTCTTCTGATAAAATGGTTTCCCAGATCGGGGCGCCTTCCACTCCGGTTGCGACACAGCCAAAGCTCTCTTCCCTTGCACCCTTTTCATAGCCTTCTCCAGCGCGCTCGCAGTGTCAGCCAAAGCTTGGAAACCTTGGTTCACAGAAATTGACACAAGGAAACCTCAGCTCGTCCCTCAGTCCTTCATAGAACCTGTTGGTCTTCCTCTGTTCATCAGCAAATATAGAACCCGCATACTGCCCCAAGCGAGTAAATTCATGCAAGTATGCGTCAACACTGCCATCACCTTATGTTAACCTTTGGAATTCATTTTTCATGGCTATCCGCTGAGCCGCAGGAAGGTGCTTCGCTAGGAAGTGCCGGGAGAATTCTTCCATCGATACTTGGGTTAACGGACGACCTGCCAAGTGATGCAACTCCATCTCATCCCACCATAATCGAGCTTCTCCTTCAAGCAAGAAGGTAACTAAAGTAACTTTATGATGCTCCGCCGTTCCAATCGCCGTCATCACTCGCTTGACGCGCGATAGCCAATCCTCAGCCTGCGTCGGAGTTCCCGCTCCCGAGAACGTAGGCGGATGGAAACTCATAAACCGCGTTAGCTGCTTCTCAGCCGCTCGAGGAGCCACATCCACGACAGGTTCAGGCCTTGCCGCCACCTATTCTGGCCTCACAGCCGCTTGCGCTTGCCTCAGGGGCTGGCCTTGGATCATGGTAAATAAAGCCTCCGCAACTAAACACACATGTTCCTTATACGGTGGAGGTGTAGGCACCGCGACTGGTGCCGTACTTTTATCAGAATGCTGGGACTCAGACGGCCCAGCTCCACTCCGTGTCACCTAAAGGTGGACAAGACACACTCATTAGCGGTCGTACCAAAGCAATCAACACAAAATAGGAACACACAGGTTCCTCAAACACACCAAGTTTGCATTCCTATCATGTACATTCAGGAGTTCATGCGTAGACGTTGGTTTGCACAAACACGTGCTCGCCACCCCACAAAATAAGTCGGCCACGACTTCGAGAGGGAAAGACCAAGACAACCGATACCAAAAATGTAACAACCCCATCTGTTCATATGGTATATTCTAGAAGGTCCGGCCGGGGCCCCACAGGATATATCACAAAATAGGCGGTGAAGGTACAGGATAATACCAGAGTAGCGCATCTCACCTATCACACAACAATCTAGCGGAAGCCTAGAGTACAAATTGAACTCCTCATGAATGTCCAACCATAAAACTCCACATTTTATCTCATATAGGAATGTCTTACAACAAGTGAAAAGAGTTGGCCTTATGGCCTTACATGGCTATCAAACAGTGGCCTAAACAGATTGGCGCGCAGGCTGGCCACAATCAAAGAAAACACACAACATAATATTGAGCCTTCGAGGGCTAACAACAGTAGCAGCAACACCAGCAGGAACATCAACCTCTATGTGTCCCGCTCGGCTCTCCAGCACCTGTCCAGGGACAATCCACCCAATGGTGGCAAACAAAAGCAACGGTCAGCGTTCAGCTGACCAAATTATAACGACCCTACCCCTTCTCTCGGGGCAGCGGTATTCTTCCCTGCAGGCATATCAAATCACAAGTATGGCAATATATCATCAAAATGTGCTTTCACGCACACAAGCCATCACAACCGTTCGCCACCCGGCCCAACGGTCTGTGCACTCAGGGCACATTCTTGGTGTTCTGGCAAAACTCTTGCCCACCACCGTATCAGGGTCACAACCCAATGCTAAATCTCTTGAGCATTTACTCCATAGCGTTCAGCCGGAGTTACTCTTCCTACACCGGGATAGCCCATAGCACCCCATTGTGTCATGGCACACATGCTGAAGACTCTTGCTATGCGCTCCAACAGACCACACCTTTTGGTCTCACGTCGGACGGACACAGCGCAGGTCGGATCCTCCACCCCCTGTTGCTCAAATCGCCTTGCCTTCTCCGAGTACAGCGTACTCATGGCTATATCAAAGGCAAGGGTCGGTCTCACCAATCCTGTTCTTGGCATTCAAGCCTGGGTATTTCTCTATACCCATTTCATTAGCACAACAACGGGTCTTTCCTGGGCCTCCCAGTACTTCCTGTGACTCTCTCCATAGGTGGACACCGCACAAGCACAAATGTCAGGGGTCTTTCCTAGCTATCATGCCAGTACTTCCTGTTACTCGCTTTACAGGTGGACACCCTATGACATCAAGCATCACAAAAGGGCCTTTCCTGGTCACACAGTACTTCATGTGACTCATTCACAGGTTGGACCCAAAACATCACATGGCTAGTTTTTCCTGGGCTACCACTCCAGTACTTCCTGCTACTCCTTTTCGCAGGCATAACCCGTTGACTCCTTAAACTACACGTTATCACGGAGTCTTCTCTGGTTCGTATGCAACATCACCAATCCAGACCAACCTGTCTAGATGGGCTTCACACAGCATGCCTATTCCGTACTCCATTTCCGGATCTATATGCTAACAAAGGGGATTTCAAGCATCCACCCAAAGATTCCCAAAATCAGCCACCTCTTGGTGGGGGAAATCACAAGATATGCCAAAAAGAAGCCTTCACATGGCTAGAAAGAAAAGTCGTTACCCTTGACGACCGCTTCGATTCCATGACCTCAAAGCTTGCTTGAAAGACTCGCAAGAGCGTTTCCTCCGCAACGCCGGCTTCGGATTTCTCGTCGGTAACCTACATCACCACCAACAGTAGCCCCCTTTCCTTCTTCCTCCTCCTTTCTCACTCTCTTTCTCTCTTAACTTGAAGAAAGATCAAGGCCAAATAAAATGAGAATCACTTCTCAGCTTTCGGCCTTTAAGAAAAAGAGGAAGAAGCTTCAGCCCTTGGATCCCAGCTGAAGGAATGGACGTCCACAAAACTGCCAAAAATGCTAAATTTGACCTGACACGGCATGTGACACGGTCGTGTCCCAGGCCGTGTGCCTCAAGCGGTGGTCAACCGACCTATCCAAACCCGTGACATGCCCATGGAACACGCCCGTGTCCTGGGCCGTGTCACCAATACGCCTTCAGACACGCCCGTGTCTGTGGCCGTGTGCCTGGGCGAAAAAAAATCCCAAAACATCCAGAGACTTCACAGGGCCTGTGACACGCCCATGTCCCAGGCCGTGTTCCATGACACGGCACAAAGACACGCCCGTGTCCCAGGCCGTGTGCCATGACACGGCATAAAGACAGACCCTGTCGAAATGCTTCGGCGAGCTGAGTTCGTCGACCCGATTTGACACGCCCTGTGACACGCCCGTGTCACAGGTCGTGTTCAACCTCTTGACACTCAACACTCGACACTCGACACTCACGTCTCGACACTCGACGATCGTCGAGCAAAAGTCGTCGAGCACACGACACGGCCTTGGACACGCCCGTGTCCTAGGCCGTGTGCCTCCTCTCGACACATCGTCGAGCGAAAAATCGTCGACACAAAGGCCGATCGTCGACACAACCTCGACACGCCCTGCGACACGCCCGTGTCACAGGCCGTGTCCACTGACATGCCCTAGGACATGCCCGTGTCTCAGGCCGTGTCACCCAAAAATTCATGTTTCAGAAATTTGGACTGTTACAAAATATCCTTCACAAAATCATTTCCGCTCTCTCGAGTTCCTGGCTGCCTCTTCGCATTCCTCCATAAGTTGCAAAGCATTATACCACACCATTACTAGTGTTGGTCAAGTCATGGAGCAAGGTCTGACTCTTGCTAATAATCAGATGGAATTGGACAAACGAGCTGAAGCTATAAAAATAAAAATCTATGAAGAGGTTGGCACTTTCAAAGATGATGTCATCTTTAAGCTATTTGTTGAAGTCAGAAAGGGGGAGAAATTGGTGAAAGAATATTTAGAACAATCAGATGCTTCCATGCAAAAGCTTTGGAAAGCCAAAGTAAAAGAGATCCATGATGATGTCTTAGCTCAAATTCAGAGTGTCAAATTCCACAACTATGACACTACTGTATGGATGCACAACCAGATCCTTCTTGAATTTACTGCAGAACCTAATATCATTCCTCATCACCTGAACCCTCTAGCTGCTGCTGATGCTCCTGCTCCTCCTCTGCAACCCACGTTCTCTCCTAGGCCTGGTGACTCTGTTGCTCCTCCAGATTCCTACACTCATGGTTGGGAAGATGATCCTGCAGATATATTCCTTCATGCTCCTCCTGAGATCCAAACTTCCAAGAAGAAAAGAAAGTATGGTGAAGGTCCTTCTACTAGAGAGTCCATTCCAATCTCTGATCCTGAGAAAAGGAAAGCTCTGGAATTTGTTGAGATATTGTCTCTCACTTCTAAGTCCCTGATTTTGGACACTCTCAAATTAGTTATGGACTACCATGAGAGCAGGAATATTCACTACAGTTATCAAGAATGGGAGTTATATGAGAAATCAATGACCAAGAGAAGAAAATATGATAGAGAACATGGAAGAAACAATCCTGCTACTCCTCCAAGACCTCCCAAGTATTATCCAAAGCCTTACAGCTATCAAAGAAGACAATATGAGAAACAGGACAGACAGCATCATCAGAACTAGCTTAAAGGACTTATGAGTTGTGGAAATGATTTGTGTTGATAATGACATTTTTGGATATTCACACTTATATAATTCTAAGTTTTGATCTTATTATCTTTTTCATTGTCCTTTGCTTGCTTACTCTGCTTTATATACTTAGCAATCTTTTTATGTCCATAATTCACCTTAGTGTAAAAGGTTCTGACTTATACAAATAGGGGGAGATTGTTGGGTATTGTATCCACACTAACCCAAATTTGATGAAATCACACTTGAACTAAGATGAATTAAGTTGTATTTGATGCTTGGTTTGAGTTATGTGTGTAACAACCCCATCCATTCATATACTAAATATTAGAAGGTCCGGCCGGGGCCCCACAACATATACCACAAAACAGACGATGAAGCTACGGAGTGATACCAGAGTAGCGCAGCGCACCTAACACATTACATTCTAGCGGAAGCCTATACACTTGAACTCCTCTCTTGAATGCCCAACATATAAAACTCCACATTTTATAGATTATAGGAATATCTTACAACATGTAAACATCGTTGGCCTTATGGCCTTACAGGGCTTTCAAACAGTGGCCCAAACATTGGCACGCAGGCCGGCCACATCAAAAGAAAACATAACATGTACATTCACAATAGCCTTCGAGGGCTAGCAGCAGCAGCAGCAAAAGCAGTAGGGACTTCAGCCCTTATGTGTCCCGCTCGGTTCTCCAGCACCTGCACAGGGACATTCCACCCAAAGGTGGCAAACAGAGGCAACGGTCAGCATTCAGCTGACCAAATTATAACGACCCTACCCATTTCTCGGGGCAGTGGTAATCTTCCCTGTAGGCATAGCATATCACAAGCATGGCTATATATCTCATATAAGGTGCTTTCACGCACACATGTCATCACAACCATTAGCCACCCGGCACAACGGTCCATGCACTCAGGGCACATTCATGGTGTACTGGCAAATCAATTACCCACCACCGTATCAGGGTCACAGCCCAACGACAACTCACTTGAGCATTTACTCCATGGCGTGCAGCTGGAGTTCTAGTCGTAATGCACCGGGATGGGCCCGTAGCCCCCCATTGTGTATGACACACAGGCCTACGACTCTCGCTATGCGCTCCAACAGACCGCACCTTCTGGTCTCACGTCGGACGAACATAACGCAGGTCGGATCCTCCACCCCCCGTTGCTCAAATCGCCTTGCCATCACCGATTATGGCGTACTCACGGCTACAAAAGGTGCGGGTCGGTCTCACCAATCCTGTTCTAGCATTCAAGCCTGGGTATTTCTCTTACACACATTCATATCACAACATTAGCGAGTCATTCCTGGGCACACCAGTACTTCCTGCTACTCTCTTCACAGGTGGACACTGCCAATAGCACAAATGTCAGGGGTCTTTCCTGGCTACCATACCAGTACTTCCTGTTACTCGTTTCACAGGTGGACTCCCCATGAACATTAAGCATTACTAAGGGTATTTCCTGGAATTCCAATCCAGTACTTCCTGCTACTTCCTTTCACAGGTCGAACCCAATAGCACAAGCAGCACAAGCATTCTACGGGTATTTTCCTGGACTACCACTCCAGTACTTCCTGCTTCTTTCTTTCACAGGTCCAACCCATCGACTCCTAAACTACGCGTTTATCACGGAGTCTTCTTCGGTTCGTATACAACATCACCAATCCAGATCAACCTGTCCAGATAGGCTTCACACAACATGACTATTCCGTACTTTCATTTCCGGATCTATATGCTAACCTCTTGGGGATTTCATGAATCAACACATTGATCCCCATAACCGACCACCCGCTGGTGGGGGAATCATGTGCATATGTAAAAATGGAGCCTTCACATGGCTATGAAGAAAAGTCATTACCCTTGAAGACTTCTTTGGTACCATGAGCTCTCAGCTGGCTCGAACAATTCACAAGAGCTTTTCCTCCGCAACGTCGGCCTCGAATCTCTCGTAGGCAAACTGTAGCACCACCGGTGATCAGCCCCCACTCCTCCTCCTCCTTCTTCCTCTCTCTTTCTCTCTCTAGAAGTATAGTAAGAGAAAGTCAAAAGCCAAATGAGTTTCCCCAAACCATTCTCAGGCTTAAGAAGACAGGGAGGTCTCTCAGCCATTGGATCCAGGCTGAAGGAATGGAGGGCCACGATTTCACCCAAAATCATAAATTTTACCTGACACAGCCTGTGACATGACCGTGTCCATGGCCGTGTTCCCTAAGCGGTGCTCAATCAACTTACCTAGTCCAGTGGCACGCCCATGTGACACGCCCGTGTTATGGGTCATGTCACCCGACACGCCTTCAGACACGTGTGTGTCTGTGGCTGTGGTCATCAGGCTGAAAAATCTCAAAATCATCCGAGACTCACACAGCCTATGACACGCCCGTGTCGCAGGCCGTGTGCCCATTCACGGCACTAGACACGCCCCAGCTTAAATCGTCGCAATGACACGCCCAGTGATACGCCCGTGTCACAGGCCGTGTCCTAAGCACTCGACGATCGTCGACCAAATTTTTTCGACCACTCGTCGACTCTCGACAAGGGCAGTCACGCCCTCCAACACGCCCGTGTCGGATGGGACACGCCCGTGACACCAGGCGTGTTCCCGCGCTCGACGAATGTCGAGTTCATTTTGTCGACCTCAGGTCTCAAGTGTCGACAGGGGCGGTCACGCCCCTTGACACGCCCGTGACACGGAGCGTGTCACCCCAAAAATGTGCCTGCTGAAAATTGGGCTGTTACAACCCTCCCCTCCTACAAGAAATTTCGTCCTCAATATTTGTATACAGGAAGGCAACCAACAACCAAAAATTTTTTATAACATGAAACGATTATGTTACAATAAAATTTTCACTATGAAATCACTACAAGAATAGCTCGGGAAACTCCGCTTACATGGTCTGTTCTCGCTCCCATGTAAGCTCCTCACGGCCGCAATTGTCCCATCGGACTTTTACCATTCCGACCGTCTTATTCCGCAACTGTTTCTCGGCTTGATCTTCGATCTGAATAGGTCTAACCCTCATTGTTAGCCCATACTCCACCGGCACACGATCATCCGTGATCACTTGAGCTGTATCTTTAATGGCATTCCGCAGCACCGAGATATGAAACACATCATGTAGTCCACCCAAGTCTGCCGAAAGAGCTAGCTGATACGCAGCTTCTCCGATTAGCTCAACCACTTCAAATGGACCCAAATATCTTGGACTCAACTTTTTCAAACGTCGAATCCTGGAGACACTTTTGAAGGGCTTGATCTTCAAATAGACCCAATCGCCTACCGCGAACTCCACGTTCATTGCTTGGCGTTGTAGTACTTCGCTTGACGATCTTGGGCTATGAGTAGCCTCTCTCGAATAGCACGAATGGTTGAGTTTGCTTCATCAACTTCATTACGATTATAAACTCTAGCTTTGCCCGCTTCTACCCAAGCCAAGGGAGTACAACACTTCCTTCCATATAGAGCTTCATATGGTGCCATCCCGATGCTTGCCTGGTAGCTGTTGTTATAAGCAAACTCCACCATCTAGAGATGATCTTCCCATCTCTTTCCGAAGTCTAGGGCGCACATCCTGAGCATGTCCTCCATAGTTCTGTTGGTTCGTTCAGTTTGGCCATCCGTTTGGTGATGAAAGGCCGTACTGAAAGTCAACTTTATGCCCAACACCTCGTGAACTAGACTCCAACCCTTTGATGTCTGATCACCCATCTCGATCACTCATGATGCTTCGAGGAACACCGTGAAGCCGTACAATCTATTCCACGTACAGCTTTGCCAAACTTTCTACCGAATCATCTCGCTTGTTTGGTAGAAAATGTGCCACTTTCATCAGCCGATCAACAATCACCCAGATGGAATCGTTTCCTCGTTGAAATCTCGGCAACCCGTGCACAAAATCCATAGAAATATCGTCAAATTTCCATTCTGGAATCGGCAACGACTTCAAATAACCACCCGGTTTCTGGCATTCTGCCTTCACCATAGCACAAGTTTGGAATTTGGCCACATAAAGAGCAACATCTCTCTTTAGCCCTGGCCACTAAAATAGCTTTTTCATATCGCTGAACATCTTCGTGCTCCCTGGCTGGATTGAGTACTTCGTATAATGTGCTTCATACATCAGTTCTTCCCTCAATTTACCCACATTTTGGACGCACAAATGGCCCTCTTTGCGCAAAAGACCATCATTCTAGGAGAACTTCCCTTCTGGCCCAGCTTTCATATAGCGTAAGAGATCTTCATCCAACTCTGTTGCCGTCAAACTCGGTCTGCAATGTCATATTTCACCTCTGTCCAGTTCAAACATGCATTGGCAGTGGCATTCTTGTTAACACAAGAAATCTCTAATACTTCCAGCTCATAGATGAGACGTTCATCATGCCTTTGCAACCAAGCTGCTCTTACCGGAGTCCGCCGACTCAAGGCATCTGCGACAACATTCCCCTTCCCGGGAGTATAATGAATCTCAAAGGTGTAGTCCCCGAGGAACTCCAACCACCTTCATTGTCGCATATTCAAGTCCTTCTACTCCAAGATGTACTTCAGGCTCTTGTGATCTGTATAGATCTCCACCTTCACACCATAAAGATAGTATCGCCGCAGCTTTAGTGCAAAGATCACCACCTCCAACTCAAGATCATGGACAGGATAGTTCCACTCATACACTTTCAGCTGGCGTGAGCTATAAGCATTCACCTTTCCATTTTGCAGAAGTACGCAGCCTAAGCTGCTCCCTGAGGCATCACTGTAGATTACAAATCCATCGGTACCACATGGAGATGAAAACATAGGTGTCGTGGTCAACCGAATCTTCAGCTCTTCAAAAGCTCGCGTGCACTCTGGCGACCAAACGAACTTCTGCTCTTTTCGCATCAACGTGGTTAGCGGCAAAGCAATCCTTGAGAAGGTTTCAACAAATCTTCACTAGATCCACAGCTATGCCCGCTCCACTCACCACGTGGCCCAAAAAAGCCACCGACGATAGCCAAAACTCGCACTTGGAGAACTTAGCATAGAGCTGATTCTGCCTCAATGTAGTCAACACCAACCGCAAATGTCTCTCATGATCGGCTTCCGATCTCGAGTACACCAGGATATCATCAATAAACACTATCACAAATAGATCCAGGTACTCACGGAATATTCGGTGCATCAAGTCCATAAATACCGAAGGCGCATTGCACAGCCCAAATGGCATGACCGTGAACCCGTAGTGCCCGTACCGTGTTCCAAATGCGGTTTTGGGAATATCTTCTTCCCGGATCCTCAATTGGTAATAACCGGATTTCAAGTCCAACTAAGAGTAGACTGACGATCCCACTAGCTGATCAAACAGCTCATCAATTCGCGGAATCGGATATTTATTATTCTCGGTTAGCTTATTCAGTTCGTGGTAATCAATACATAACCGCAAGCCACCGTCTTTCTTCTTCACAAAAAGCACAGGGGCGCTCCAAGGAGATATGCTTCGGCGTATATACCCCTGCTCCATCAATTCCTACAGTTGGACTTTCAACTCCGCCATTTCCTTAGGCGTGACGCGATATGGCGAGCGTGCCACAGGTTTCGCACCTGGCACCAACTCGATCGTGAAGTAAATCTCACGCTGGGGGGGGTAGCCCAGAGAGATCCTTGGGAAACACATTTGCAAATTCCGACACAATCGAAACATCACCTACACTGGCCTTAGGCTCAACAGCCTGAATTACGGCGAAGTAGCACTCTGCACCCTTCCGAACAGCCTTCAAGACTTGGAGTGCAGACAACAATATCCCGCCCACTCCTCGCATACCCATGAACTTTGTCTCCTGTTCGGTATTCTGGCCCAACATGATTTCTTTGTACTGGCAATCAATCAGGGCATGCTGCTCCGCAAGCCAATCCATACCAAATATCACGTCGAATTCTGATATCGGCAATACAGATGCAGTCAAACTGAAATCCCGACTTCCTATTTTGACGGCCACATCGCAAGCTTGATCCGCAAGCATCCAACAGCCATTCGGCAACACCACTCTGACGTTATCTATCTTCACACGACTAGGTATCCCAAGCCGTGCTATAAACTCGCGAGACAGAAAAGAATGTGATGCACCTGTATCAAACAGTGCTCGCGCCAGCGTGTCCCGAATCATCACAAAACCTGTGACAATCATGTCACACACACAAGCCCCATCCACAGAGGCATTAAGCAAAACATACAAACAAGAAAATACTCAAACACTAAACTCGTACTTGTGACGACGTCACTTTGCTTGATGGCCTCCTGCAGGACAAGATTGTAGACCCAGGGCTGCGCCTGAGAGGCAATGGAGTCCACCACCGCCTTTCCTTTTCCGCATATGATGCTCCCACCTTCTTTTCACTCTTTGGCGGCACCCGACAATCTCGAGCTATATGCCCCAACCGGACACAATTGAAGCACGTACAAGTATCTGGCTTGGAGGTGGCTCCTGACTTTACTCCTGATGCAACAGAAGAAGGAGCCTATCCCGCCGTCTTGGGCCTCTTGCCCCATTTATTTTTATAGAATGACTTCGTCGGTCGGGGCACTTTAAACTCCGGCTGTAACACAACCAATGCCCTCTTCCCTTGCACTCTCTTCCTGTCGTTTTCCAACGCACTTGCGGTGTCGACCAACGCCTGGAAGCCTTGGTTCACCGAACTAAAAAGCAGGAACCTCAGCTCGTCCTGCAGTCCTTCGTAGAACCTATTCGTCTTCCTTTGCTCATCAGCAAATATCGAACCCGCATACCGCCCTAAGCGTGTAAACTCATGCAGGTAAGCTTCCACACTTCCATCACCTTGCGTCAGCCTTTGGAAGTCATTCTCCATGGAAATCCATTGCACCGCAGGAAGGTGCTTCACTAGGAAGAGTCGAGAGAATTCTTCCATCGATACTTGTGTTAAGGGACGACCCGCCAAGTGATGCAGCTCCATCTCATCCCACCACAATCTAGCCTCTCCTTCCAGAAGGAAGGTATCTAAGGTGACTTTCTGATGCTCCTCCGTTCCAATCATCGTCATGATCCGCTTGACACGTGATAACCAATCCTCAGCATGTATAGCAGCTCCCACTCCCGAGAACGTCGGCGGGTGAAAATTCATAAACTGTGTCAACTACTTCTCAGCGGCTCGAGGATTCACAGGCACAACAGGTTCCGGCCTCGCCTCCACCTGTTCTGGCTGCATGGTCGGCTGCGCCTGTCCTTGCTCCTGCCCAACAGGATGTCCATGCACCATTGCAAACAAAGCCTCAACAATTTGTCGCACGGTTTCTGCAGCTGGCGGAGGTGTAGGCACCTCAGTTGGTGTCATACTTTCATCCGAATGTTGGGGCTCCGATTGCCCCGCACCACTCCGAGTCACCTAAAGGGGACAAGACACACACCTTAGCGGCCTTACACAAGCAAACAACACAAAATAGGAACGCGCAGGTTCCTCAAACATAAGAATTTGCATTCCTATCATGAACATTCAGGAGTTCAAATGTGTTAACGTGGTTTGCACAGACACGTGCTCGCCACCCCATAAAAGAAGTCGACCACGACTGTGAGAGGGAAAGACCAAGACAACTCTGATACAATTTTCCTAAGTAAAGTACTCGAGTAGTTCTTTACTTACTCGAGTAAGTTATTGGGCTAATACTCGAGTAATAATACTCCTACTCGAGTAGCTAAGATATATCCCGAGTAGTCAATTATGTCTCTCAAGTAGTTAAGACAACTACTCGAGTAGTTTCTTTTCTCCTCTCGGGTTTTACAAAAATTCTCTTCTTAAAATTCTCTAAGTTAAATACTCGAGTAGCTCTGCATAATACTCGAGTAGTTTTATTTTCTGTCTCGAGTAGATTTATCTTATAAACTCGAGTAGTTCCATTTGTCTCGAGTAGTTCATCTACTACTCGAGTAGTCCGGTTTTTATACTCGAGTAATCCAGGATTCCATTCCAGAAAATTTCACTTAGTGAATTACTCGAGTAGTCATCTCCATATACTCGAGTAGTTCTATTTGTCTCGATTAGATCAACTTCTATACTCGAGTAGTCCTGTATTCTAGTTCCAGAAATTTTTTAAGTCTTTGTCTCGAGTAGTTTCTTAATTACTCGAGTAGTTCATTCAGATATACTCGAGTAGTATTTCTTATACTCGAGTAATCTTCTCCACCTCTCGAGTAAGTTCTCAAGTACTCGAGTATGTTATCTTTGTTACTTGAGTAGCTGATTCCTTTTCTTCTTATTTACTCGAGTAGTTGACTCCATGTACTCGAGTAATTATCTCATTCCCTCTCGAGTAGTTCTTCTCATATACTCGAGTAGTCATCTTCTACCTACTCGAGTAGTGCTGCATGTACTTGAGTAAGCTTTTATATCTTGAGTATTTTACTTCGACTTTTCTGAAAATTCATTATGTCTAGAATAACGGTTTTCTTAATGAACATTGAAATGATTGGTCCACGTGTCTCTTATAATGACTCAATTATGCCTAATATTTTGTGATTCTATAAATAGTCTTGTCTAAACCGACAAACCCTAATATTTCAAAGAAGATTATTCTAAGATGTTTTGCCGCCGTACTCTCAAGCTTTCTGTCTCCTCCTTCTCTCTCCAAGAAACGAAAATCGATGTCATTGTCGTCGCTGATTCCCGACCGGCTAGGGTTTCATCTTTTGAGGATTCAGATCATGAAGGGTTTCCAGATCGAGATTTGCTCAACTCCTCAATCTTCTAATTCGATCGATCGTGTGAAGCCAACAAGTTTTAGATCAAATCTTGCCGAGATTTCTCTTCATCATTCTGATAACGCCGCAAAGCCTAGAAGAAGAAATTTCTGGCCGACAGTTGCAGATCTGAAAAAGAAGATTCACTGTTTGTATTTCTATACAAAATTTATTTCATTCTTGTTGGAGAAATTTCTCCGAGTGTAGGAGCTTTTGTCTCCGAGATTTTAGAAAGTTTTACCTTCCGAGTGTAGATCCGTTTTGTGGATCGAGATTGTAGGAATGTTGTTCCGAGGGTAGGATTGATTTTCAATCCGAGATAATGGAGTAGCCGAGTATAGTGTATTGCTAGATCGGTGAGGGAAAGTGGATGTACCCAAGGTTGGGGAACCACTATAAATCTTGCCTCGTCTGTGTTTGATTGGTAGATAGATTTGTGCATTGGTTTGTTATTTTTTATTCCGCAAAAAGACGCACAATTCACCTATTCAGCCCCCTTTAGGTGATTTAGGTAGGCAACTATAAACTTTCAGTCTACCTGGGGCCGAGCTGCGCTCGGGGTCCCTTACCCCCACAGGCAAGCCTTCGGACCTGCTAGCTAATGACAGCCTATGCAGCGGGTCTACCTGGGGCCGAGCCACGATCGGGGTCCCTTACCCCCACAGGCGAGCCTTCGGACCTACCAGCTAATGAGTGTCTGTGCTGCAGGTCTACCTAGGGTCGAGCCAGGCTCGGGGTAGTGCAAGCCTCCAAGAACCAATCCTCTCCCCCACAGGTGATCCTTCGGACCTGCCAGCTATTGAGAGCCTACGCAGTAGGTCTACCTAGGGCCAAGCCGCGCTCGGGGTCCCTTACCCCCACAGGGGAGCCTTCGGACCTGCCAGCTAATGAGAGCCTATGCAGCGGGTCTACCTGGGGACGAGCCAGGCTCGGGGTAGTGCAAGTCTCCAAGAACAAAGAACCAATCCTCTCCCACACAGGAGAGCCTTCGGACCTGCCAGCTAATGAGAGCCTGCGCAGCGGGTCTTCCTGGGGTCGTGCCATGCTCGAGGTCCCTTACCCCGACGGGAGACCCTTCGGACCTGGTAGCTAATGATAGCTTGCATAGCGGGTCTACCTGGGGCCGAGACAGGCTCGGGGTAGTGCAAATCTTCAAGAATCGATAACCAATCTTCTCCCCCACAGGCGAGCCTTCGGACCTACCAGCTATTGAGAGCCTGCGCATCGGTTCTACCTAGGGCCGAGCCGCGCTTGGTGTCCCTTATCTCCACAAGCGAGCCTCCGGACCTGCCAACTAATGAGAGCCTGCGTAGCGGGTCTACTTGGGGCCGAGCCAGGCTTGGGGTAGTGCAAGAGTCTCATCTTCCTGCTGTTAGAATTTCACATTAAGTAAAAGCAAGAAGTAATTTGAGGCATATATTACAATAAACTTGATTTGAGTATACAATTTTTATTCTCCCTTCTCATCGGCAGAAGCGCTTCAAGTCGTCGCCACTCTAGGTGTGGCTCATGGACCTACCCTCCACATCCTGGAGGTGGTAACCTCCCTTTCTTAGGACCCTCTCGACAATATAGGGCCCTTCCCAAATTGAGTTGAGCTTGCCCACGGGGGCAGATCTTCCCGCAGCATTAACTTTCTTCATCACCAGATCTCCCTCCGCGAACTGCTTGATCCGAATATGTTTGTCAAAGTATTTTTCCATCCACTGTTTGATCTCATCCTGCCTGATAGTTGCGACATCACGTAGCTCTTACACCATATCCAATGAAAGGTATAGTACTCCTTCATTTTCCAACCTCCAAGCCTTATCCCCGTCACCCGCGGCCACGACTCGTGGGGATCAACCTCAAACTCCACGGGCAGGACTGCCTCACATCCATGGGAAAGTTTGAAGGGGTCTCGCCGGTGGCTGTGTTCGGGGTTTTCTATAAGGCCCACAATACTGAGGGTAGCTATTCCACCCAGCTTCCCCTCAAGTTCTCCACCTTCTTCTTGAGTAGGTTCACGATGATCTTGTTGGACGCCTCAACCTAGCCGTTGCTCCTGGGGTGATGTACAGAGGCAAATCTAAGGTCTATCCCAAGATGAGCGCAGAAGCTGATGAACTCTTTGCTGACAAACTGGGGTCCATTGTTTGTTACTATCTCCCGGGGGAGACCGTGCCTGCATATGATCTCCCCCCAGACAAAATTCTGGATGACCTGTGAGGTGACCTTGGCCAATGACTTGACCTCTACCCACTTTGAAAAATAATCAATCGTGACCAGGAGGAACCTCCTCTGCCCACTAGCCGGAGGGAAAGGTCCAAACAAATCCATCCCCAGATGGGAAAGGCCATGATGTCGTGATGCTTCAGAGCCTTTGAGCGGGAAAGAGCTGGAGGGGGCATATAACTGACACTTCCTACACCTCCTCGCAAACTCAGTCGCATCCTTCCTCAGGGTCTTCCAAAAATACCCTTTCCTCACCACCCTTGCTTCCAACATCCTTCCCCCTGAGTGACTGCCGCACTCTCCTAAATGCACCTCCTCCAGGATCCTCGCGACCTCCTCCTCATTCACACACCTTGCCAGGAGCCCTGACAACATCTTCCGATGCAACCCCCCTTCCAGCATTAGGTAGTGAGTTGTCTTGTCCCTGAAGCTTTTCCCGTCCTTGGTCCCCTCTGGAAGGTCGCCTGTGGTTAGGAAGGTCACCAATGGATCCATCCACGAGGGTCGCCGATCAACCTCCATCAACCCTCCTTCTTCGATAGCCGGTCGAAATAGCGCAATCAAGATCCCTCCACCCCGAGGTCCAAACTTAGCCAACCGATCGGCAGCTATACTTTCTTCCCTTGGAACATGTTGGATTGAGAACGTCCAGAACCCTCTGATGATTTCCCTCACCTTGGATAAGTAATTCACAAGGTTGGGCTCCCGAGCTTCGAACTCTCCTCAGATCTGTGATGCCACGACCATTGAGTCCGTAAAAGTCTCCACATCCTGGATCTCAAGTTCCTTTGCCAAACGAAGGTCGGCTATCACAGCCTCGTACTCCGCGTGATTGTTAGTTCCTGGAAAGTGTAAGACCACTGCTTGTTCTATGGTGACCCCTTAAGGACTTATCAACACCACCCCTGATCCGAGGGAGTGCTTTCCCGAGGCCCCATCAACCATCATCTTCCATGCCTCTTGCGGTCGCGGCTCCGACCTCAACAATGTAGTCCTCCAAGAAGTCAGCCACCGCCTGAGCCTTAATGGAGAGCCTTGGCACAAATGAGATATCAAACTTGCTCAATTTGATAGACCACTTGGCCAACCTGCCTGAGTGCTCCACTCCTTCAAAAATCTTTCGAAGGGGATGGTATGTCATCACCCTGATTGAATGTGCTTGGAAGTACGGTCGGAGCTTCCTGGCCGAAACAAACAAAGCATACACCAGCTTTTCCAAGTTGGGGTAGCGGAGCTCCCCCTTCTTCAGGATACTGCTAACATAGTAGATTGGAAAATGCTTCTTCCCCTCTTCCCTGACCAGGACCGAGCTCATGGCCTCTGTTCCTACTCTTAGGTGCAAGGCTAGGTCCTCCACCTCCTTTGGGCTTTGAAGTAGAGGAGCCTGGGAGAGCTACCTCTTCAGCATTTGGAAAGCTTCTTCACACTCGATCATCGATTCGAACCTTTGAGTACCCCTCAGCACTTTGAAGAATGACGAGCATTTTTCGCCCGACCTGGAGAGGAATCTGCTTAGCCCAGCCAGCTTGTCGGTCAAGAGCAGGACCTCCTTAGTGTTACGGGGAGACTCCAACTCCAGGAAGGCCTTCACCTTATCTAGGTTAGGGTCCAACCATGCCGGGGTCAGAAGATGTCCAAGGAACTTCCCGCGGCTCGCCCCGAAGATGCATTTCAAGGGGTTCAGCCTCATCTTCAACTTTTGTAGGGTGGAGAATGTCTCCTCCAGGTCTCGGAGGTGTGAGTACACACACTTGCTCTTGACCATCAGATCATCAATATAGACCTCCAGGTTCCTCCCCCTTTGACCCTGGAAGACTCGATCCATCATGCGCTGGTATATAGCCCCTATGTTTTTCAACCAAAAGGGCATCATATTATAGCTGAAACATCCCTCCCTCGTTATGAAGGAGACGTCCTTGACATTAGGAGGGTGCATTCGGATCTGATGGTAACCTGAAAAAGCATCCAAAAAACTCATAATAGAAAAACCAATGCCTGAATCAACCAGCGCGTCGATTCGAGGCAGAGGGTAGCAATCCTTGGGGTATGATTTATTTAATAAAGAAAACTCAATACACATACGCCGCTTCCCTCTCCCTTTCTTCAACATTACCATGTTGGAGATCCAGCCTGGATATTGGAGCTCCGAGATGAAGCCAGCATCCAGAAGCTTCTTGACCTCCTCGCGGATGGGCTCCTCCAGCTTGGTAGCGATGGTCCTCATCTTCTAAAGAATGGGCCATGTCCGGGGGTCCAAGTTCAGGCGATGGCAGGCCACATCTGCATCGATGCCCGGCATGTTAGCCGCGCTCCAAGCAAAGATGTCGACGTTGCTCTGGATGCAAGCTGGAACTCGCTCCTGGTCCTCGGGAATCAAACCCCCGCTGATTCGGACCATCTGCACCTGGACAGCGCTGGTGAAGACTTCCATTTCCACCACTTCTCCTGCCAGCTCCAGCTACGACTGCTCCCAGCCGGCTCTTGCCCCCTCTTCCTTCACATACTCTTCTTCCCCTACTGCTTCCTCGACTTCCATCACCTCCCCTAGGCTCTCACTCTACTGCTGCTCAACCTCCATGCCTCTCAGGGCCTCCCACTCAACTCCTTCTCCTACTCCTTCCACCTGCTGACCCCCTTGTGGCTCAGACTCCTCGTCCCTCTGGACCTCCTGCACACCTCCTCCTCTTTGCTCCTCCTCAATCTCCTCCCTAGCCTCCTCTAGGCTCACCTCCTCTTCTCCGACAACCTCTTCCTGCTCTGCCATCTCCAACTCCAGCTCTCCCGCCTCTGCCATCAAAGATATGGTGTTGACAGCCATCACGTAGCATTGTCTTGCCACCTTCGGGTCCCCCCTGATCCTAACCTCCAGCCCTCTATTGTTGAACTTAAAGCATTGATGGAACGAGGAGGGGAGACAGTGAAAGGCACTGATGAGTGGGCGCCTAAAGATGGCGTTATAGCTTCTCGGGGCGTCCACGATCATGAACCTGCAGTTTCGTGACATGCCCACCAACTTCGCATGCAGCCCTACTCCTCCTTCTACCTCCTTTCTTTCTCCTGAAAATCCAAATAACAGTCCGTCTGAAGCTAACACCCTCTTGCCCTCGACCTTCATCTCATCGAAGTCCTTTTTGAAGATCACATTCAAGGAGCTCCCATTGTCCACCAAGATCCTGAGACCGTGAAGTTCTCGACTGTTGTCTGTATCACCAAGACATCACAGAACTGGTCCTCATAATCTCGCATATCTGCTGAAGAAAAGGTAATTCTTTCTTCCAGAGGGGGAGCCTGGGAGGTCGAGGCTACCCCCTTCGAAACATTGCCGGAAGGTTCCCCTTTCGAGTTGCCTCGATCCCAACTCCTCCGTGGATCACCTCGAACCCTCCTCAGGTTCTTAGGTCTGCCAAGTCCTCACACCTATCTTCCATCTCCCCATGCTACACCTCCACGATCCTTATCGGTAGATCCTACCTCCCTAGCCCCCTGGCTTCTCTCATCTCCCAGAACACTGGACAGGTGGTCGTCGCGTCACCCTCCTCCTGGTGGAAGTTACAGAAAAGCAACACCACCCAGCCCCCTCTTCCTTCTCCACCTCCTCTTCTTTCGGCTCCTCCCCGAGCTCCTCTCCTTCCTCCTCTACCTCGGCCGACCTCCATTGTCTCCTGATGATGCGGGAAGTGACCCCTCAGCTCCTGCCTCCTCGCTGGCTGATCAAACCTCCTCGGCTTGTGAAAGTTGTCCCTTCCCTGAAAGCCTCCTCCTTGCTCCTGGGGGCGACCCTCCTGAGGCCTCCAACCTAACCGGTTGTTCGGCTCCCGGGCCCCCTGTACTTGATGTTGTCCCTACTGCCCCTATCCTCGGGGCTCCTCCCTCCTTCTCTCTTCTCTCTACTCCCTCTGCCTTCCTACTCCCGGCTCCTTCACGTCATCCTCCGCCAACCTGGCCAGCTTCCTGGCAAAAGCCGGATTGGCCCTCTTGAAGTCTATCTACTTCGATGAACTCTCCATGAGTTCCTCAAAAGAGAGAGGTGGGCATTCTCTTCAGCTCCATGCTAAAGAATCCCTGACTCAGCCCCAGGATAAAAGTGAGCATCAGTGCATACCCTGGGACCTCCTGGACTAGGAGGATCTCTTCCTGAAATCGGTCCAAATAATGGCACAACGTCTCGTCTTGCTTCTGCCTCACCGCAAACAGGCACTCCACCTCCTTTTTACGCTTCTTGTATGTCGAGAACCTCAATAGGAACCCTCGACGCAGATCCTCAAAACTATAGATCGAACTTGCCGGTAACTGATGGAACCAGTCTCGTGCCTTTTCCTTCAACGTGATGGAAAACAGCCGATAGTTGAAGGCATCCATCATCTACCTTATCGAAACAACATCTTCAAACCACTGTACATGTTGTACAGGGTCATCTTTCCCCGAGTAGTAGGGCATGTCGGGCTCCCGGAACCCCTCCGACATCGGGGCCGAGATGATGAGCTCACTGAAATGTCTCTCGCCTCCTGCTTGCCGAGAGGGCACGTCTCGCAGCCTCATCTGGCTGGACCAATCTGCGAGACCATGCACAGGGAAGAGCTCTCGCACAGCAGCCTCCCTCTCGCCAACTTCTGCCGGAATCTCCTTCCCGGGATGCTGGCCTGGGAAGAGCTCTCACGCGGACATGTCCCTCTCGCCAACCTCTGCCGGGACCTCCTTTCCGGGGCGCTGCCTAGGAGCGTTCTCTCCCAAGAGCGAGATCGTCTCCACCGGGACCTGAGGTGTTGCCCACTAGCTCCTTGCCTAGAAGGCCAAGCTGATGGTCTGCAAGACCTCTCGCCTGAAGTCCTTCAGCATCTTCCTTATCACCTCGTCTCCCTGGGAGGGGGAACCTCCGGACTCAGTTCCTTCACCTTCACCTCCTGCCATAGGACCAAACTCAAAACTGTCTTGTATCGGCTACCTTCCACGCTCACCGCACCAGAACTGTTGAAGCCAAAATTTGACTTCAACGAAAGTTTGAAATTCGGGATGTAGCCAACACCTACTCGTCCCAAGCTCTGACCTCCGACTGGTTGTGAAGGACCAGAAACCGACCCAAAGCCTCAGTAGGGAGGTCCCACCGCTTACCCGGAAGATCTTTGAGAGCTTCCCCTCCAAAGCCAAAAGCTGGGCTTGGAGCTCCTCAGAATGCACAGAAAAACACTTAAATTCCCCGGAAAAAGTGCTTCTGAAGAACCCCTATGGGCCTATTTACAGTTTTTTGAATTTGAACTACCAATAACCAAACTGAATCAACCTAAAATTACTAAAATACCCTTAGTTGAGTCTGCCAACAGCTAAAATCCGCTATTCTGAAGGGTTATATGCAGACTACCGAGGGCAAAAGAGTAAAATCACCTAGGGCAAAAAATGTGAACCGCCTTCCAACTGAACCGGTGCTTGGCAATAACACCGTCTCGTGGGTGAGAGCTTCTCCTCCTATGGGGCTCATCTCGCCTAACGAGGCTCTCGTCTGAGCGGTTGGGCCCCATGCTGGGTCCATATCTCCTGGGAAGGCTCTCGCCTGAGCCGCTGGGCCCTTCTCACCTGAATCACTCGGGCCCTCTCGCCTAGCGAGCAGGCCTTAACCTGGTGAGTATCCCTTTGTCTAGATTTCAACTCCTCCCGCAGTCTTTTGCCCCGATCTTCGACGTGGAGAGATTCAGAGGATTTTCCAGTAAAACCAAGGCAAGTGGTGGTTTTCCCCTCGTTTCTCTTTGTTCGATCTAATGGTAACGACTATACTTTCATGTTCCTTAAATTTTTCTGCGCTTATTCCTCCCAATCATTATTATGTTTAATCGTGTCAACAATCCTTTATTGTTGTAAGGTGTCGTCTTGGAAAGCCCGATTTTGTCTGGTTTTGGGTAAGTTGATCCTGCTATGTTTTAATGATGGTTTTGCATGTTTTAGGTTTTGTTATTTAGCGCGTTAGAATTTATCTAGGACTGTAAATTGCTCCTAGAGGTTGATCAACCGCATCTTGATTTCGGTAATGTCAAGTAGAATCTGTCGAGCCAAATCTCGAGGTATTTGTATTGTGGTTTCTTCGGGTTTCTTGAATGCGGGAGTTAGTGGACGATTCCACCTCCGCGGTGTTTGTTACCTTCAATAGTGCCCTGTGGAAGTCTACCTAGTTTTTGGATGTCTGCGGTGTATGGTGGAGAGTATGAGACTCCCTCGTAGTTAGACGGATTATATATCCGTTTGTTTTTGGGTGGTGTGTCCAAGAGTGACCACTACGCCTGTTTTTTTGGTGGTGTGTCCAAGAGTGACCACTTCGCCTGTGTTTTTGGGTATTGTGTCCAAGAGTGACCACTTCGCCGTGTTTTTGGGTAGAGTCGACCACAGGTGCCTAATAAAGGTTTTGTATTTTCCTTCAATGAAGGTCTTGTATTTTCCTTCTGGTGAAATATTCTTGTAGTCACCTTATAGGCTTGTGCGTCTGGTGTACTCTTGTGGAACGTGATAAATCACGTAGGAGTTCTTTTCCTGTTGATGCCCTATTTCTTTTGTACTTTACTTCAGTACTTTTGGTCTTGGGTTGGTACCCCTATTGACCCTTTGTTTATTTTAGTTTATTACTTTTCCTGCGACTACTTATACCTTCTTGCTGAGGTGTTCTGTTTTTTTTTGGAATGCCTCAGGTTCAGAGCAGTAGCAGTTAGCAGTTCTGGTGTTGGGTTTCTGGCGGCAGTGTTGGCCGTGGTTGTTTCCTCGTCATAGCGAGGTAGTTTGTTCTTGGTTTAGTTTTACTAGTTCAGACATACATTTTTGCGTGGGTTCGTGTCAGCTTGTTGGCGCCCACAGAATTGTTAGTTGTTGATACTTGCTAGCTGCTCATTTATTTAAATGTGGATTACTTGCTCTCTGGGAGGATTTATGCTAGGAATGCATGTTAGGTATTTTCAACTATAAAATCTACTACTAATACTTCATACATCGCATAATTTTGAAACTCTAACATGTTATTTTTAGCGACCGTAAAATCTATTTTTCCTACTATACTAAATTTAGAGTCTTGCATGGCATGAGTTGTCCTTTAGGGACATTTTTACTCATGTATGATGTTTGAGTTAATCTAATCAAGTATTTTTCCGCAGCGTATAATATATTTTGATTTGTGAACTAGATGAGCCACTAACCCGAGGGATACGGCTAACTTTTGCACTTAACTGAATTTCCTCAAAATAACTTAAAAATGGAAACTTTCTTCATTATTAGTTTGGTGTCTTCCTGAGCGTCCGCATTTATCCCCTGCTGACGTGGCATCATGACGCGCATTTTCCCTTACTCTGATAAGCCTTTTTGCGATGAAAATGCGGGTTGTGACAGTTGGTATCAAAGCCAGGTTGCTTGACAATTTGTCGGGCAACCTTTCTTTGTTGGTATTAGGTGTTTAGCATTATATCATACACACATCGATATGTCATCAGCACATCTTGGCTGAAACACGAACACTACACTCATAGCATAACATGAAGTATACGGGGCATATTATGTAGTATGGGATGCATAATATGTGTCTGTATATGGATCTACCATAGGGGAAACATGTGAGGGTTATGTAGTATGGTATGCATAACCTCACCACATGAATGCGACTAGCACGTTTCTTTTTCGTTGCATGAGAATGTCATGTAGTATGGGATGCATAACATTTTCATGCGTACGCCGCTCATAACATGCATTCGGGCCTTTTTTAGAATGCATAGCACAATCATGCATAACATAACATTGCATAAGCACAATATGCCAAGCTAAAGATTTGCGAGATGATATATGTACACATATGGTTTTAAATCAGAAAACAAATATAAATACATGCATTCATGTCATAGGCACAAGAGTCAATAGGATGAGAGGATATCATCCTAAGTAGGACATAACATCATTATAAAATCCCAGAGCAAGTTGCAGCGTAAGCAAGTTTCTTTTAAGTATGGTCTAAACTAGTCATGTGGTTTTGTTGTAAGCTAGGATTTTGATGAGTTGTTCATTTGTCTTTTAGAAATGCCGCCAATGCGTCCTGCGATGAGGTCGACTCCCCAGTTGGATGGTGAGTCATCAGGTGCGCAAAGTGACGCGATTATCGAGAGTCTGCGTCAGAGCAATGAGGCTATGTCGAGACAAGTGGTAGCGATGCAATCGCAAATTGAGTCTTTGTTGTCTGCTGCTCCCGCGCAGCAACCTTCAACGCAAGAGCCCGCCTTGGGCCAAGCCGTGCCCGATACCCCTGCTCCTTTGGTGCCCCTGATGGCGATACCACCAGAAATGAATTTCATATCGCACTTCCAGCGGTTGGGGCCTCCCACCTTCTACGGGAGTGCTGACTTTGTGGTTATAGATGATTGGATCATCTCCATCGAGGAGATGTTTTCGTATTCTGGAATTCTAGAAGCCCAGAAGGTGATGATTGTAGCCTATCAGTTAAAAGGTCTGGCGAAGAGTTAGTGGATTCGGAAAAGAGAGAGCCTGAAGGAAGGCTGTACTTGGGAATCTTTTAAGGA
Organism: Platanthera guangdongensis; assembly: GCA_039583875.1. Lineage (NCBI taxonomy): Eukaryota > Viridiplantae > Streptophyta > Magnoliopsida > Asparagales > Orchidaceae > Platanthera > Platanthera guangdongensis. Next base: position 144,805,963 of record CM077148.1, on the reverse strand, counting down.
GATGCTACTGAAGAAATTTCTACCCTCGGTCGAGCAAGACCGCCTGATGAATAACTTCCTGCATCTAAAGCAGAGACAGCTCACCGTGAGCGAGTACGAGATTGAGTTTAGCAAACTGAGCAGGTTTGCTCCTGATTTGATAGCTTCTGAGGAGGGTAGAGTGAAAGTTTATTTGGAGGATTAAGAAGCGATGTCCAGCAGTTGGCATGTGCTTACCAAGCTGAAAGTTATGCTGAAGCAGTGGAAGCCGCTTTAAAAGTGGAGGTGATTTAAAACGCCAAGAACTGCAGTGTTGTGGCAAGGAAGGAGAAAAGGAAAGACGTTGAGGATTGTAGCTCTAGGGCATCTGGCCCGTCTTCGAAGAAGAACAGTAAGGATGTGTGTAGCTTCTGTGGTCGACCTGGCCACCCCTACGAAAGGTGCTTCAAGAGGACTGCCACCCTGAAGCAGCAGCAGGTGCATGTCATCCAAGGTGCACCCAAGGGAGAGCTTGTGTGCTCGTTCTGTGCAAGGAAGGGTCATGATGTAACTCGTTGTTGGATGAAAGAAAGGGTTTGCTTCCAGTGTGGGCAGAAGGGACACCAGAAATCTTCATGCCCCCAGGCTCAGTCCCAACTGCAGCTTGCCCCACTTCGAGGTCTGCCATCGCCACCAAGCCTGGATAAAGGAAAAGGAAAGTTTAACGTGATGACCAGCGAGGAAGACCAAACCTCTACGCAAGTGATATCAAGTTAGCCTCGATTTAATTTTATCCTTGTTAGTTATCTTTGTTGCCCTAGTTGTCGTTTGTTTAGTTATGTATGTTACGGTTTTAGGGGAGTTTAAGGTGCGGAATAGGTGGGCTCGCGTTCTTTTCGACTCGGGTGCCACCCATTCCTTTGTGGCCCGGAGATTTGTTGATAAGCACCGTCTGAGTGTGGACCAATTAGGAGGCTCCTTCAATGTCAAGCTCCCTTCTGGTGATTCGGTGATATCCAACCAAGGAGTTCTGAGATGCCCTATTTATCTTGGGAATTTTCTGGCTTATGCGGATCTGATGATTTTGGATCTGTATGATTTTGACGTGATTCTGGGCATGGACTGGCTGTCCAAGTATGATGTGGTCATCCAGTGCAAGGTTAAGCGATTGGATTTCAGAATGGACGACGGACAACCTATGAGCGTCTATGGATTTTAGGACAGAGTTTCTCCTGTCATTTCTGTGGTATGTGCTTATCGTGCTATATAGTCCGGTTACGAGGCATTTTTGGTTTCTATTTCTGCTCTGGAAATAGATTTTGTTACCCCACGTCTCGAGGATGTCTCGGTGGTGCGAGAGTTTCAGATGTCTTTCCTGATAGTCTTCCAGGACTTCCTCCTAAAAGGGTGATATAGACTGTGATAGACCTCGAAGCAGGTACTCGTCCTATTGCTAAAGCACCGTACCGTATGGCTCCGCATGAGTTGGATGAGTTGCGTACTCAGCTCGATGAGTTGCTCAGGTGTGGTTTTATTAGACCAACTACTTCTCCATGGGGTGCTCCTGTTTTGTTCGTCAAGAAGAAAGATGGATCGATGAGACTTTGCATCGAGTATAGGGAATTGAACAAGGTAACCATTAAGAATAGATATCTACTGCCAAGGATTGATGATTTGTTTGACCAATTGCATGGTAGCTTGGTATTTTCAAAGATCGATCTTCGTTCAGGCTACCACCAGTTGAGGATTCGAGAGGAAGATATTCCTCGAACCGCTTTTCGTTGACGGCATAGACATTATGAGTTTTTGGTGATGTCTTTTAGTTTAACCAATGCACCCTCTATTTTCATGGATTTGATGAATCAGGTATTTAAGGATTTCTTGGACCGATTTGTTATTGTGTTCATAGATGATGTTTTGGTGTATTCTCGCAATGTTGAGGAGCATACTCAGCATCTGTGTCTGGTTTTGTCGACCCTGAGGGAGCATAAGTTATATGCGAAGTTGAGCAAGTGTGAGTTTTGGTTACATCATGTGTCCTTTCTGGGTCATGTGGTAAGCAAGGATGGTATTTCTGTAGACCCGACTAAGATTTCTGTGGTAATGGAATGGGAGAGACCTTCCACATCGAAGGAGATTAGGAGTTTCTTAGGCCTAGCCGGCTACTATTGAAGATTTGTGGAAGGATTTTCGGTGTTGCCTGCTCCTCTAACTAGACTTACTCAGAAGAATACTGCTTTCATTTGGAGTGATAAATGTGAAGAGGCTTTCCAAGAGTTGAAGAAGAGATTACATACTACTCCGATTTTAACCTTACCTAATGAAGGGGTTGAGTATGCGGTGTATGTTGATGCGTCACACATCGGACTTGGTTGTATTTTAATGCAAGATGGCAAGGTGATCGCGTATGGATCGATACAAGTAAAGATCCACGAGAGGAACTATCCCATGCATGATTTGGAGTTTGTTGCTATAATTTATGCGCTGAAGCTTTGGAGACACTTATTATATGGCGCGATGTGCAAGATCTATACTGACCATAAGAGTTTGAAGTACGTCTTCACTGAGAAGGAACTAAATCTACGCCAGCGTCGGTGGTTAGAATATGTGGCGGATTATGAAGTGGAAATTCTTTATCATCCAGGAAAGGCTAATGTAGTAGCCGATGCCTTGAGTAGAAAGACCGCTAAGATTTTTAATCTGTCGGTGCAGTCCTTGATAGAAGAATTTTTGTTGATGGATATTGAGGTTGGGAGTAGTATTGTGCCTGCTAGTCTAGAAGCAGAAGAACCCTCTTGGATTTCCCTTACTCGAGCACATCAGAAGGATGATCCTGATTTGTTGCACCTCCGGAATAGAACTTTGAAGGGAGAGCTACCCGATTTCTCTGTGGACGAGTTGGACACCCTGAAGTATCGGGGTAGATTTTGCGTCCCCGCCTTTGGCGATATTCGAGCTAAGATGTGTGCTGAAGCTCATGGTTCCAGCGTAGCCTACCACCCTGGTTCCACAAAGATGTATAAAGATCTAAAGCAAATTGTTTGGCGGTCAGGGATGAATAATGACATCACAAGGTTTGTATAGGAATGTTATACGTGTCAGCGTGTTAAGGCTGATCACAAAAGGCCTAGTGGTAAATTGACGCCGCTTGATATTTCAAGTTGGAAATGGGAAAGTATTTCAATGGATTTTTTCACCGGTCTGCCAAAATCTCCCTGTGGGCATGACTCTGTTTGGGTGATAGTCGATAGATTGACAAAGTGTGCTCACTTTGTTCCATTTAAGATTGGGTACTCGATGAAGAAGATAGCTGAGTTATATCTTGAAGAGGTCATCAGGTTGCATGGTGTGCCTGTTAGCATCGTATCAGATCGGGATGCTAGATTTACGTCTCGTTTTTGGAAGAGTTTACAGGAGGTGTTGGGTACCGATTTAAGGTATTCCACCGCCTATCATCCGTAGATAATGGTCAGACGGAAAGAGTAAATCAAATCGTAGAAGATATGATCAGGTGTTATATTTTGGATCATGGTGGTGCTTGGGATGAGCGCCTCAGACTCATGGAGTTTGCTTACAATAATAGTTATCAAGAGAGTCTGCAGATGGCTCCGTTTGAGGCCTTGTATGGGAGGCGTTGTAGAACTCCTTTGTTTTGGGCTGAAGTTGGTGAGAGACCGTTGTTAAGTCCGGAAGCTCTTGAAGAGATGAATTGTGTCGTAACCCATATTCGGGAAAAGCTTCGTGTGGCTCAAGAGTGCTATGAGAAGTATGCTAATCTTCGAAGGGTCGATCTGGATTTTGTGGTTGGAGACTTGGCTTTTCTGAAGGTTTCTCTGATGTCTGGCGTTAAAATGTTTGGAAGGAACCACAAGTTGGAACCCCGGTATGTGGGACCTTTCCAGATTCTTGAGCGCATCGGAGTGTCAACTTATAGGCTGGAATTTCCTGCGACCTTCCCTAGTGTCCATGATGTGTTCCATGTGAGCCAGTTGCGGAAGTGTGTTCGTAATGATCGTCAAGTCCTCGACTCGATACCCCAGATTCAGCCCAACCTTACTTATGTGGAAGAACCTATTCGTGTTCTGGATTCTCAAGAGCGTGTGTTGCGGAGAAAGACCATCCCTATGGTCAAGATTCTTTGGAGAAATCAAGACGTCGAGAGCGCGACGTGGGAATTGGAATCAGCAATGAGAGAGTCTCATCCGCACCTCTTCTCTTAGTTCGGGTATGTTGCTACGTTTTCAGTTATGTATGGTTTTATCGATTTTGGTTTGGTTTGGGATTGTGATAAGTTTCGGGACGAAACTTCTTTTTAGGTGGAGTGACTGTAACGCCCCTGATTTTTCGATGATTTTATTTGTTTAGGCAACGTTAGATTTATGACGTCGTGGCGTTACTTTTAACGTCGAGTGTTGGATTTGAGTAGTTTTGGACGTGATCGTCCAGCTTTGTCGCAACCCGAGCGTTTTTGGAGTCTCGGCGCGCGATCGAAGTTTTGGGTTATGTTTTTGTTCGCCGCATGTTTTGGCGGTTAATATCTAGAGAATGGCTCATAGGATTCTAGTTTTGACTTTATCGTTGTGTCCGTAGCTGCAGTTTTCGCCTACGGCATGAGTTTCATTTAATTCGGCACATTTGAGCCTTTGTTTGATCTTATAGTTCCCTGTTCAATTATCTAACATGTTAATTTCTATATTAATGCTTTGGGCTTGTGTGATTCTCGGGAATCCCTCCTAGGTGTGGGTTTTCGTCGAACCGAGTTTTTCTGGTTTTTTCCTGAGCGCTGTGTCGGGTTCGATGATCGACGAGCGGAGCTCGACGATTGTATTCCCTTTTTCTTGGCTCAGTTTTGAGTTCGACGATCGTCGAGCGAAAGCTCGACGATTGTCATTTTCTCTGGGCATTGTGCGGAGCTCGACGATTGTCATTGTCTCTGGGCACTATGTTGAGGTCGACGATCGTCGAGCAGCGCTCGACGATAGTCACTTTTCCTGGGCGCTGCGTTGAGGTCGACGATCATCGAGCGGAGCTCGATGATTGTCGTGCTGTGCTCGACGAATCGTCGAGCGAAGCTTGCTATAGGTCTGGCCCTGCATGTTGAGTTCGACGATGAGGCCCTGTGTTCTGCGTTTGACGATTTTCAATTTGAGTTCGACGATTTTCGAACAGTTTTTGTCGAGTGGATCCCCCCTTGTACTCAAGTAAGTTCCTTGTACTCGAGTTGTTTTTCCTGTGTTGATACTCATGTAATTGCCTTGTACTCGAGTAATCCTAGTGCCTTACTCGTGCAATTCCCTTAAACTACTCGGGTATGTTTCTGTTACTCGAGTAGTGGTGATGAACTACTCGAGTAGGTTACTGTTACTCGAGTGGTTGTGGTGAGCTACACAAGTAGGCCTTCTGTCACTCGAGTAGTAGTATTGAACTACTCGAGTAGGTCTTTTGTACTCGTGAGGTTGCATTGAACTACACGAGTAGATTTCTGTTACTCGAGTAGTTGGAATGAACTACTCGAGTAGGTCTCGGTTACTCGAGTGGTCGTATTGAGCTGCACGAGTAGGTATCCTGTTACTCGAGTAACTCTTTCCCTCCTGTCTCGAGAAATCTGGTTTAGCCAAACCCGGTTTAAGTTGTTGTTCTTCCTGTTATCACCTTTGGTATAAATACCTTCTTCATCTTTCTCTCCGATTATTTTTCCTCCCAAACCAGAGCGGCGTGAGCGAGATAGAGGTTGTTCGTCCTTGTTCCTTCCGGTGGCCGTTGGCGGTGCTCCGGTGCTCGGAATTTCAAACCGGATGTAGATCTGGAAAGCACTCGTCGAGAGCTTCGCCCTCGTGGTAATTTCTTTCCCGTTCCTTGAGATTTTCTCGTTAGGGTTTTTCGGCCCTAATCCTCTTTTGACCCTTTTTGTCTAGATTTCAACTCCTCCCGCAGTCTTTTGCCCCGATCTTCAATGTGGAGCGATTCAGAGGATTTTCCGGTAAAACCAAGGAAAGTGGTGGTTTTCCCCTCATTTCTCTTTATTCGATCTGATGGGAACGACTATACTTTCATGTTCCTTAAATTTTTCTGCGCTTATTCCTCCCAATCATTGTTATGTTTAATCGTGTCAACAATCCTTTGTTGTTGTAAGGTGTCGTCTTGGAAAGCCCGATTTTGTCTGGTTTTGGGTAAGTTGATCCGGGTATGTTTTAATGATGGCTATGCATGTTTTAGGTTTCGTTATTTAGCGCGTTAGAATTTATCTAGGACTGTAAATTACTCCTAGAGGTTGATCAACCGCGTCTTGAGTTCAGTAATGTCAGGTAGAATCTGTCGAGCCAAATCTCGAGGTATTTTTTGTGGTTTCTTCGGGTTTATTGAATGCGGGAGTTAGTGGATGATTCCACCTCCGCGGTGTTTGTTACCTTCATTAGTGCCCTGTGGAAGTCTACCTGGTTTTTGGATGTCTGCGGAGTATGGTGGAGAGTATGAGACTCCCTCGCAGTTAGACGGATTATATATCCGTTTGTTTTTGGGTGGTGTGTCCAAGAGTGACCACTACGCATGTGTTTTTGGGTGGTGTGTCCAAGAGTGACCACTTCGCCTATGTTTTTGGGTGCTGTGTCCAAGAGTGACCACTTCGTCATGTTTTTGGGTAGAGTCAACCACAGGTGCCTAAAGAAGGTTTTGTATTTTCCTTCAATGGAGGTCTTGTATTTTCCTTCTGGTGAAATATTCTTGTAGTCACCTTAGAGCCTTGTGCGTCTAGTGCAATCTTGTGGAACGTGATAAATCACGTAGGAGTTCTTTTCCTGTTGATGACCTGTTTCTTTTGTACTTTACTTCAGTGCTTTTGGTCTTGGGTTGGTACCCCTGTTGACCCTTTATTTATTTTGGTTTATTACTTTTCCTGCCACTACTTGTACCTTCTTGCTGAGGTGTTCTGTTTTTTTTGGAATGCCTCAGGTTCAGAGCAGTAGCAGTTAGCATTGCTGGTGTTGGGTTTCTGGCGGCAGTGTTGGCCGTGGTTGTTTCCTCGTCATAGCGAGGTAGTTTGTTGTTGGTTTTGTTTTACTAGTTCAGAAAAACTTTTGTGCGTGGGTTCGTGTCAGCTTGTTGGCGTCCACGAAATTGTTATTTATTGATACTTGCTAGCTGCTCATCTATTTAAATGTAGATGTAGATTACTTGCTATCTGGGAGGATTTATTCTAGGAATGCATGTTAGGTATTTTCAACTATAAAATCTACTACTAATACTTCATACATCGCATAATTTTGAAACTCTAACATGTTATTTTTAGCGACCGTAAAAGCTATTTTTCCTACTATACTAAATTTAGATTCTTGCATGGCATGAGTTGTCCTTTAGGGATGTTTTTACTCATGTAGGATGTTTGAGTTAATCTAATCAAGTATTTTTTCCGCAGCGTATAATATATTTTGATTCGTGGACTAGATGAGCCACTAAGCCGAGGGATACAACGAACTTTTGCACTTAACTGAATTTCCTCAAAATAACTTAAAAAAGGAAACTTTCTTCATAATTAGTTTGGTGTCTGCCTGAGCATCCGCAATTATCCCCTGCTGATGTGGCATCATGACGCGCATTTTCCCTTACTCTGATAAGCCTTTTTGCGGTGAAAATGCGGGTTGTGAGAGTTGTAGCTCATTTGGTGATGAGGACATTAGATGGTTGGCTTATCAAGGGTTGCAGGTTCGAAACCTAGCTCCAACAACGCACCTTGCTGAGAAATAGGCGGGAGAGGCGTTGGGGTGTATTGGGTTGTAGCCCTGTAACGGGCCTATGGGTGGGCCAAGCTATTCGGCCCATGATGGGGTGCAATAGCCTCTGAGCCCTAGGCCGGGCCGTTACACTGGCCTACTTGGATTTAGATATAGAAGGAAGCCAATTATCCCTCTGTACAAATTTTCATCAATAGGTTTCCCTGCCTCATCTTTGCCTATAGGCATACTTGACCCCATGGGAGTTTTCATGGTGAAGGCATTCTCCATACCAAAATTTTTGATCAACTCCTTGATAAACTTAGACTGGGATATGGACAAGCCATCATCATCCTGTCTTACTCGAAGTCCTAATAAGAACTTAAGTTCACCCATACTGCTTATCTCAATCTTTCCTTGTATAAGTTTGGCAAACTTTCGGGAAAGGTTGTCATCAGTAGATCCAAAGATAATGTCATCTACATATATCTGGACTAGGATGATCTTACCCTTCGATTCCCTTAGGAATAGGGTCTTGTCTACCTTCCCCCTTGAGAATTTATTCTCAATGAGGAAGTTAGACAATGTCTCATACCAAGCTCTAGGGGCTTGCTTCAGCTCATATAGAGCTTTCCTAAGTCCATAAACAAATTTAGGGGAGTTAGAATCAATAAAACCTAGAGGTTGCTCAACATAGACTTCTTCCTTTAATTAACTTTTTAGGAAGGCTGACTTTGCATTCATCAGGTAGACTTTAAGTCCCTTGAATGCAACATATACAAGGAAGAGTCTGATGGATTCCAATCTTTATATAAGGGCTAAGGTTTGATCAAAATCAATACCTTCTGCTTGTTTATACCCCTTAGCTACTAGCCTTGCCTTGTTCTTGATTATAATGTCATTTTCATCAAGTTTATTTCTATAAATCCACTAGACTCCAATGACATTATGTCCTTGCAGTCTAGGAACCATCTTACAGACCTTGCACCTTTTAAACTGGTTCAGTTTCTCTTGCATTGCTACAGTCCAGAATTAATCTATGTTGGCCTCTTCAAATCTCTTAGGCTCAACATATGACAGGAAACCTGCAGACATTGTTGTATTAAGGCTCCTGCTTCTTATCACCACTCCTTGATGTGCATCACTAATAATTTGGTGACTTAGATGATCTCTTAGATGCCTGAAAGCTGGAGGCAATCTTCTTTTAGCATCAGCTTTAGTAGCAGCTTCTTGCTGCTCTTCATCCACTTCAAGTGTGCCTTACACTACATCAGGAATATCCAGTCCATCTTGGATTTCTAGAGCAGCTTCCTTGATGCTTAACTTGTCCATCATCTCCTCTATACCTACAGTACTAAAAGAGGAGCGTGACAGATCACTGTTAATCATGGTAGACTCATCAAAGACTACATGCACAGACTCTTCTACAACTCGGCTTTTCAAGTTGTAAATCCTATAGGCTTTACTATGATTATTGTATCCAACAAAAATTAAATCAAAGGACTTGGTAGCAAACTTAGTCACATAGGACTTACCATTATAAAGTACATAGCACTTACTACCAAAGATCCTGAGATAGCCCAAGTTTGGTATTCTGCCCTTCAAGATCTCATAGTGAGTCTTATTATGGCTCTTGGTGATAGAGGCTTTGTTAAGGACATGATATGCAGTATTCACTGCCTCAGCCTAAAACTATTTTGGGAGAGATGTGTCACTCGATAAGGTCCTTCCAACCTCTATGAGAGTTCTATTTTCCTCTCAACAATCTCATTTTCCTTGGTGTTCTTGGGGAAGAAAATTCTTGATGAATCCCAAGCTCTTCACAGAACTTTGTCATGCTATCAGACTAAAATTAAGTCCCATGGTCATTTCTGATTTTGACCACAGTACTATCAAACTCATTCTGAATTTGTTTGACAAACTTCATAAAGACATCAAGGGTTTCATTTTTTTATTAAGGAAGAACACCCAAGTAAACCTGAAATAGTCATCAACCACCACAAGGGTGTAGACATTCATACCTAGACTATGAACTGGAATAGTACCAAACAAGTTCATATGCAAGAGGTATAAATACCTCACAGAGTCTTTGGTCCCAATGCCCTTGAAGGAAGCTTTGGTCTGCTTGCTATTTTAGTATGCTGAATAAATGCTCTCCTTGGTGCATTTCATCTTGGAACCATTCCTAACTAGCTCTTTACTAAAGAGCTTGTCAATAGTCTTGTAATTCAAATGAGTTAGTCTCTTCTGTCATTGCACACAATAAGAAACTTTCTCATTTGCCACTAGACAAATAGGAAAGTCTATATCTAGACAAAGGAAATTTAAGCAATAAACATTTCCACTCCTAGTGCCTATCAAGATGGCCTCTTGGTCACTTGACCTCTAAATTTGGCACTCATCCTTATGGAAGACAATGACATAGCTAAGATTAGAGAGTTGGTTTATGGTTATAAGGTTGTGTTGTAACCCTTCAACATAAGCCACCTTTGAGATGGTGACTATGTCATTGGTAATCTTACCATAGCCTCTTATCACTCCTCTATCTGAACTCCCGAAGATAACTTTGGATCCATCTTTTACTGGTGTGTACTCCTTTAATTTGCTCCTTGTCCTAGTCATGTGCCTGGAACAGCCACTATCCAAGTACCATATAGGGGTATGGGCACTAGGACTAACCTGCATCATATAATTTATTTTACCTTTGGATCTCAATATCTATTGGGTCCTAGGTACATGTTTGTCTGAAAATGGACTTGCCTACCGGCAGCTTTTCTGACTTGTGGACTATCACTAGCTTCAGGCACAGTAGGATTATAACAGGAATCTAAGGAAAAATGGCTCACTATGCCACAGCACTAGCACCCATGTATATTGTACCTTCTCTTCTGAGCAGGTCATGTAGTTGGCTTAACTGCTGACTGAACAGAAGGAAGAGGTGCAGCAGCCTTCTTCACGTTCCTTTCAGCAAGTATATTAATAAAGGTAAATCTTTTAGCAGGTTTTTTGTCTTTCTCTGAATGCTAGGTACATCTGTCTTCATTGCAGATGACATACTATTTATAGCATCAGAGATAGCTACATCTGGCTTGTTGATGGGCTTGCCCTTAGTCTGGGTCTTTGTTGGATGGCCTTGAGAGTTAGCGACTGCCTCTTTCTTGAGTGAAGGTGTCGGTGCACCAAACACAAATGGTCCATGATGGGCCATTTGGATTTCCTCATGTGGAGCCTTAAAGGAACTCACTCACCTATTGTACCTTCCACCATAGTTGTGAACTTATTTGTTCACACTAGTGGATCTACCATTAATCCAGTGACCATAGATGCTCTCTTGGTCACACCTGTTTGAAGGTAACTGAACTTTCCTAAAAAGAATGGGAGTCTTGGAAGCCAAAAGCTGAGTTGGAGCTTTTCCCTTCCATTTTGAAGGGGCAACTCTAGTGTTTCCCTTAAATCCCAAACCCTTCTTACCCTTTTGAGAGGAGAAGGAGTCTATCAAGGGCAACACTGTATTGGGCTTAGAGAAACTAGCCATTATTCTCTTCTCCCTCTGGAGCTTCTCTTCAAGGTCACTTATGAGACTATTCTTGAACTTAATGGAGCCTATCTAGATGAGATTCAAGAGCTTAAGTTGGCTAAATTCACTATCGTTCTAATCCAATAAAGATGTTGTCTCAGCATGCTGGGCAACAGCTAACTGAAGAGAGGCTATCTCCACAGCTTACTTTTTAGTCAACTTTTTGCACTTCTTAAAGGAATCCAGAAGTTCACCATACCTTTCAATCAATTGATTGACATCTCCTTATGATTCAGAATCATCTTGACCATGGACGAAGAAGCTTCAGTACAGGTACTAGTCTTATACCCAGACTCAAAGGAAGAACTAGATAGAGAATATACCTTGCCTTGACCAGGCTGATCCTAGCTGGATTCCTCATCAGTCATTGTCATCAGCCCATGGTCGTTGTATGCATCTTCTTCATTCTCATCCTCCTCTGATTCACTGTCTAAATGTGATAGAGTGGCCCTTGATGCCTATCATTGCAGCAGGATAGTCTTCATCTGCTGCTTCAGCTTCTTTTTCAACAGCAGCAGCAACCAGCCCAATATAGACTTCTTCTTCAGACTCTGATGAAGATGAGTTAGTCTAGCTCTTCTCCTTCTTTGCAACAAAGGACCTATCCTTCATGCCCTTATATTGTTGTTGTTTCTTCTCACCAGCCTCCTTTCTCTTGACTGGGCAGTCAGCTATAACATGCCCAAGTTTGTTGTAATAGTAGCAAACAACTTTAAATGAAATATGTTTAATAGGTTTTAAATCATACCTATCAGCCTTGAAGTGATTCTTCCTGTGATGGGAAGAGGTGGAAGATCTTCTTTTCCATTATTTCTTCATCATCAGCTTCTGAAAATGCCTGGAGAAGGAAGCAAAGTCCTTATCAGACATGCTGCAGTCTAATGTATCTGATTCTGAGATGTCTGAATTAGCTGGCCTCCTTGGAGGAGAGGTAATCTTCTCCTTACTCTTCTTGGTATTGTCTGCTCTGAAGGTCAAGGTCTTTTTCTTGGCCAAGGATTTGATGGTGGCCTGCTCCTCTTTCCTGGCAGCGAATTGCATCTCATAAGAGAGCAACTTCCCAAATAATGTTTTGGGAGGAGTATCATCAAGCTTGGCCACTTCTCTGACGGCACAAATCTTAGTATCTCAGTCTCTATTGAGCGACCTTAGGAATTTTTCATTAATCTTATAGTGACTGAAGAACCTTCCATTAGGTCCTTAGTTCATTTATAATCCTAAAAAATCTTTCAAAGCAAGTAGCTATGTTTTCTTTCTAGGACTGCTTAAAAGCGTCATACTCCTAGTTGAGCATGGACTTCCTGTCATCTCTTAGCTCTTCAGTTCCCTCCATGTAGACCATAAGAGTGCCCCACATTTCCTTGGAGATCTGGCAGTGAACCAGATTCTGAAAGGTTGTATCATATATGACACTAACAATAATGTTATGTGCCCTCTTGTCCAATGTATCCAAGATGACTTTATCATTTATCATCTTTGAATATATCTTAGGTGTCTGGACATTGGAATCCATAACTGAGACCTTTATAGGGTTGAAAGGTCCCTCTTTGACTGTCACAAAAATCCTTGGGTCAAAGGCTTCCATAAATAGTCTGGCCCTCTATTTCCAGATTACAAAACTCTCCTTCCTGCAGATGGGAAGTTTCATGGAACCTAGCTCCTTATGATTCTCTCCAGAACACATAAGTATAGAACTTGTTTCAGCTACCCTTGGAGATATACTCTGACTATTAGGTTCTTCTTGAACAACCTCCTTCTGATACCACTTGAAAGTCTTTAATTTCAAGGTAGCTAAACACTTAGATGGGGTGAATATGTTTTTTAGTCTTTTATTATTATCTTTTGCTTAGTGTGTTGTCAGTTTGTAGTTTTATGCTTTCAAGACAAAACATAAATAACACACACAGAATTTATAGTGTTTTCCCAAATTATGGGTACGTCCACTATCCCTCCCACCTTTCTAACTTCTTATTAGACAAGGCACTTTTCTAAAAACTCAGCTCCTTAGAGCTTACATAACAGTTCCCGCAGGATCTCTCAATCTCCTCCAAAACGTATAACTCAGGCACAAAGCCCTAACTCAAAGAAACTTGCTCCTACAACTCAGTGATCATCTGATCACCTACCTCAGACTTAAACCTAAGTCCTGCAGCTCAGCCTTTGGAGGATCACCTACCTCAAGGATAATGACTCTCCTACAACTCAGGCACAAGGCCCTACCTCAAATCAATTCGGATCATACCTCAGACCTAAAGCTCCTACACTTAGAGAAAATGACCCTCCTACCTCAGGCAAAATTGTCCTGCCTCAGGCTCAAAAGCCCTACAACTCAGATCCACACAAGATCCTACCTCAGACCCAAATGTCCTACACTCAGATCCAAAACTGGATCCTACCTCATGCAAATATGCCCTACCTCAGGCACAAAGGCCCTACTTTAAGATCCACAACTGGATCTTATAGAAAATAAAATGGTTTTTTGGTGTTGATTTGACATAGAGAGATTTCTCTATGTCTGCTTCCTGAGCTGAGTTATCTCAGCCCTACCTTTCCTCACAGTAGTAAGATTAATATCTTCAGTAAGTAGCTGACTGTGCTGGAAGAACCTCAGAAACTTGTTTCTGAACTTACTGAAGAAGTCTGAAGACTTGACAGTTCTTGGTTCTTCAATCAGCTAACCTGGATTAGTAGAAACCTGAAAGCACTGTGCTTTCTTCTTTATCAGAACATTATCTGAACATGATGTAGCAAAAGAACTTTGCTACAGCTAACTTGGAAGCACTTTTAGTTCAGCTGATTCAACTTCATGCTGGGGCCCGACAACAATGACGAGGAAGATGAAGTTCAGCCGCAACTTTACGAAATCAATAAAACCATAAAAGTTTAAGTTCTTTCCTTCCATCTTGTCCCTTTTATCTTCCGCCGATTAACGGCTCCAACAAGCAGTGGGGACTACCTGTGATTGATAGTTGCACCTTGCTTTAACAGAAGAGGATGTGTCGTAGGCCTCCGGCAGTATGTGACGTGTTTTGTAACTTTATCGCAACTAATTTGAACTTTGTTGACTTTTTTTTCTTTGGCTGACGTCATCAATTATGGAGAGCCAAATATTCAGATTCAACACCAGGCGTTGAGTGCATTGAGTGAATGGCCTTCACTCAACGATTATGGACTTAGTCAAATTCTCTATATCATCAGGCATTGAGTGAACTGGCTTCACTCAATGCCTCTGGACTTAGTCTAATTCTTCTGCACTGTCAAGCATTGAGTGCATTGAGTGAATGGCCTTCAATCAACTTCCACTGGACTTAGCTGCAACTCTTTGTCTGCTAGGGGTTGAGAGCATTGAGTGAAGCTTCGTCACTCAAAGCTTTTGTACTTAGTTGCTTTCTGTCTTCGTTCTTCTTAGGCTTTGACTGCAGTAACATGACACAACGCTTTTGCTGTCTGACGTTGAGTGAATTGGATCCACTCAATGACTGTGGACTTAGAGGAAATTTTGTCTCTACAACCTACTGGACTTTGACTGTCCTGTCTTTACACAGTGCTTTTGTTATCTGGGGTTGAGTGAACTGGCTTCACACAAAGCTTGTGGACATAGCCGCTTTTTCAGCTTGCCAATACTGAGGATTTGACAGACTCAGTTATACTCAATGCCTTCTGATATATGGTGTTGAGTGAACTGCCTTCACTCAATGCCTGTGGACTTAGCCGCAGAATTGCTTTGCAAACTGCTAGGCCTTGACTATTCATACCTTACTCAGCACTTTTTGGCATCTGGCATTGAGTGAACTGGCTTCACTCAACGCCTGTGGACTTAGTTGACTTTCAGCATTTCCAACATCTTTCTTTAACTTCTGGCATTGAATGAGTTGGCTTCACTCAATGTCTATGGACTTAAATAGATTTTTGCCTCTCCACTTCTCCACCTTATGACCACCTATCACAACCACTTAGACAACTTGTGTAAACTTGTTCCATGGAACATCCTATACATGATGAGCATGAACAATATCAAATACAACTATGCTCTTAGTGTTGATGGTGATGTCTCTTCAAATCAAGTCTAGGGAACATTGAGGGCAACATTCCCAACATGAACCTATCATACGTCTCAGATACTAACTCATCAACTTTCTTTTGGAAATTTTCATATTGAGAGATTAAGAGTGATCTTTTATCTTTTCCCTCATCTGAACTTCCATCAATAATTCTTGAAAGTGATTATCATATTTCTTTTGTAATTGACAATCTGCAATCTTTTGAAACACAACATCAATCATGGTTTACACTAGTATGTTCATAGCTTTTGCATCCAAATCTTTTATTTTCTTTTCCACATTTATCCATTCACTTATTGGAATAGGTTTTGCAGTTATATTTCCCTCTACATCCTTCCTATATGACATTGGTGATCCTATCAAAATTGATTCAAATATACCTTCATAATTAGAATTCATGTATAATCTAATTCTGGTATTCCAATGTAACTTTTTAAGATTACAAACCAGTGGCTTATTAGATGTAAATCCTTTGAAAGTATTTGAATACATTTTTGAAAAATTAAAAGAAAATATATGGATGCAACTGATATGATCTTTTGATTAAGATGTTAACCTTCCATTGATTAATCTTCTCTAGATTAATATTTTAATGATTAACCTCCCTCTGATAGAAATTGAAATGGGATAATAGTTGTTAAATACCTCAAAGTTTTCTCTAGGGGGGGTGAATAGAGATTAAAATTTCATCCCAAATATTAAGATTAATTCCTAAAATTTACATGTGCATTAGTTATCAACCATAAATATGTGTAGATAAATGAAATCACATTATAGTTGTCACAACCCGCATTTTCACAGCATAAAAGGTTTATCAGAGTAAGGGAAAACACGTGTCATGATGCCACGTCAGCAGGGGATAACTGCGGATGCTCAGGAAGACACCAACATAACCATGAAGAAAGGTTCTTTTTAAGCTATTTTAAGGAAAATCAGTTAAGTGCAGAAGTTAGCCGTATCCCTCGGCTTAGTGGCTCATCTAGTGCATGAATCAAAATATATTATACGCTGTGGAAAAATACTTGATTAGATTAACTCAAACATCCTACATGAGCAAAACGTCCCAAAAGGACAACTCATGCTATGCAAGACTCTAAATTTATCATAGTAGAAAAGATAGCTTTTACGGTCACTAAAAATAACAGGTTAGAGTTTCAAATTATGCAATGCATGAAGTAATAGTAGTAGATTTTATAGTTGAAAATACCTAACATGCATTCCTAACATAAATCCTCCCAGAGAACAAGTAATCCACATCCACATCTAAAGGAATGAGCAGCTAGCAAGTATCAAACAACTAACAATTCAGTGGGCGCCAACAAACTGACACGAACCCACGAACAAAAGTATGTCTGAACTAGTAAAACTAAACAAACAGCAAACTACCTCGCTAAGACGAGGCAACAACCACGGCTAACACGGCCGCCCAGAAACTCCAAAACCAGCACTGCTAACTGCTATGACTCTGAACTTGAGTCATTCCAAAGACATAACACCTCAGTAAGAAGGTACAAATGGTGTCAGGAAAAGTAATAAGCCAAAATAAGCAAAGCTCAACAGGTGTACCAACCGAAGACCAAAAACACTGAAGTAAAGTACAAAAGAAATCATGGCATCAATAGGAAAAGAACTCCTACATGATTTGTCACATTCCACAAGGGTACACCAGATGCACAAGGCTATAAGGTGACCACATGAACATTTCACCAGAGAGAAAAAATACAAAACCATTATTAGGCACCTGTGGTCGGCTCTACCCAAAACTACGGGCGAAGTGGTCACTCTTGGACACACCACCCAAAAACAATAACGGGCGGGGTGGTCACTCTTGGACACACCACCCAAAAACAACAACGGGCGAGGTGGTCACTCTTGGACACACCACCCAAATATAAAACGAATATATAATCCGTCTAACTGCGAGGGAGTCTCATACTCTCCACCATAGACCGCAGACATCCAAAAACCAGGTAGACTTCCACAGGGCACTAATGAAGGTAACAAACACTACGGAGGTGGAATCGTCCACTAACTCCCGCATTCAAGAAACCTAAAGAAACCACAAAACCAATATCTCGAGATTTGGCTCGATAGATTCTACTTGACATTACCGAACTCAAGACGTTGTTGATCAACCTCTAGGAGCAATTTATGGCCCTAGATAAATTCTAACGCGCTAAATAATGAAAGCTAAAACATGCATAGCCATCATTAAGACACACCAGGGACAATTAACCAAAATCAGACAAAATCGGGCTTTCCAAGACAACACCTTACAACAACAAAGGATCGTTGAAACGATTAATCATACCAATGATTTGGAATAATGAGCGCAGAAAAATTTAAAGAACATGAAAGTATAGTCGTTACCAGCAGATCGGACAAAGGGAAATGAGGGGAAACCACCACTTGCCTTGGTTTAACCAAAAAAGTCCTCTGGATCGCTCCACGTCATAGATCGGGGCAAAAGACTGCGGGAGGAGTTGAAATCTTGACAAAAAGGGTCGATAAGGGGATTAGGGCCGAACAACCCTAGCGATAAAATCTCAAGAAACGGGGAAGAAATTACAACGAGGGTGAAGCTCTCGACGAGATCTTTCCAGACCTACGATCGGTTTGAAATTCCGAGCACCGGAGCACCGTCAATGACTACCGGAAGGAATAAGGATGGACCACCTCTTTCTCACACACGCCGCTCTGGTTCGGGAGGAAAAAGAATCAGAGAGGATGAAGAAGATGAAGAAGGTATTTATACCAAAGGTGATAACAGGAAAAATAGCAAAAATAAACCGAGTTCAGCTGAACCGGTTTTCCCGAAGCAGAGGGAATGGGTTACTCGAGTATCAGACAAAACCTACTCGAGTAGTTAAATACAACCACTCGAGTAACAGAAGACCTACTCGAGTAGTTCAATACAACTACTCGAGTAATAGAAGACGTACTCATGTAGCTCATCACAACTACTCGAGTAACAGAGACCTACTCGAGTAGTTCATTACAACTACTCGAGTAACAGAGAAGGAGTACTCGAGCACTAAAGGGAATTACACGAGTACGCCACGGGGATTACTTGAGTACTAAGGCACTTACTCGAGTACAACACGGGACTTACTCGAGTACTAAGGCAGCTTACTCGAGTACTACAAGGGGAAATAATATCGTCAAACGCAAGGCCTAATCGTCGATCCCAATTCGAAAATCGTCGAACTCAACACGCAGGGCCAAAGTTACAGCAAGCTCCGCTCGACGATTCGTTGATCTCAGCATGACAATCGTCGATCTCCGCTCGACGATCGTCGACCTCCAGACAGCACCCAGAAAAGAATAACAATCGTCGAGCTCCGCTCGACGATCGTCCAACGCGACACAGCGCCCAGAAAAGAATAACAATCGGATCGTCGAATGCGACACAGCGCCCAGAAAAGGGAATGCAATCGTCGAGCTCCGCTCGACGATCGTCGAACCCGACACAGCGCTCAGGAAAAGGAATACAATCGTCAAGCTCCGCTCGACGATCGTCGAAACTGACACAGCGCCCAGGAAAAACCGAAAAAAACTCGGTTCAACGAAAACCCACACCTTTATGAGGGCTTCCCGAGAATCAAAACAAGCACTCATTAATATAGCAATTATCATGTCCAGATAGTTGAACATGGAAATATGAGATCAAAACAAAGGCTCAAACATGCCAAATTAAACGAAACTCACGCCGTAGGTGAAAACTGATGCTACGGACACAACGACGAAGTCAAAACCAAAATCCTACAAGCCATTCCCGAGATATTAACCATCAAAGTATGCAACGGACAAAAACAAAAACCAAAACTTCGATCGCGCGCCGAGACTTCAAAAATGCTCGGGTTGCGACGAAACTGGACGAGCACGTCCAAGATTACTCAAATCCAACACTTGACGTTAAAAGTAACGCCACGACGTCATAAATCTGACGTTGCCCAAACAAATAAAATCATCAAAAAATCGGGGGCGTTACAGTCACTCCCCCTAAAAGAAGTTTCGTCCCGAAACTTATCACAATTCAAAAACCAAACCAAAATCGATAAAACCATGCATAACTGAAAACATAGCAACATACCTGAAGCTAAGAGAAGAGGTGCAGATGAGATTCCCTCATTGTCGATTCCAATTCCCACATTGCGCTCTCGACGTCTTAATTTCTCCAAAGAACCTTGACCATAGGGATGGTCTTTCTCCGCAACACACGCTCTTGAGAATCCAGAACATGAATAGGTTCTTCCACATATGTAAGGTTGGGCTGAATCTGGGGTATCGAGTGGAGGACTTGACGATCATTACGAACACACTTCCGCAGCTGGCTCACATGGAACACATCATGGACACCAGGGAAGGTCGCAGGCAAAACTAGCCTATAAGCTGACACTCTGATGCGCTCAAGAATCTGGAAAGGTCCCACATACCGGGGGTCTAACTTGTGGTTCCTTCCAAACCTTTTAACGCCAGACATCGGAGAAACCTTCAGAAAAACCAAGTCTCCAACCGCAAACTCCAGATCAACCCTTCGTCGATTAACATACTTCTCATAGCGCTCTTGAGCCACACGAAGATTTTCCCGAATATGAGTCACAACACAATTCATCTCTTCACGGGCTTCCGGGCCTAATAACGGTCTCTCACCAACTTCAGCCCAAAACAATGGAGTTCTACAACGCCTCTCATACAAGGCCTCAAATAGGGCCATCTGCAGACTCTCCTGATAACTATTATTGTAAGCAAACTCCATGAGTCTGAGACGCTCATCCCAATCACCACCATGATCCAAAATATAACACCTGATCATATCCTCTACGATCTAATTTACCGTTTTCGTCTGACCATTAGTCTGTGTTGAATTTTGTGAAGTGGAAGTGGGTGACGGGACAGGCCGCGCGGCCTGTGCGGACAGCTTTGGCGGACTGGGCGGACTGGGCGGACTGAGGTTGCGGCCTGGTGAGAAGTCTGGTGGAAGCCGGCTGTGTTCTGAGCGGGTTGTTGCATGGAGTCCGTGGTTTGGTGCGGCCTGGTATCTGCGGATAGAGAGGCTTGCGGACTTGTGCTTTGCTCAGTGGTCGCGGGTGCAAGTTTGCGCTGTTGGCGGGTTGGTTCGAGTTCGCGGGAAGCCCTGCGGACTAGTGTGTCCGCGGTTGGGGCTGTTGCGGATTGGGCCTTGAGCTTGGCTGAGGCCTTGTCGAGCTCAGGTGTTACAGCAGGTCTTACTGTGGAGACCGGTTGGCGGACTGATGTTTGGAGTCCGGCTTGGTGCTACTGCGTTGGACAAGTGCGAGGAGCTCGTGGACTGGTTGCGGTCTGTGCTAGGGTGTTTGGCGGACGGGACTTTGTGTCTGCCATGCTCGCACTGACCCTTGATGGTTTTGGACTTGGTCACACTTGGTGTCAAGATCATGGTGTCCGCCGTATCCGCCAAGTCCGCTGTGACCGGGCGGACTGTTACTGTTTGCCTTGGTCGTGGACTTGTGGCGGATTGAGGTGTGGGTCTTGCGGACTGCCTCGGGTTGGTGCGGACTGCCATTGAAGAGGGTGCTGTCCTGAAGCAGTTGGAGCTTTGCGGGCTGGTGCCTTGTCCGCTTAGCTTGGGCGGACTGGAGAGGGTTCGTCAATGGTTGCCTTGCTCCTGGCGGTTTCCCTTGGTGACTGGCTAAGTCCTCGCGGACTGAGCGGACGGTCGTTTGTATTCGCGCGGGTTGCGGCGGTGTCGCTATCTCACGGGCGGTGACCACACTCCTCACCTGGCCTATAAATAGGACCCCCCTGGCACATCTACAGTAACCTAAGTAACGTGAGTGAACAGTAATTTGGGTTGGGCGAGTGCTGCGGTCTGTGTTTTTCAGTCCGCGCGGATTGTTTCAGGCTGACGGTTTGCTGTGTGCAGGTCGCGCGGATAACTTCAAGGAGCCAGGAGTTTGGCTGTGACTTCGGTCAGTGCTTGGAAGTGTGCGGTCTCTGCGGACTCAGCAGGAGGTCGCTCTGCGGCTTGTCAGTTCTGTTTCAACTTTCCCAGCTTCAATAACCTGTCCGCCGGCTTCAGGCGGGTAGGGGAGTTCCTCAGTTCGGGTTCAGCAGGAGGCGAATAACGGTCTGTCCGCGCGGCCTCGCGGTCTCGGCGGACTCCGCGGTATTCGGCGGTTTGCAGCATAGCTTGGGCGAGCTCAGCGGTCTCGGCGGTCTCGGCGACCTCGCGGTCTCGGCGGACTGGAGTGCTGTCCGCCCGGCTTGTGTTTTGTTCCTTTCTGTTTACAGCTGTAATACTAGCGAAATCATGTCTCGCTATGTATGCCTCGGATTGTAATGAAGTGAATGCATAATAAGATCTTCTTGTGCTTCCATTGTTTTGTTGGGTGCAACCTCTAGTCCTTGGGTTTCCGCAGGTTCAGCGTGCGAACTGGGTAGTTCCGAAGATATTAATTTGGCGTTTGGGCTATCTTGCTGACCACGTTGAGAAAATTTAACATGGTATCAAAGCGAGGTTTCTGAGGTTGCGGAGGTTCAGTTGCGTGAGCGGAGGTCAGCCAGTGTTGTTACTCAGTGATTGAGTGGTGTTCAACCTGTGTTGTTGCTCGGAGCTGCTGAAGGGTACCAACAGGTGGTTGCAATGGAAGGAAGCTTAGCAAGAGGTCTGGGCATTGAACTCTTAACGCCGACTAACTATAAAAAGTGGAAGTCGTGCATGAAGAGTTATCTTCTAGGCGAGGAGCTGTGGGAAGTTGTCGGTGGAGACGACAGACAGGAAGTAACTGCTGCTTTCGGTACTGCTGAACAGGTGAGGCTCTGGAGAAGAACTAATGCTAAGGCAGAGTTCGTTCTGAAGAGAGCTGTCTCTCCGGAACTGTTTGATCACATCATTGGGTGTGAGTCGGCTGCTGATATTTGGACAACCATTGATGAGTTGTTCAATAGGAATAATGTGGCGCGGCTTCAGTTCCTGGAGAATGAGTTGGTCCAGGGCAACTCAGGGAGACCTTTCCATCTCCAGGTACTTCTTAAAGATGAAGAGCTTGTGTGCTGAGCTGTCGGCGCTGGATCCTGATGAGCCTATCTCTGAGGCAAAGATGAAAAGGCACATTTTCCGCGGCTTGCGGAAGGAGTATGTGGCCTTTGTTACATCTGTTCAAGGGTGGGCTACTCAGCCGTCGTTGCTGGAGCTGGAGAATCTGCTTGCCTCGCAGGAGAGCTTAGCAAGGCAGATGGCTGGAGTGAATCTGAATCAGGAAGGCAGCGAGGCTCTCTTCTCAGGGAAGAAGAAGGGATGGGAAGGGAAGAAGAAGAAGAAGGTGCAGGCCGCTGTTGAGAAGGAGACTTCAACTTCATATCCGCCGGAGAGGAGCAATGCTCCTAAGGACTGGAAGAAGAATCTGAAGTGCTACCGGTGTCATCAGCGAGGGCACTTCAAGCGGGACTGCAAGGTCAAGCTGCAGCCTGGGCATGCTGCGGGAAAGGAGGAAGCTTGCTCGCGAAGTGAAGAAGCAGAATGGGGAGAAGCTTTCATGACGGGCACTTGTGTCCGGGCCTTATCTGCTGAGGACTTCAACAGCGAGTGGATCGTCGAATCCGGGTGTGGTCATCACCTCACCGGAGACAAGTCGAAGTTCACCTCCATGCAGGCTTACTCAGGTAATGAAGCTATTATCACTGCTGATAATACTGTTTATGCAGTAGAGAAGGAGGGGGTCGTGTCTTTGGGTAGTGATCAGGGGCCACTCACGTTAAGGAGTGTGTATCACGTGCCGGGCATGAAGAAGAACCTCTTCTCAGTGACCAACGCGGTGGACGCTGGGTATCATGTTCTGTTTGGGCCAACAGACGTGAGGTTCCTTCGCAACGTATCAGCGGTGAAGGCTGATGTTGCTCATGTTGGGAGGAGGGTGAAGAACTTGTTTGTTCTTTCCACCAGTGCCTATGTTGATAAGATGAGGGCCAATGATAGTGCGGCTATCTGGCATGAGAGGCTGGGGCATGTTGGCATGGACAAGCTAAAGGCAATGGCGAGTAGAAGTCTGGTGAGGGGGTTGCCGATGTTGTCCTCCTTTGGTGATGGGCATGTTTGTGCGGGCTGTCAATACGGTAAGGCACATCGCCTTCCGTTTGATAAATCTCAAACAAGGAGCAAGAAACCATTGGAGTGTATTCATGGCGACCTGATGGGACCGACTGTTACTGCCAGCCTTGGTGGAAGCAAATACATGCTTGTCTTGGTTGATGACTACTCAAGGTATACTTGGGTGTACTTCTTAAAGGAGAAGTCGGAAGCCTTCCGTTTGTTCGTGGAGTTCAAGGAGTTGGTAGAAGGCCGGCTTGGCTTGCGGATTATGAAGTTTAGAACTGATAACGGGGGGGGAGTTTGTCTCTTCCGAGTTTTCTAACTTCTGCAGGAAGCACGGGATCCAACGGGAGCTTACATGTGCTCACACTCCACAACAAAATGGGGTAGCGGAGCGGAAGATCCGTCATTTGACGGAAACCTGCAAATGCTGGCTGCATGCGAAAGATATCCCGAGGTCCTTTTGGGCGGAGGGAATGTCTTGTGCTGCATATGTTATCAACCGGATGCCACTCAGCCCTATCAACATGAAGACGCCCATTGAGCTGTTGCTGAAGGAGAAGCCGAGTGTTGGACACCTTCGGGTGTTCGGTTCAACTTGCTACGTGCATGTCCCGGATGCTTCACGGACAAAGCTGGATGCGAAGCAAGGAAACTTGTCTTTGTTGGCTATGATGAGCGGAAGAAGGGATGGAAGTGCATAGACCCTGTGACGAAGAAGTTCGTGGTGTCAAGAGACGTTGTCTTTGACGAGCTGACGTCATATGGAGGTGGCTCGGTGGAGCCTATCGGAAGTAGCAAGGTTGAGGAAGCACCGGTGGAGGATGCTGAAGGCTTGGAAGAGGAGCTTGCTGTTTCACCAGCAGCTCCTGTTGCTTTGGACTCCGAGGCTGAGCCTTCTGGCTCAGGAAGCAGGGGGAGCACTGCTCAATGCTTGCCCCAGGTAGGAGTGGAGCCTGAAGAAGCAACGGAAGCCGTGAGCAAGGAGCCGTGTCTTCGGAGATCGAAGAGGGTGGTTAAGCCACCGGCTCGGTACTGTGATGGGAATGCAGTGAGCTTTGTCTCCTGCTTCTTTGCTGGTCCTCTGGATGAGCGAGAGCCTGCAAACTTCAACGAGGCCACTGGAGTGAAGGAGTGGGAAGGTGCCATGAAGGAAGAGATTGATGCTCTGAAGAAGAATGAAACCTGGGACCTTGTGCCCAAGGTTGATGGCGTTACTCCGGTTACTTGCAAGTGGGTGTATAAGTTGAAGAAGAAGGCTGATGGGAGCATTGATCGTTTCAAGGCTCGCCTGGTCGCTAGAGGATTCTCACAGCAGTATGGAGAAGACTATGAAGAGACATTCAGTCCAGTTGCGA
The DNA here is from genome assembly GCA_039583875.1 of Platanthera guangdongensis. Classification (NCBI taxonomy): domain Eukaryota; kingdom Viridiplantae; phylum Streptophyta; class Magnoliopsida; order Asparagales; family Orchidaceae; genus Platanthera; species Platanthera guangdongensis. The sequence goes on along the minus strand of CM077148.1, from coordinate 144,781,232 downwards.
AGATGACGTCTGTAAGAGTGGTGATCGCCTTGGCTGCTTGCAAGGGATGGAGGTTGTGGCAACTCGATGTGAAGAATGCCTTTCTTTACGGAGAGATTGACAAGGACATCTTCATGGATCAGCCGCTTGGTTTCGTCTCTGAGAAGCATCCGGACTATGTCTGCAAACTCAGGAAGGCTCTCTATGGGTTGAAGCAAGCTCCTCGAGCGTGGTATGGGAAGATTGCAGAGTACCTGCAGTTCTGTGGATACCTGGCTTCTAACTCGGATTCAAGCTTGTTCGTCAAGAAGAAGGGAGAGCTAAGAGTCTTGGTCCTGCTGTATGTGGATGATATGATCATCACAGGGAACTCGGAGGAGGAAGTAGCAAGGCTCAGGGGAGAGCTTGCTATACGCTTCGAGATGAAAGACTTGGGAGAGTTGCATCACTTTCTTGGTCTGGAAGTGGAGAGGAAGGAGTGCGGGATTCTCATTAGCCAGAAAGGGTATGCTGATCGTATTGTGAAGCGGTTTGGCATGGGCGAAGGGAAGAAGTGCTCTACTCCACTGGAATCTGGGCTAAAGCTTCGACGAGATGAGGGAAGGGTGCTTAATGATCCCTTGGTGTTCAGGGCTCTTGTTGGGAGCTTGATCTATCTGACGATTACAAGGCCGGATATAGCTTATGCTGTTGGCCGAGTAAGTCGGTATATGGCTGAACCAAGGCAATCTCATCTAGTGGCGGCGAAGGGAATTCTGAAGTATGTCAAGGTGACTTCTGAGATGGGACTCCTCTATGGAAGGGATGCGGAGTTTGCGTTGCTCGGGTACACGGATGCTGACTATGGCGGTGATTCGGATGATCGAAGGTCTACTTCAGGTTATGTGTTCACTTGCGGTTCAGCTAGCATCTCGTGGTGTAGCAAGAAGCAGGACTCGGTGTCGGTTTCAACCACGGAGGCGGAGTATAAGGCTTCGGCCTTGGCTGCTCGGGAAGCCGTTTGGTTGAGGAGACTCATAGAGGATGTTCATGAAGAAGTGCAAGGGCCTACTTTACTCCGGGGTGACAATGAGAGTGCTCTCAAACTGGTAAACAATCCAGTGTGTCACGCCAGGACCAAGCATATAGAGATTGATCACCACTTCATCAGGGAGAAGGTGTTGGAGGGGTCTCTGCTGGTCGGGCATGTTCGGAGTGAAGATAATCTTGCTGACATCTTCACGAAGCCGCTGTCGAAGGGGCCCTTTGAACGCTTGCGCAGCTTGCTGGGCTTGGTCACCACTTCTCACTTCAAGGGGGAGTGTTGAATTTTGTGAAGTGGAAGTGGGTGACGGGACAGGCCGCGCGGCCTGTGCGGACAGCTTTAGCGGACTGGGCGGACTGGGCGGACTGAGGTTGCGGCCTGGTGAGAAGTCTGGTGGAAGCCGGCTGTGTTCTGAGCGGGTTGTTGCATGGAGTCCGCGGTTTGGTGCGGCCTGGTATCTGCGGATAGAGAGGCTTGCGGACTGGTGCTTTGCTCAGTGGTCGCGGGTGCAAGTTTGCGCTGTTGGCGGGTTGGTTCGAGTTCGCGGGAAGCCCTGCGGACTGGTGTGTCCGCGGTTGGGGCTGTTGCGGATTGGGCCTTGAGCTTGGCTGAGGCCTTGTCGAGCTCAGGTGTTACAGCAGGTCTTGCTGTGGAGACCGGTTGGCGGACTGATGTTTGGAGTCCGGCTTGGTGCTACTGCGTTGGACAAGTGCGAGGAGCTCGCGGACTGGTTGCGGTCTGTGCTAGGGTGTTTGGCGGACGGGACTTTGTGTCCGCCATGCTCGCACTGGCCCTTGATGGTTTTGGACTTGGTCACACTTGGTGTCAAGATCATGGTGTCCGCCGTATCCGCCAAGTCCGCTGTGACCGGGCGGACTGTTACTGTTTGCCTTGGTCGTGGACTTGTGGCGGATTGAGGTGTGGGTCTTGCGGACTGCCTCGGGTTGGTGCGGACTGCCATTGAAGAGGGTGCTGTCCTGAAGCAGTTGGAGCTTTGCGGGCTGGTGCCTTGTCCGCTTAGCTTGGGCGGACTGGAGAGGGTTCGTCAATGGTTGCCTTGCTCCTGGCGGTTTCCCTTGGTGACTGGCTAAGTCCTCGCGGACTGAACGGACGGTCGTTTGTATTCGCGCGGGTTGGGGCGGTGTCGCTATCTCACGGGCGGTGACCACACTCCTCACCTGGCCTATAAATAGGACCCCCCTGGCACATCTACAGTAACCTAAGTAACGTGAGTGAACAGTAATTTGGGTTGGGCGAGTGCTGCGGTCTGTGTTTTTCAGTCCGCGCGGATTGTTTCAGGCTGACGGTTTGCTGTGTTCAGGTCGCGCGGATAACTTCAAGGAGCCAGGAGTTTGGCTGTGACTTCGGTCAGTGCTTGGAAGTGTGCGGTCTCTGCGGACTCAGCAGGAGGTCGCTCTGCGGCTTGTCAGTTCTGTTTCAACTTTCCCAGCTTCAATAACCTGTCCGCCGGCTTCAGGCGGGTAGGGGAGTTCCTCAGTTCGGGTTCAGCAGGAGGCGAATAACGGTCTGTCCGCGCGGCCTCGCGGTCTCGGCGGACTCCGCGGTATTCGGCGGTTTGCAGCATAGCTTGGGCGAGCTCAGCGGTCTCGGCGGTCTCGGCGACCTCGCGGTCTCGGCGGACTGGAGTGCTGTCCGCCCGGCTTGTGTTTTGTTCCTTTCTGTTTACAGCTGTAATACTAGCGAAATCATGTCTCGCTATGTATGCCTCGGATTGTAATGAAGTGAATGCATAATAAGATCTTCTTGTGCTTCCATTGTTTTGTTGGGTGCAACCTCTAGTCCTTGGGTTTCCGCAGGTTCAGCGTGCGAACTGGGTAGTTCCGAAGATATTAATTTGGCGTTTGGGCTATCTTGCTGACCACGTTGAGAAAATTTAACAGTCTGCGGATGATAGGCGGTGGAATACCTTAAATCAGTACCCAACCCCTCCTATAAACTCTTCCAAAAGCGAGACGTAAATCTAGAGTCCCGATCTGATACGATGCTAACAGGCACACCATATAACCTGATGACCTCTTTAGGATATAACTCAGCTATCTTCTTCATCGAGTACCCAATCTTAAATGGAACAAAGTGATCACACTTTGTCAGTCTGTCGACTATCACCCAAACAGAGTCGTGCCCACGGGGAGATTTTGGCAGACCGGTGATGAAATCCATTGAAATACTCTCCCATTTCCAACTTGGAATATCAAGCGGTGTCAATCTACCACCTGGCCTTCTGTGATCAGCCTTAACACGCTGACATGTATAACATTCTGATACAAACTTTGCGATGTCATTCTACATCCCTGACAACCAAACCATTTGCTTTAGATCTTTATACATCTTAGTGGAACCAGGGTGGTAGGCTACTCTGAAACCATGAGCTTCAGCACAAATCTTAGCTCAAATATCGCCAACGGCGGGGACGCAAAATCTACCCCGATACTTCAAGGTGTCCAACTCGTCCACAGAGAAATCAGGTAGCTCTCCCTTCACAGTTCTATTCCGGAGGTGCAACAAATCAGGATCATCCTTCTGATGTGCTCGAGTAAGGGAAATCCAAGAGGGTTCTTCTGCTTCTAGACTAGCAGGAACATTACTACTCCCAACCCATCAACAAAAATTCTTCTATCAAGGACTGCACCGACAGATTAAAAATCTTAGCGGTCTTTCTACTCAAGGCATCGGCTACTACATTAGCCTTTCCTCGATGATAAAGAATTTCCACTTCATAATCCGCCACATATTCTAACCACCGATGCTGGCGCAGATTTAGTCTTTTTGAGTGAAGATGTACTTCAAACTCTTATGGTCTGTATAGATCTTGCACAACGCGCCATATAATAAGTGTCTCTAAAGCTTCAGCGCAAAAATTACAGCAGCAAACTCCAAATCATGCCTAGAATAGTTTCTCTCGTGGATCTTTAGTTGCCTCGATCCATACACAATCACCTTACCATCTTGCATTAACACACAACCAAGTCCGATATGTGATGCATCAACATACACAACATAATCAACTCCTTCAGTAGGTAAGGTTAAAATCAGAGCAGTACATAATCTCTTCTTCATCTTTTGGAAAGCCTCTTCACACTTATCACTCCAAATGAATGCAGTATTTTTCTGAGTAACTCTAGTTAGAAGAGCCGACAACACCAAAAATCCTTCCACGAATCTTCTGTAATAGCCGGCTAGGCCTAAGAAACTCCTAATCTCCTTAGGTGTAGAAGGTCTCTCCCATTCCATCACCGCGGAAATCTTGGTCGGGTCTACAGAAATACCGTCCTTGCTTACCACATGACCCAGAAAGGACACCTGAGGTAACCAGAACTCACACTTGCTCAACTTCGCATATAACTTATGCTCCCTCCGGGTCGACAAAACCAGACGCAAATGCTGGGTATGCTCCTCAACATTGCGGGAATACACCTTGACATCATCTATGAATACAATAACAAATTGGTGCAAGAAATCCTTAAACACCCGATTCATCAAATCCATGAAAGTAGAGGGTGCATTGGTTAAACCTAAAGACATCACCAAAAACACATAATGTCCATGTCATGAACAGAAAGCGGTTAGGGGAATGTTTGCCTCACGAATCCTCAATTGGTGGTAGCCTGAACGAAGATCAATATTTGAAAACACCGAGCTACCACGCAATTGGTCGAACAAATCATCAATCCTTGGCCGGGGATATCTATTCTTAATGGTTACCTATAATAGATGAAAAGTCTCATCGATCCATCTTTCTTCTTGATGAACAAAAAAGGAGCACCCCATGGAGAAGTACTTGGTCTAATAAAACCACAACTGAGCAACTCATCGAACTGAGTACGCAACTCATCCAACTCACGCGGATCCATACGGTACGGTGCTTTAGCAATAGGATGAGTACCTGGCTCGAGGTCTATCACAAACTCTAACTCCCTTTCAGGAGTAAGTCCTGGAAGACTATCTGGAAAAACATCTGGAAACTCTCGCACCACCGAGACATCCTCAAGACGTGGTGTAACAAATGCTGTTTCCAGAGCAGAAATAGAAACCAAAAACGCCTCGCAACCAGACTCTATTGCACGACAAGCACGTACCGCAGAAATGACAGGGGAAACTCTGTCCTGAAATCCATAGACGCTCATAGGTTGACTGTCGTCCATCCTGAAATCCAATCGCTTAGCCTTGCATTGGATGACCGCATCAAACTTGGACAGCCAGTCCATGCCCAAAATCACGTCAAAATTAGACAGATCCAAAATCATCAGATCCGCATATGCCAGAAAATTGCCAAGATAAATAGGGCATCCAAGAACTCCTTGGTTAGATGTCACAGAATCACCGGAAGGGAGCATGACATTGAAGGAGCCTCCTAATTGGCCCACATCCAGGCGATGTTTATCAATAAATCTCCGGGCCACAAAGGAATGGGTGGCACCCGAATCGAAAAGAACGCGAGCCCACCTATTCCGCACCTTAAACTCCCCTAAAACCGTAACATACATAACTAAATGAATGACAACTAGGGCAACAAAGATTACTAACAAGGATAAATTAAACTGAGGCTAACCTGATATCACTTGCGTAGAGGTTTGGGCTTCCTCTCTGGTCATCATGTTCAGCTTTCCCTTTTCCTTATCCAGATTTGGTGGCGGCGACAGAGCTCGAAGTGGGGCAGGCTGCAGTGGGGACTGAGCCTGGGGGCACGAAGACTTCTGGTGTCCCTTCTGCCCACACTGGAAGCAAACCCTTTCTTGCACAGAACGAGCACACAAGCTCTCCATTAGGTGCACCTTGGATGGCATGCACCTGCTGCTGCTTCAGGGTGGCAGTCCTCTTGAAGCACCTTTCATAGGGGTGGCCAGTACGACCACAGAAGCTACACACTTCCTTACTTTTCTTCTTTGAAGAAGGGCCAGATGCCCTGGAGCTACCATCTTCAACGCCTTTTCTTTTCTCCTTCCTTGCCGCAGCACCGCGGTTCTTGGCATTTTCAATCGCCTCCACTTTTAAAGCGGCTTCCACTGCTTCAGCATAACTTTCAGCTTGGTAAGCGCATGCCAACTGCTGGACATCGCTTCTTAATCCTCCCAAGAAACATTTCACTCTACCCTACTCAGAAGCTACCAAATCAGGAGCAAACCTGCTCAGTTTGCTAAACTCAATCTCGTACTCACTCACGGTGAGCTGTCTCTACTTTAGATGCAGGAATTTATTCATCTGGCGGTCTTACTCGACCGAGGGTAGAAACTTTTTCAGTAGTACCCTCTTAAAAGATTCCCAAGAACAGCCTTCCTTCAGACCCTCTCTTTTCAGAATCCACCAACTCTTCGCCAGACATTTTACCTAATAGGCTGCAATCATCACCTTCTGGGCTTCTAGAATTTCAGAATATGAAAACATCTCCTCGATGAAGATGATCCAATCATCTATAATCACAAAGTCAGCACTCCCATCGAAGGTGGGAGGTTCCAACCGCTGGAAGTGCGATATGAAATTCATTTCTGGTGGTATCGCCATCGGGGGCACCAGAGGAGCAGGGGCATCGGGCACGACTTGGCCCAAGGCGGGCTCTTCGCTGAAGGTTGCTGCGCGGGAGCAGCAAGCAACAAAGACTCAATTTGTGATTGCATCACTACCACTTGTCTCGACAGAGCCTCATTGCTCTGACGCAGACTCTCGATAATCGCGTCACTTTGCGCACCGGATGACTCACCCTCTGACTGGGGAGTCGACCTCGTCGCAGGATGCTTTGGCGGCATTTCTAAAAGCAAATGAACAACTCATCAAAATCCTAGCTTACAACAAAGCCACACGACTATTTCAGACGATACTTAAAAGACAGTTGCTTATGCTACAACTTGCTCTGGGATTTTATAATGATGCTATGTCCTACTTAGGATGATATCCTCTCATCCTATTGACTCTTGTGCCTATGACATGAATGCACGTATTTATATTCGTTTTCTGATTTAAAACCATGTGTGTACATATGTCATCCCGCAAATCTTTAGCATGGCACGTTGTGCTCATGCAATGTTATGCTCTGCATGATTGTGCTATGCATTCTAAAAAGGCCCTAATGCATATTATGAGTGGCGTACGCATGAAAATGTTATGCATCCCATATACATGACATTCTCATGCAACGAAAAAGAAACGTTCTAGTCACATTCATGTGGTGAGGTTATGCATCTCATACTACATAACCCTCCCATGTTGCCCCTATGGTGGATCCATATACAGACACATATTATGCATCCCATACTACATAATATGCTTCGTATACTTCATGTTATGCTATGAGTGTAGTGTTCGTGCTTCATCCAAGACGTGTTGATGACATATTGGTGTGTGTATGATATGATGCTAAACACCTAAATCCAACAAGGAAAGGTTTCCCGACAATTGTCAAGCAACCTCCCTCTGATACCAACTATCACAACCCGCATTTTCACCGCATAGAAGGTTTATCAGAGTAAGGGAAAACGCGCATCATGATGCCACGTTAGCAAGGGATAACTGCGGACGCTCAGATAGACACCAACCTAACCATGAAGAAAGGTTCTTTTTAAGCTATTTTAAGGAAAATCAGTTAAGTGCAGAAGTTAGCCGTATCCCTCGGCTTAGTGGCTCATCTAGTCCACGAATCAAAATATATTATACGCTGCAGAAAAATATTTGATTAGATTAACTCAAACATCCTACATGAGCAAAATGTCCCGAAAGGACAACTCATGCTATGCAAGACTCTAAATTTATCATAGTAGGAAAGATAGTTTTTACGGTCACTAAAAATAACAGGTTAGAGTTTCAAATTATGCAATGCATGAAGTAATAGTAGTAGATTTTATAGTTGAAAATACCTAACATGCATTCCTAACATAAATCCACCCAGAGAACAAGTAATCCACATCCACATCTAAAGGAATGAGCAGCTAGCAAGTATCAAACAACTAGCAATTCAGTGGGCACCAACAAACTGACCCGAACCCACGAACAAAAGTATGTCTAAACTAGTAAAACTAAACAAACAGCAAACTACCTTGCTAAGACGAGGCAACAACCACGGCTAACACGGCCGCCCAGAAACTCCAAAACCAGCACTGCTAACTGCTACGGCTCTGAACCTGAGGCATTCCAAAGACAGAACACCTCAGCAAGAAGGTACAAATGGTGGCAGGAAAAGTAATAAGTCAAAATAAGCAAAGGTCAACAGGGGTACCAACCCAAGACCAAAAATACTGAAGTAAAGTACAAAAGAAATCATGGAATCAACAGGAAAAGAATTCCTACGTGACTTGTCACGTTCCACAAGGGTACACCAAACGCACAAAGCTATAAGGCGACCACATGAATATTTCACCAGAGAGAAAAAATACAAAACCTTTATTAGGCACCTGTGGTCGGCTCTACCCAAAAATACGGGCGAAGTGGTCACTCTTGGACACACCACCCAATAACAACAACGGGCGAGGTGGTCACTCTTGGACACACCACCCAAAAATAACAACGGGCGAGGTGGTCACTCTTGGACACACCACCCAAAAATAAAACGGATAAATAATCCGTCTAACTTCGAGGGAGTCTCATACTGTAAGACCCCCCCTCCCCGGATCCCAAAACACGACACGAAGGGGGAGTCTTATGCCCGGAACAGCCGCCTTGCGGTAGCATTAGCACACGGGCTAACCTGTACCACAAGACGCCTATTCCGCCGGCTACAACAATATCAATAATTCATGCCAACCCAACCAATAAATAAGCAAGAGAAGTCAAATCCACACTAAGTTATGATGTCCAAATACAACAATAAAGAGAAGCTAAAATATGCTTCTACAATATATCAGAGTACAGCTAAACAATGCCCAAACGGGCTACATCAGAGTAAGCAAAACACTAACATCGGTAACAGACGGTATCGACGGCACCGTCACGTCAGGCCCTGTCGTCCTGGCCTGGCTGTCCTGCTGCGTAGTCTGCGGCTGCTCTACCTGCGGCGTGACCTCCTAAAAAGGAAGACGTAGCAACCGTTAGTCGAAACGACTAAGTGGTTTCACATCCGCTCCCCCGGCGACTCCTCGGCACCGGGTGGAGAAAGAGAAACAAGGGCGCAATATATATCAGTAAGTATAAAAGTACAATCAGGTGACAAGGTACATGAGTATCAATGTATAACTAGCAGTTCTACAAAAGCTATCAATGTGTAAACTAACAATTCTACAAGAGCCATCAAGGTATAATAACAAGTGTAAGAAAGCTTCAGCAGGAAAGTAACTTAACTTATAAGAATGCCCATACAAACTTATAAGTTAAGGATCGGGTTACATAAAGTAACTCATCGTATAAGAGTGCCCATACAAACTTATACGATGAGGATCTTGTTGTGCAATGATATGAAATGCTATGAATGCTATGCAATGACTCACCCATGCACACCCATGCAATTGCTATGTCGACACAGATTGTAGTTCCCACTTTTCGAGCAGGTAGCTAACCTCTCAGGCATCAGCCGCCGTGGCCAGGCGGTGACAGTAGAACGGGCACTTCTACTACTAGGCGGGTATCACACTACTTCACCTAGGCCTCCGTACACCTCAACGCTAAGAACACAACAGCGGAGCCCATGCGTACTATGGCCCAGCGGGGTCTTGGGTAGATGTGCACCAAGAACACAGCCCGAACTGGCCTTGCGTGACCCGGAAGGGGCCTCGGAAGAAAGCACGAGGACACAGCCCAACCGTTCACATGGCCGGAGGGGCCTCGGGACGTGAACACCGAGGACACAGCCCAAACCGACCAAGTCTAACTGTCAACTCCCGTCGGTGTGACGACTGGCGAGCCCGTAGACCTGCCACACTATCCTTAACCCGGGATTACGACACCGCGTGTCGACTCACACCACATGCAAACACCATATCAACACAACATGGAAGGGGCCTCGGAAGTAAACACGAGGGCACAGCCCAACCATCCATCCGCACCCTATCTCAACACAACCAAAACAAGTGGCGGTCAACACCGCACTTACGAACTTACACAATACTACCCGTAGGGAGACAACGCTCTAAGTATTGGTCCACTAGACTCATTTCATTAGTCAAACATATCCATGGCCATGGTCTATTCATCTATATGACTTCCCAAATGATGACAATGTAAAATAACGTAATGCGCATATAAGATCTATCACATCATCCTTTTTAGTAATATCATAACTTAAACATGAAGTGTATCATATTCAATCTTTCAATTCCTACCAGTTCAATTCTTTTAAACAAGTTTGTTTCACAATTTGGTAATATGAAATATGATTAATAAGATACTTCAATCACACAACAAATGATTAATCATAAGGGTTCATCCAAGGCAAGTATCTTGCATTAATAATTTCACCGAAACAAAATCCATTTTTCCATTAAGCCCAGAATTTAGGCGCAGGTTGAATCTGGTCAGCAACTTCGACCGGAGATTCCTGAGGCTACAGGAATCCGGTGAAGTCGTGTAACCCCTCGATGGAAAGGTATTTCCATGGACTACATCTTTCATATTCAGAGCTCAACCCAGATTTGACATTATCCTACTTGAAATCGGACTTGAAGTCCGCTGCGTACAGAACACAGTTTCTGCATGCAGGATTTGTAAAACCCCATTTTCGTTTAGACTTTCCCATGGCTACAGACATCACCTGAAGTCGTGCAACCACTCGTTGGAAAGGTATTTCCAAGGGCTTCAACTTTCGTGTTTAGCCGAAAGCCCAAATCTGGCCTTATCCATAGGGAAAATGGCCTAGAAGATCGCTGCGCGCAGAATACAGATTCTGCGCGCATCTTAAAGGAAAATGAACGGCATAGGTTCGTCTTCCTCCTCAAGCGATCGTTTCTAAATTTTTCAGAAATATTCTCCTCACTTATTCAACCTCAAAGGCCATAAACTTCTCACGAGACCATCCACCCATCATCATATTGAAGATAAGGGGAAGGGTTGAAGAGATCTAAAGTCTAGAACACAAGTTCTAACATGGCCTAACCTAGAGATCTTCTCCTCTCCATCAAGACTCTCTTGAGTCGATGTCTCTCCTAAGGCATAACTATAGATCTAGCACCAAGGGAGAGGGTAGGAAACTCACGTTGGCTCCAGCGGTACCACCATTTCTCGCCATGGATCGCGTAGTTCTCCTCGGCGGCATCTTCTCTTTCACGGCGATGGCGGATCTCCTTCGGTAGGACTTGCTCCTGCAGTTTTCCCTCTCACAGGAGTTCTCACTGGAAATAGGGGATGAAAAGAGCATGAAAACGGCTAGGGTTTTCTGTCCCTTATATAAATAAAATATGACACGGGTAGGGACACGGCCGTGTCCGTACCCGTGTCCCGCTTCCGCGAAACGGCCGTGGCGGTTTCCATGTCGATTCAATGCTTGACACGGGTAGGGACACGCCCGTGTCCCGACCCGTGTTCACATGACACGGCCGTGTGCCTGGCCGTGTCATTGGCCGTGTACTTCTCGGGTTGCATCTCGACACTTCTCGTCGAGCTCAACTCGACGCACACGGGTAGGGACACGGCCGTGTCACTACCCGTGTCCCTTGGTGTCGACACAGCTCGACGATCTCGACACGGGCGTCGAGCTCAACTCGACGCACACGGGTAGGCACACGGCCGTGTCCCTACCCGTGTCCCTAGGTGTCGACACAGCTCGACGATCTCGACACGGGTCGTCGAGCTCAACTCGACGCACACGGGTAGGCACACGGCCGTGTCCCTACCCGTGTCCCTAGGTGTCGACACAGCTCGACGATCTCGACACGGGTCGTCGAGCTCAACTCGACGCACACGGGTAGGCACACGGCCGTATCCCTACCCGTGTCACTTCCTTTTTACACTGATTCTCCACTTCTCCACAAGTGCAGTCCAATTCCCTGCACTCTCAGGACTCAAGTCAACCCTCCTGACTCAAAACACACACACTAGGGGCCTAGAGCGATTCGGGACGTTACAAATCCTATAAACAAAATAAAAGATTTCGTCCCCGAAATCAGGCTTAGGTTGTGGGGAGAAGTGTATAACAGGAAATTTAACATATGCTTTTAAATAAAATTACCTTGAGCAAACAACTCCGGGTAGCGTTGCCGCATTAAATCCATTGGCTCCCAAGTGTACTCCTCCTTCCCATGATTCATCCATTGCACCTTCACAAGGGAACACTTTTGCGGCGTAATGTTCTTGTCTCGCTGTCAACAATTCATACCGGCTCTAGTCGCACAGTCCTATCTGATGCCACCGCACCATCAGTAGTGGGAATATACTGGTCGGGCCGCAACAGTGCTTTTCGAAGCGACGATACATGGAACACGTCGTGAAGATTTTCCAGTTCCGGTGGTAACTCCAACTGATAGGCCAACGGGCCAATCCTTTCCAATATAGTATAAGGCCCAACATACCTCGGGCTGAGCTTTTTCACTCCACGCACCCGCGAAACTCCATGCATCGGCCGAATCTTAAGGAACACTTTTTCGCCCACTTGGAACTCCACCATCCGGTGCTTTTTATTGTAATACTTCGCCTGTCGACTTTGAGCCTCCAACATGCGATCCCGTATCAATCTGACCGCCGCATCAGTATCATCTATGTATTCGTTTCCCAATGCCTTCGGATCTTCATCTTGTACCCAAGACAAGGGAGTCCTGCACCTTCTTCCATAAAGGCTTCATGGGGCGCCATGCCGATGCTCGCCTGATGGCTATTATTATAGGAGAATTCCACTAGTGGCAAGAGCCTTTCCCATGGCTCTCCTCTGTCCAACACACATAACCTCAATAAATCCTCCAGTGTTCTGATGGTCCGCTCTGACTGCCCGTCCGTCTGTGGATGAAATGCGGAACTAAAGGTTAGGCGTGAGCCCAAATACGCCTGTACCGCCTTCCACTCATTGGATGTAAACCGACCATCCCGATCTGAAACAATTGTCTTGGGCACGCCATGATACCGTACAAATTGCTCCACAAAAAGGCGTACCAAAGCATCCACGTGTGCTTCCTTCTTCATTGGAATGAACCGGGCCACCTTTGTCAGTCGATCCACAATAACCCATACTGAATCATTCCCGGAGCGGGAACGAGGTAACCCATGAACAAAGTCCATGGAGATATCCTCGAACTTCCATTCGGGGATGGGCAATGACTGCAACAAACCACCGGGACTCCTGCATTCAGCCTTCACTCTTTGGCAAGCTTCGCAATGTGTAACATAGTAGCGGACATCCTTCTTCATTCCCGGCCAACACATGGTCTTCCGCAGTCCGGCGTACATCTTAGCAATACCCGGATGCACTGAATATTGAGAGGAATGCGCCTCTCTCAATATATCTTCTCGAATTTTGCCGCCCTTGGGAATATAGAGTCGGCCACGAAAATAAATGAGGTCGTCTTTGAGTATGTACTCATCGGTGGTCCCATCTTCAATTGCCTTGATTGCCGGGGCCAAGGCCGCATCCATTCCTTGCTCCACCCGAATCCGGTCTCGGATATCACAAACTATGCTCATGTTGGCCAAATACTCCGCATACTCTGCCGAAGGATCCTTGAATACTAGAGTAATTTCCATCTCCTCGATCATCCGAGCCAACTCCATGCTCATCAGCCGAGACTCTGGGCTAGAGCCTGGCACTTTTCTACTTAAGGCATCGGCTACCGAGTTCGCTTTCCCGAGGTGGTAGTTCATGGTGAACTCGTAGTCGCATAGAAATTCCAACCACCGCCGTTGCCTCAGGTTCAACTCCTTCTGAGTGTGAACATACTTCAAGTTTTTGTGATCGGAAAAGATCTCGCAGTGCACGCCATATAAATAATGCCTCCAGACTTTCAAAGCGAACACCACTGCTCCCAACTCCAAATCATGAACCGGGTAATTAATTTCATGTTTCTTTAACTGCCTTGAAGCATATGCGATCACGTGCCCATGCTGCATCAATACCGCTCCCATCCCTTGATATGAAGCGTCCGTGTAAACTTGAAATCCTTCCTTCCCCTACGGAAGTGCAAGGATGGGGGCGGAGGTAAGCCTATCCTTCAGCTCTTGAAATGCCGCTTCACATTGAGGTGTCCACTCAAATGGCACTCCCTTCTTCGTCAAGGAGGTAAGAGGAAGGGCAATCTTGGAGAATCCTTTCACGAACTTGCGGTAGTACCCAGCAAGTCCAAGAAAGCTTCGTACATCAGCCGCCGACTTCAAGGGCGACCACTCCTTCACGGCTCGCACATTCGCTGGATCCACCGCTAATCCTGCTCCACTGATCACATGCCCCAAGAAGGCTACCTCCTTAAGCCAGAATTCACACTTGCTAAACTTGGCATACAAGGCATGCTCCTTCAATTTCTTCAAAACCAAGGTCAGGTTCTCGACATGCTCCTCCTCCGTCTTTGAGTAGACCAAGATGTCGTCGATGAAAACAATGACGAAGATGTCCAAATACGGTTCAAACACCTTGTTCATCAAGCTCATGAAGGCCGAAGGGGCATTTGTGAGCCCAAACGGCATTACTGTGAACTCATACAAACCATATCTCGAACTGAAGGCCGTTTTCTGGATGTCCCCTTCTTGTATCCTCAACTGATAGTATCCGGAGCGCAAATCCAATTTAGAAAACCAATGTGCTCCCACTAGTTGATCGAACAACTCATCGATCCACGGTAGTGGGTAAGTGTTCCGCACCGTCAATCGATTGAGTTCCCGATAATCTATGCACAATCGCAGTGTTCCATCCTTCTTCTTCACGAACAGCACAGGGGCTCCCCATGGTGATGAACTGGGGCGAACGAACCCTGAATCCACCAGTTCCTGCAATTGAACTCTAAACTCCGCGAGTTCTTTCGGAGCCATTCTGTACGGAGCCTTGGATACAGGCTTGGCACCTGGTACTAGATTGATCTGGAAGTCAACCTCTCTATGCGGAGGTAATCCTGGTAGCTTCTCAGGAAATACCTCAGGAAAATCCCGCACTACCCGTACATCCTTTAATTCCAACGCTGCTTCCTTCAACTCGAACCAGATCATGAAGACCTCATCCCCCTTCATATGAGCCTTTACAGCCTGAATAGAAGATAATATCATACGTGGCGCGAAGCCAATACCTTGGAAGATGACGTCAGAGTCTCCATGCCTCAAATAGATCCGCTTCTCCGCGCAGTCGATCCTCGCGAAGTGCCAGTCCAGCCATGCCATGCCCAAATGATGTCAAACTCCGGCATCCTCAGAACCGTGGCCGGCGTATCAAAGGCCTTCCCATCAATAAATAACTCCAACTCGCACTTGGCGGTTGCGATCATCTCCGAGCCGTCCGGAAGGCGTACACGTCGGGCTATGCCAGTGAAGTACTGTACATCCCCCATGTCTTTTATGAAATCCTCGGACACAAAGGAGTGTGAGGCACCGGTATCGAACAGCGCATAGGCTGTCTTTCCGCCAATAATCACGGTGCCTAAGTACCAACAACCAAAACTTATTGCTAGTGGCTAGTAAGTTCTAATCAATTCAAGTTAGACCATGCAAATATGTAAATAAATTAAATCATACCTGCAATCACATCTTGTGGGTTCCGTTCCTGCGCCATGTCAAGCGCGTACACCTGATCCCGGGCTGGTCCGGGATTTCCTCTTGGCGGTCCTCGTCCTCGACCGCGCATATATCCTCGCTCTCGTGGAGCTGCTGGAGGGAGAGCAGGAGGGAGAGCAGGAGGGAGAGCAGGAGGGGCGTTCCCATATAGTTGCGGGCAAAAACGCCGGATGTGGCCCGGCTGGTTGCATTCGAAGCACACCAGACCACGCCGCCCTTCCGGTTGTTGGAATCGCTGAGGCTGTGGGGGTGGAGGCAACGCAGGCGGCTGCGGAACTGGATGCTCCACCCTATAGTTTCGGTGGACACGCCCTCCACCTCTTTGATAACCTCTTCCTCCTCTGAAGTCCCGTCTTCTTCTATTACTTGGGCCGGCTTCCATCACGTCCTCCGCAGGCCTCTTGCTACATCCCATGTGGTCTGCCTCCAATCTTTTCGCCATATCAATGATCTCCGCCAAGCTACCATCCGCTATAAACAAAAGGGACTGCCTTAGGGGATCTCGCAGCCCTTTATAGAAGCGCTTGGCATAACCTCTGTCATCCAACTCATAAGAATCTGCAAACCTTGCGAGATGCTGAAATTCCCGCTGGTATTCTGTAACCGACTTTGATCCCTGCTTTAGTAGAAGGAACCTCTGCTCAAGCTCATCTCGGGCCGAAGTAGGGATAAAGTGCTCCAAGAAAACACCCGAGAATTCATTCCAACTTATCTCCGTGTAGATCCGGCCTTGGAAGGTAGAGCCCATGAGGGACTTCCACCACCTCTTCGCATGTAAGTCCAAGACGGACACTGCCAATGTCACTGCCATGTTGGCTGGGCAACGGATACCGGCCAACAACTCCTGTATCGTGTCTAGCCATTCCTCTGTACGTACGGCTGACTCCGTCCCAAGGTAGACGGGAGGGGAGAGAGCCCGGAAGGTGCTCAGCCAGTTGGAGCTCGGGGCCTGTTGTTGCACCGGAGCCTGCTGAGCCTTAAAAGCATCCAGAATGGCGGTGAGCGTCTGCCCCAACTCAGACTGTTGGAACTGAGTGGGTATGGGAGGGGTAAGAGTACCCCCCATCGGCTCAACATGCAGTGGAACCTACACATACACGACAAATTTGTGGTCAGGTTGGCTAAACTTAAGGTCAAAGTTGGACAACTTAATGTGAATTACATATGGGCACACCACTGCTTCCGCTAAGTCAGTTTGTCCCCAAACTGACTAACCAAACGGGGGTGGCACCATTGTTGAATGACTTCTTAGTTGAGGATCGTGGCAAACTGATACCATTTGTAAGACCCCCCTCCCCGGATCCCAAAACACGACACGAAGGGGGAGTCTTATGCCCGGAACAGCCGCCTTGCGGTAGCATTAGCACACGGGCTAACCTGTACCACAAGACGCCTATTTCGCCGGCTACAACAATATCAATAATTCATGCCAACCCAACCAATAAATAAGCAAGAGAAGTCAAATCCACACTAAGTTATGATGTCCAAATACAACAATAAAGAGAAGCTAAAACATGCTTCTACAATATATCAGAGTACAGCTAAACAATGCCCAAATGGGCTACATCAGAGTAAGCAAAACACTAACATCGGTAACAGACGGTATCGATGGCACCGTCACGTCAGGCCCTGTCGTCCTGGCCTGGCTGTCCTGCTGCGTAGTCTGCGGCTGCTCTACCTGCGGCGTGACCTCCTAAAAAGGAAGACGTAGCAACCGTTAGTCGAAACGACTAAGTGGTTTCACATCCGCTCCCCCGGCGACTCCTCGGCACCGGGCGGAGAAAGAGAAACAAGGCGCAATATATATCAGTAAGTATAAAAGTACAATCAGGTGACAAGGTACATGAGTATCAATGTATAACTAGCAGTTCTACAAAAGCTATCAATGTGTAAACTAACAATTCTACAAGAGCCATCAAGGTATAATAACAAGTGTAAGAAAGCTTCAGCAGGAAAGTAACTTAACTTATAAGAATGCCCATACAAACTTATAAGTTAAGGATCGGGTTACATAAAGTAACTCATCGTATAAGAGTGCCATACAAACTTATACGATGAGGATCTTGTTGTGCAATGATATGAAATGCTATGAATGCTATGCAATGACTCACCCATGCACACCCATGCAATTGCTATGTCGACACAGATTGTAGTTCCCACTTTTCGAGCAGGTAGCTAACCTCTCAGGCATCAGCCGCCGTGGCCAGGCGGTGACAGTAGAACGGGCACTTCTACTACTAGGCGGGTATCACACTACTTCACCTAGGCCTCCGTACGCCTCAACGCTAAGAACACAACAGCGGAGCCCATGCGTACTATGGCCCAGCGGGGTCTTGGGTAGATGTGCACCAAGAACACAGCCCGAACTGGCCTTGCGTGACCCGGAAGGGGCCTCGGAAGAAAGCACGAGGACACAGCCCAACCGTTCACATGGCCGGAGGGGCCTCGGGACGTGAACACCGAGGACACAGCCCAAACCGACCAAGTCTAACTGTCAACTCCCGTCGGTGTGACGACTGGCGAGCCCGTAGACCTGCCACACTATCCTTAACCCGGGATTACGACACCGCGTGTCGACTCACACCACATGCAAACACCATATCAACACAACATGGAGAAGGGGCCTCGGAAGTAAACACGAGGGCACAGCCCAACCATCCATCCGCACCCTATCTCAACACAACCAAAACAAGTGGCGGTCAACACCGCACTTACGAACTTACACAATACTACCCGTAGGGAGACAACGCTCTAAGTATTGGTCCACTAGACTCATTTCATTAGTCAAACATATCCATGGCCATGGTCTATTCATCTATATGACTTCCCAAATGATGACAATGTAAAATAACGTAATGCGCATATAAGATCTATCACATCATCCTTTTTAGTAATATCATAACTTAAACATGAAGTGTACCATATTCAATCTTTCAATTCCTACCAGTTCAATTCTTTTAAACAAGTTTGTTTCACAATTTGGTAATATGAAATATGATTAATAAGATACTTCAATCACACAACAAATGATTAATCATAAGGGTTCATCCAAGGCAAGTATCTTGCATTAATAATTTCACCGAAACAAAATCCATTTTTCCATTAAGCCCAGAATTTAGGCGCAGGTTGAATCTGGTCAGCAACTTCGACCGGAGATTCCCGAGGCTACAGGAATCCGGTGAAGTCGTGTAACCCCTCGATGGAAAGGTATTTCCATGGACTACATCTTTCATATTCAGAGCTCAACCCAGATTTGACATTATCCTACTTGAACTCGGACTTGAAGTCCGCTGCGTACAGAACACAGTTTCTGCAAGCAGGATTTGTAAAACCCCATGTTCGTTTAGACTTTCCCGTGGCTACAGATATCACCTGAAGTCGTGCAACCACTCGTTGGAAAGGTATTTCCAAGGGCTTCAACTTTCGTGTTTAGCCGAAAGCCCAGATCTGGCCTTATCCATAGGGAAAATGGCCTAGAAGATCGCTGCGCGCAGAATACAGATTCTGCGCGCATCTTAAAGGAAAATGAACGGCATAGGTTCGTCTTCCTCCTCAAGCGATCGTTTCTAAATTTTCCAGAAATATTCTCCTCCCTTATTCAACCTCAAAGGCCATAAACTCCTCACGAGACCATCCACCCATCGTCATATTGAAGATAAGGGGAAGGGTTGAAGAGATCTAAAGTCTAGAACACAAGTTCTAACATGGCCTAACCTAGAGATCTTCTCCTCTCCATCAAGACTCTCTTGAGTCGATGTCTCTCCTAAGGCATAACTATAGATCTAGCACCAAGGGAGAGGGTAGGAAACTCACGTTGGCTCCAGCGGTACCACCATTTCTCGCCATGGATCGCGTAGTTCTCCTCGGCGGCATCTTCTCTTTCACGGCGATGGCGGATCTCCTTCGGTAGGACTTGCTCCTGCAGTTTTCCCTCTCACAGGAGTTCTCACTGGAAATAGGGGATGAAAAGAGCATGAAAACGGCTAGGGTTTTCTGTCCCTTATATAAATAAAATATGACACGGGTAGGGACACGGCCGTGTCCGTACCCGTGTCCCGCTTCCGCGAAACGGCCGTGGCGGTTTCCATGTCGATTCAATGCTTGACACGGGTAGGGACACGCCCGTGTCCTGACCCGTGTTCACATGACACGGCCGTGTGCCTGGCCGTGTCATTGGCCGTGTACTTCTCGGGTTGCATCTCGACACTTCTCGTCGAGCTCAACTCGACGCACACGGGTAGGGACACGGCCGTGTCACTACCCGTGTCCCTTGGTGTCGACACAGCTCGACGATCTCGACACGGGCGTCGAGCTCAACTCGACGCACACGGGTAGGCACACGGCCGTGTCCCTACCCGTGTCCCTGGGTGTCGACACAGCTCGACGATCTCGACACGGGTCGTCGAGCTCAACTCGACGCACACGGGTAGGCACACGGCCGTGTCCCTACCCGTGTCCCTAGGTGTCGACACAGCTCGACGATCTCGACACGGGTCATCGAGCTCAACTCGACGCACACGGGTAGGCACACGGCCGTGTCCCTACCCGTGTCACTTCCTTTTTACACTGATTCTCCACTTCTCCACAAGTGCAGTCCAATTCCCTGCACTCTCAGGACTCAAGTCAACCCTCCTGACTCAAAACACACACACTAGGGGCCTAGAGCGATTCGGGACGTTACACATACTCTCCACCATACACCGCAGACATCCAAAAACCAGGTAGACTTCCACAGGGCACTAATGAAGGTAACAAACACTGCCGAGGTGGAATCGTCCATTAACTCCCGCATTCAAGAAACCTAAAGAAACCACAACACAAATATCTTGAGATTTGGCTCGACAAATTCTACTTGATATTACCGAACTCAATACGTTGTTGATTAACCTCTAGGAGCAATTTACAGCCCTAGATAAATTCTAACGCGCTAAATAACAAAAGCTAAAACATGTATGGCCATCATTAAGACACAGCAGGGATAATTAACCAAAATCAGACAAAATCAAGCTTTCCAAGACAACACCTTACAACAACAAAGGATCATTGAAACGATTAATCATAACAATGATTTGGAAGAATGAGCGCAGAAAAATTTAAAGAACATGAAAGTATAGTCGTTACCAACAGATCGGACAAAGAGAAACGAGGGCAAACCACCAATTACCTTGGTTTTACCGGAAAAGTCCTCTAGATCGCTCCACGTCGTAGATCGGGGCAAAAGACTACGGGAGGAGTTGAAATCTAGACAAAATGGGTCGAAAAGGGGATTGGGGCCGAAAAACCCTAGCTAGAAAATCTCAAGAAACGGGGAAGAAATTACCACGAGGGCGAGGCTCTCGACGAGAGCTTTCTAGACCTACGATCGGTTTGAAATTCCGAGCACCGGAGCACCGTCAACGGCTACTGGAAGGAATAAGGACAGACCACCTCTTTCTCGCACACACCGCTCTGGTTCGGGAGGAAAAAGAATCGAAGAGGATGAAGAAGATAAAGAAGGTATTTATACCTAAGGTGATAACAGGAAAAACAGCAAAAATAAACTGGGTTCAGCTGAACCGGTTTTCCCGAAGCAGAGGGAATGGGTTACTCGAGTATCAGACAAAACCTACTAGAGTAGTTCAATACAACCACTCGAGTAACAGAAGACCTACTCGAGTAGTTCAATACAACTACTCGAGTAACCGAAGACCTACTCGTGTAGCTCATCACAACTACTCGAGTAACAGAGACCTACTCGAGTAGTTCATTACAAGTACTCGAGTAACAGAGAAGGAGTACTCGAGCACTAAAGGGAATTACACGAGTATGACACGGGGATTACTCGAGTACTAAGGCACTTACTTGAGTACAGCACGGGACTTACTCGAGTACTAAGGCAGCTTACTCGAGTACTACAAGGGGAAATACAGCGCCCATAAAAATATCGTCAAACGCAAGGCCTGATCGTCGATCCCAATTCTAAAATCATCGAACTCAACACACAGGGCCAGACCTACAGCAAGCTCCGCTCCACGATTCGTCGAGCTCAGCACGACAATCGTCGAGCGCTCGATGATCGTCGACCTCCAGACAGCACCCAAAAAAGAATAACAATCGTCGAGCTCCGCTCGATGATCGTCGAACGCGACACAGCTCCCAGAAAATAATAACAATCGTCGAGCTCCGCTCGACGATCGTCGAATGCGACACAGCGCCCAGAAAATAATAACAATCGTCGAGCTTCGCTCGACGATCGTCAAACCCGACACAGCGCTCAGGAAAAGGAATACAATCATCGAGCTCCGCTCGACGATCATCGAACCCGACACAGCACCCAAAAAAACCGAAAACACTCGGTTCGACGAAAACCCACACCTTTAGGAGGGCTTCCCGAGAATCAAAACAAGCAGTCACTAATATAGCAATTATCGTGTCCAGATAGTTGAACATGGAAATATGAGATCAAAACAAAGGCTCAAACACGCCGAATTAAACGAAACTCACGCCGTAGGCGAAAACTGATGCTACGTACACAACAGCGAAGTCAAAACCAAAATCCTACCAGCCATTCCCGAGATATTAACCGTCAAAGTATGCGGCGAACAAAAACAAAACCCAAAACTTCGATCGCACGGCGAGACTCCAAAAATGCTCGGGTTGCGACGAAACTGGATGAGCACGTCCAAGATTACTCCAATCCAACACTCGATGTTAAAAGTAACGCCATGACGTCATAAATCTGACGTTGCCCAAACAAATAAAATCATCGAAAAATCGGGGGCGTTATAATTGTAATTTGATAAACACAGATAAATATAAAATCACAGAAGACACAAAAATTATAATAGTTTCCAAAAATTTGGGTACATCCACGCTTCTACCCCCTTTGGTTGGAATTCACTATCATAGTGTCTGAGTCTTTTGATCAGGAGACTCTTAAAACCAAACATCAGATATTTTGATAATGAGATTTTGAACCAATACAAACTGAGACTTTTCTTAAGGAGACTCCAGGACCTCTAACTGAATCCTTTGAAGAGGGATTCTCAATACTTTGTTCATAAACTGAAAATGATAATTAAATTAGAAAACATTTTAAGATTTGTGGATATAATGATCTTGTTGATGAGTACTTTCAGTAGAATCCTCAGGAATGTATGGCACTAAGTAAATCTAGAATTTGTAATCTGATGAATCTTTGAATAAGAAAATCTCAAAGATTATAAGTCTTTAATCTGAATTTCTCTTTCATCTCCACTGAACCTAATGTAGTAATTAATTTGCTTTTGAGAAGAAGAAGAACTGACTCGCTACAAATTCATCAACAAGATGATGATCGACTAATCTAAGAAAGAACTTCAAATTCAAATGATAACATTCTTATCTTTCTCTGTCGAAATCTATCTCTCAAAACTTCGGTCTAATGCGAATATAATGGTCGTTGTTATTCCTTAATGTTCATGTGTGTGTGTGTGTGTGTGTCTGAGAAGCAACCTCATCCAATGTCTCCAAGAATTAGTTATAATAACCAAACATTTTTTGAAGCAATTCTGATTTAATCCTCAAAATAATTCTCGTTCAGAAGGTTAATCAATGTAGCGTCGAGTTCATATGGACGTAACATTGAAATCTGGCTTCATTCTGTAAATTAAGTTCTATAATCGACACTGCATCGACTTCATATCAGAGTATATGTCAACTTGATCCTTTGGTTAACGTCGACTTATCATGTTTAGTTACTCTGAATTGTACTCAAATTACCGTGGACTTTTGTCAAAGTTTCGCCGACTTCTAGTTGAAGTTGCGTCAACTTCTAGTCAAAGTTACGTCTAATTCTAGACAATTCTTGTTGTCATTTCATGATTTTCCTCTTAAAATCAATGTGTCTTTCTCATATCCTTTATACCAATGATATCCTATGACTTCTAAAACCATATTACTCTCTCTATATATCATGAGTAATAAATTTAGGATGAAACTGTTGGAGTTACCATGATGATCTGGAAGTGGTCAAACATGTAATCTCACTGCCAACGCAATATGAGCCTGCAGGGTCGCACATAAGAGATGTGGAGAAATTGGATGACTGACTGTGTTGGTAAAGGTTACCAATCACCGACCTGAATAGGGTTATGGGCAAAGTGTTGCCTTATAGGATCATCGAGTTGGGCAAATGTTGCCTTAAAGGGCTGGTTAGGTTTGTCGTCCGAGGGTCAATGACATTAGTCGAGAATCGTCTTCTGATTCCCGCCGACCGGCGAGAATCGTTTCCCTGATTCTCGCCGATCGACGAGAATCGTCGAGAATCAATGATTGATTCTCGACGATCGACTACCTTGACAATTGTCGTCGACCGCGGCTCGACGATCGTCGAGTATCATTGTGAATCGTCGAGCGCAGCTCGACGATCGGCGAGAATCGTCGAGTATTGTACTCTGATTCTCGCCGATCCAATGTGGTACTCGTCGAGTGATTCTCGCCGATTGTCGCCGATTCTCACCGATTGATACTCGCTGATTCTGAACCCTAGTTCTGGGTGGTCTGCGGATAGCGATTTTCCTGGGTTTATTTATACCTCTAGTATAAATAGAACACTTAGGTTTTATCGAATATATCCTTTTGGCTACTGTGCGAATCGACCCCGGCGGAAACGTTCCGCTCGTTTGCTCCGCCGATCCCGATCCCGCCGCCGGAAGAGTTCCGCCGCCGCGTTCGCTCCGCTGCCACCTCTTCTCCGGCGACTGTCGCTGGTGGTGCAATCCGTGGCGCGGACCTAGCAGTCCGTGGGAAAGCAAAGGTGCGGTCTTCTCCATCCCGATCTTCCGTGCGACGGAAAGCTCGGCGTTCTCCCGCTCGTGTGGACTTCTGCAGAAACGTGGATACTATTCCACGTAGAACTCGCCACCAGCAAGCAGATAAAGTTTGGAGCATCTCCGTTGAGTTGTGACTCAACGCCACCGAGGTAATTTTTGCCTAGTTTTGTTAACTTCTTGATTCAACTGTTCATCGCCCGATCCACATCTCTTTGAGTTTTTCTTGATGTTTTACTTTTCCGCTGCGTGCACAAGCGTTGTGCCAACCCCATAGAGAAACCCAACAGTGGTATCAGAGGGAGGTTCGGCCATGATTGTTGTTTTGGAAGTTTGTTATTCCAGTGCGTGTAAACCTAGGGATTTAGAAGTGTTCTAAATGTCTAGATTTAGTCTTGGTCTCCTCGCCAAGAACGATTGGAATTTTCGGTGGATTTCTAAGTGTTAGAAATAGTGATCTCCTTAGCAGTAACCATCCCTCGATTTTGTTTTGGATTTTGAATCCAACAAAGAGAGATGAGCTTGTCTACTGCTTTAAGTTGAGCTATCTTTGCCTTTGTCCAATGCATGTAAATCTGAGGATTTTGAAATTTCCGGATGCTCAGATTTAGCCCTTCCTTCTATCAAATGTTGATGGTGTCAGGATGTGCACATAAGGGATGCATGTGGTTTTAGAAGAATTATTTTTCTTTGGATGTGCACGTCGATCAAATGTTGATCATGGTTAATTGTTAACCTATATTTGAAATCCCTTCATCAAATATTAAGTGTTCGGATGCCTTCCGATGGATGACACTCTTCCTGCCTCGATCGATGAAGTGTGGGCTTGCCAAAGCAAGGTGCATTAATCTATCTTGGTAAGGGTGCGAGCGGATAATTGTGATATCCCACTGTCGACATCGGGTCCAGCTTAACTAGGTGACCTCAAAGGTTGAGTGCCTAGAGGCATAGGGTTGGCATGCACCATATGATGGATGCGAATAAGGAGTTATTCACCAACCATACAAGAATTGCATGAGGATGCAATTGGCAAGCGTTGCCTACCTAAATAACCGCATCGTGAGAGGAACGCCAAAGCGGACTCATAGTGTTGGTGAAATACGGATCTTGTCCACTAAGAGAGTAGCTCGCATGAACTCTCCGAATTGTTAGTGAGGGCTATCATTTCGAATAAAATAGTGGGAGTATTTTAATTGAAGTCCTAATTAGAATAAATTGTAATTGAAATTTAGGTACTGATTTTATTCTGCATAAATTCTTGTAGAATTCCATGGCAAGCGTTGCACACTCCACGTTGTCTCTGAGAGCCATCCTTGAGAAGGATAAGCTCAGTGGGACAAATTATATGGACTGGTATAGGAACCTGAGAATTGTTCTCAGGCAAGAGCGAAAGCTCTATGTCTTGGAAGAAGAAGCCCCCGAGGTGCCGACCGGGAACTCTTCCCGTGCTGAGAAAGATACTTATAAGAAGTATACTGACGATGCTTTGGATGTCGAGTGCCTTATGCTTGCCACCATGAACTCTGAGCTTCAGAAGCAACATGAGACCATGGGGTGCAAGGAGATTGACGAGCATCTCAAGAAAATGTTTCAAGGGCAGGCTCGTCAAGAGAGGTTCGACATCACGAAAGCGTTGTTTCAGTGCAAGATGGGAGTTCGAGACTCAGTAGGGACTCACGTACTCAAGATGATTGGGTATATAGAGAACCTTGAAAGGCTGGGTTTTCCTCTTGGTCAAGAGTTGGCCACGGATCTGATCCTGCAATCGTTGCCGGACAGTTATGAGCAGTTTGTCTTGAACTACAACATGAATGAGATAGACAAGACACTGCCCGAACTCCTAGGCATGTTGAGAACTGCCGAAATCAACATGAAGAAGGCCAAGCCTGCCAGCCTTATACTGATGGTGCATAAGGGCAAGGGCAAAGCCAAGGGCTCCAAGAAGACGAAGGTAGGACCTAAGTCACATCTTGAGCCCAAGTCTTCAGCACTGATGAAAAGGAAAAGCACGGTGAAGGAAGGGAAATGCCACCACTGTGGCAAGGCTGGTCATTGGCGGAGGAACTGTCCTTCATACATTGAGGGTCTGCAGAAATTGAGGGGAGGTATGACTTCCGCTTCTAATGTTTACGTTATAGAGATAAACCTTTCTGCTCCTTCATCTTGGGTATTGGATACCGGATGTGGTTCTCACATTTGTACAAATGTGCAGGAACTGGGAAGGAGAAGATTGCTGAGTAAAGGGGAGGTGGACCTCCGCGTCGGCAATGGAGCAAGAGTTGCTGCTGTAGCCGTAGGAGTTTACCGTCTTTCTTTGCCCAGTGGGCTTGTAATAGAACTAGATAACTGTTATTTTATTCCGGCGATAACTAGAAACATTATATCTATTTCATGTTTGGACATGATTGGATTTTCTTTTATAATTAAGAACAATTGTTGTTCTATATTTAAGAATGATGTTTGTTATGTTGTAGCCCAATTGTTTAATGGTCTTTACGTTTTGAACTTAGACCATCTGATCTATAATGTAGAAAATAATAAAAGGCTAAGAACAAATGACTCGAACCCTACGTTTCTCTGGCATTGTCGTTTGGGCCATATCAACGAGAAGCGCATATCCAAACTCCATAGAGATGGACTTTTGGACTCATTTGATTATGAATCATTTGAGCGATGCGAATCTTGTTTGTTAGGCAAGATGACTAAAGCTCCTTTCACTGGTTATACTGAGAGGGCTGAGGATCTCTTGGGTGTTATACATAGTGATGTATGCGGACCCATGAGTTCCATGGCTTGAGGAGGGTATTTCTACTTTGTTACATTTACTGATGATTTCAGTAGATACGGATATGTGTATCTTATGAAGTGCAAATCCGAGACCTTTGAAAAGTTCAAAGAGTTCAAGAATGAAGTAGAAAACCAGTTGGGTAAAAGGGTTAAAGCACTCCGATCTGATCGAGGTGGCGAATACCTGAGTCATGAGTTCCGTGATCATCTGAAAGAGTGTGGTATTGTATGACAGCTCACTCCACCTTGAACACCACAACATAATGGTGTGTCTGAGAGGAGAAATCGTACTCTGTTAGACATGGTACGTTCGATGATGAGTCATGCAGACTTGCCTGTTTCCTTTTGGGGTTTTGCTTTAGAGACTGCTGCAATGACATTGAATCGCGCTCCAACTAAAACGGTTCTGAAGACACCATATGAGATATGGACTGGGAAGCGTCCTAGTATGTCGTTCATTAAAATTTGGGGCTGTGAGGCATACGTGAGACGTCAAATGCCTGACAAGCTGGAACCCAAATCGGATAAATGTTATCTGGTGGGATATCTTAAGGAAACGAAAGGGTATTACTTTTACCTACCGTCTGAGAGCAAAGTGTTTGTCGCAAGGACTGGTGTCTTCTTGGAGAAAGAGTTCTTATCAAGAAAGACTGAAAAGGTAGAGCTTGAAGAAGTTCAAGAACCACATGTAGTGAATGAACCGGAATTGGATTCTGAGTCAGGACTACAAGATGTTGTAGCTAGAGAACCTGCTCAGGGAACACAAGTCCTACGTAGATCTGGTAGACCGAGGTTTGAGCCTGAGAGATATGGATTTCTCGTGTCTCAAATAGGTAATGTGTTGCTTATGGATCATGATGATGAACCAGCAACCTACCAAGAGGCTATGAATGGACCGGACTCCGACAAATGGCTTGAGGCTATGAAATCCGAAATGGACTCCATGTATGCAAACCAAGTTTGGAACTTGGTGGAACCACCTGAAGGGGTACGACCCATAGGGTGCAAGTGGGTCTTCAAGAAGAAGACCGACATGGATGGGAATGTACAGACATTCAAAGGGCGACTAGTGGCTAAGGGTTTCAAGCAAATTCATGGTATTGACTATGATGAGACCTTTTCCCCTGTTGTCATGGTAAAGTCCATTAGGATATTGCTTGCTATTACTGCGTATTATGACTACGAGATCTAGCAGATGGATGTCAAAACGTCTTTCATTAATGGAAACCTCCTTGAGGAAGTGTATATGACACAACCCGAGGGTTTTGTATCCCCAGATGAAGCCACTAAAATATGCAAGCTGAATAAGTCCATTTATGGACTGAAACAGGCCTCTCGAAGTTGGAATCTTCGTTTTGATGAGAAAATCAAAGAGTTTGGTTTCATCAAGAATGAAGATGAGCCTTGTGTTTACAAGCGAATCAGTGGGAGCATTGTTGTCTTCCTGATATTGTATGTAGATGACATACTGTTGATCGGGAATGACATTCCTACCCTGAAAGTTGTTAAGAACAACCTAGGGAACTGCTTTTCAATGAAGGATTTGGGTGAAGCGACTTATATACTCGGTATTAAGATCTATAGAGATAGATCGAAGAAGTTGCTGGGTTTGACCCAGAGTACGTACATCGAAAAGGTGTTGAAGCGGTTCAGCATGCTTGAGTCCAAAAAAGGATTTTTGCCCATGTCTCATGGTGTGAATCTCTCTAAGGACCAGTGTCCAAAGTCTTGTGAAGATAAGGACCGCATGAAGTTGATTCCATATGCTTCGGCAATTGGATCAATCATGTACGCGATGTTATGTACTCGACCCGATGTCTCCTTTGCTTTGAGCATGACTAGCAGGTATCAGTCAGACCCCGGTGAGTGTCACTGGATTGCAGTCAAGAATATCCTGAAGTACTTGAGAAGGACTAAGGACGTGTTCTTGGTGTATGGTGGAGAGGAAGAGCTCGTTGTAAGTGGTTACACGGATGCTAGCTTCCAAACTGATCGAGACGACTCCAAGTCTCAGTCAGGTTTTGTGTTTTGCCTGAATGGAGGAGCTGTAAGCTGGAAGAGTTCCAAGCAAGAGACAGTTGCTGATTCTACAACAGAGGCTGAGTATATCGCAGCAGCTAATGCGGCGAAGGAGGCTGTATGGATTAGGAAATTCATCGGCGAGCTTGATGTAGTTCCTAGCATTGTTGGTCCCGTAGTTCTCTACTGTGATAACAATGGTGCAATTGCACAATCTAAGGAACCTAGATCTCATCAGCGCTCCAAGCACATACTCCGGTGTTTTCATCTTATTCGTGAGATTGTCGAACGAGGAGATGTAAACATTTGCAGAGTGCCGACTGAGGAAAATATTGCGGATCCGCTGACAAAGCCTCTCGCGCAGAGAAAGCATGATGGTCATACTAGATCGATGGGTATACGATACCTAAATGATCAACTCTAGCGAGAATCTTGTGGGTTGCATGTAATCTTGTATTTTGTTGGCTGTTTGTTCATATGATGAACTGTGTACCTAGTTTTTCTTTTATAATTAAATGGCAAATTCTTTTATTATGAATTTTTCTATATATGATAGTTAAATGTTAACATAATAGATACCCTTAGAATGTTCGCTTCCATGGGACATCAAGTACGTGACTTGAATGTGAGAGCCCGTGATTTTTGGAGCTTCATTCTTAAAGGTCCCTGGTCGAGTATCATCATAGAAGCTAAGGGTGATGATGGTACATGAAGACTAGCACGTGTGTTGACTGATGACTGGTTCTCACAGGTCATGATATTGTGATATCAAGTCATCACGTGGGTACTTGTTAGTGAACAAGTTGTACTGGACAGACCCAACCTGAGACTACTCTGTGGATTGTCATCCAATCGTGTCACGAGTAGGTCTCAATTGACAATGGTGTTGTGATCCTTTGACCTGAAGTCACAGCATTCATCAAGTGAGGAAGAGCGTGCTTTGATGCCATCTAAAGTCTTCCTTGAGAAAGGTTGATGATAAGGGTGGTTGTTGGGCATGTTACGAATCATTTGGGTGTTTGTGTGTGAACAGATATGGGATTTGTCCTCCTGTATGACAGGAGTTGCATCCATGGGCCCCTTGATGGATCTGGACTGAGAAATGCATGGCCATGCTTGGTTGAGTCAATATGTGATATTGGACTCACCATTCTCTGGAAGTCCGTCCTGGATCAAGAAACTTGGATTGAGCTATTACGAGGGTGACACGGTCCATGCCTCTAGTTCTTTCTGGATGTAAGGGACAAAGGGACAAAGACAACGCTGATACATTGGTCATAAAGGCTTATGAGTTACAAACTCTTATTGCTTGGGGAGCAATGATGCATTGCTAGATGCCGCTCATTGTTTGTGAGGTTTTTGGTTTGATACTTTCGAGATCAAGTGGGAGTCTGTTGGAGTTACCATGATGATCTGGAAGTGGTCAAACATGTAATCTCACTGCCAACGCAATATGAGCCTGCAGGGTCGCACATAAGAGATGTGGAGAAATTGGATGACTGACTGTGTTGGTAAAGGTTACCAATCACCGACCTGAATAGGGTTATGGGCAAAGTGTTGCCTTATAGGATCATCGGGTTGGGCAAATGTTGCCTTAAAGGGCTGGTTAGGTTTGTCGTCCGAGGGTCAATGACATTAGTCGAGAATCGTCTTCTGATTCCCGCCGATCGGAGAGAATCGTCTCCCTGATTCTCGCCGATCGACGAGAATCATCGAGAATCAATGATTGATTCTCGACGATCGACTACCTTGACAATTGTCGTCGACCGCGGCTCGATGATCGTCGAGTATCATTGTGAATCGTCGAGCGCAGCTCGACGATCGGCGAGAATCGTCGAGTATTGTACTCTGATTCTCGCCGATCCAATGTGATACTCGTCGAGTGATTCTCGCCGATTGTCACCGATTCTCACCGATTGATACTCGCCGATTCTGAACCCTAGTTCTGGGTGGTCTGCGGATAGCGATTTTCCTGGGTTTATTTATACCTCTAGTATAAATAGAACACTTAGGTTTTATCGGATATATACTTTTGGCTACTGTGCGAATCGACCCCGACGGAAACGTTCCGCTCGTTCGCTCCGCCGATCCCGATCCCGCCGCCGGAAGAGTTCCGCCGCCGCGTTCGCTCCGCTGCCACCTCTTCTCCGGTGACTGTCACTGGTGCTGCAATCCCTGGCGCGGACCTAGCAGTCCGTGGGAAAGCAAAGGTGCGGTCTTCTCCATCCCGATCTTCCGTGCGACGGAAAGCTCGGCGTTCTCCCGCTCGTGTGGACTTCTGCAGAAACGTGGATACTATTCCACGTAGAACTCGCCACCAGCAAGCAGATAAAGTTTGGAGCATCTCCGTTGAGTTGTGACTCAACGCCACCGAGGTAATTTTTGCCTAGTTTTGTTAACTTCTTGATTCAACTGTTCATGGCCCGATCCACATCTCTTTGGGTTTTTCTTGATGTTTTACTTTTCCGCTGCGTGCACAAGCGTTGTGCCAACCCCATAGAGAAACCCAACAGAAACATCACTTGAAGTAATTTGCTAAGGTAAATCATTAGGGTTTTGCACAACAGTAGAGTCCGTCCCTCGCCGCCTCTCCGGGGCCTTACCCTAGTGACCTCTTGCTACTCCAGATTGAAGCTATGCTCTTCTCCCCCGCTATAGGTCATGACAACATCAAGGCACGCTGCCTTATAGTTGCCCAAGTTCAAAGGTCCACTTTTTACTACCACAATCAGCAACACTCCTAGATCGACACTCTGACCTCTCGCTACCCGGCTTAAAGCTTCTACTCTTCTCCCTGGTAGTAGGTTGCAACATCATCTAAGTCTTATCCTCTAACCACAAACATCTAAAAAACATATCATAGTTGTGCACAAAGCAACAGTGCAAGTACCATACAAACTCATATAAGGCTCTATGCCTTGTAATCCACAAGTAACAATCCAATACACAAAATGTGCCCAAAGTTATATATCAACGTGCAATACGGATACAAGTACAAGGGTAGACACAACTCATGAGCGTACAAAGGGACAAAGATACAAAATACAGGAGCTACTCTTTAGCATCAATGTCAAATTACTCATCCTCGTAGAGATCTCAAACATCAAATTTGATTGCAATGCTATAACATGTCTGCGCTACCATATGGGGATCTTCACCTTCGTCCTTGTAGGTATCCCGTACTATTTCCTCTAAACATCGACGTGCTCCATTACAGGCAATTCCTCGTTACATGGTAAAAAAAATTTGCACAAATCTTTGTAAATATAAAGCGACGAATACATGCAAAGCACCCCACACAAACATACGCACACTACACCATGCACAAACCTTGCACACGATGCATCTCACGCATAGTGCGCCTAGAGTGTGCCTCCCTCAAAATGCACCCATTATGCATGCCACTCCCAATACGCAATGCATACCATCATGTTATACATTGTGCACCTTTCACCTCCCTTGCATTTTTCTACGCATGCACACCACCATGAGCAAGCCCTCTACTCAGTAGCTAACCAACTTTCAGTGCCTCTACAATGCTGACCACCACATCCATGATCATCGCAACTCATCACGTGCAAAATCTAGCAAAAAGACCCCACTCTCCTTTCATTCCGGCTCTGTACTCTAGGCACTTGGGGGGCATTTGATGGGCTTCCCTAAAATAGGTTCGGTCGAATCGAATTGGCGTGACCTCGATCGGCTCACCGACATAGATCCAATAGGCCATATCTCGTAGGATTGCAAGTCTATTTGGTCTTATAAATGGTCATCAAGACACTTGTACGCGCATATATGGTAACTGCACCACCCATCGTGTGGTGCGAGTAGTAAAATTCCCCCATCATGGGGTGTAAATAGAAAAATAACCCATTATGGGTGTGTAAATAGTAAAATCCTCCAACATGGGGGTTCAAATAGTAAATTCCTCCAAAATAATGGTGCAAATAGTAAAATTCTCTATCACTAAGTTCAAATATTAAAATCTTCCAACATTGGATGCAAATAGTAAAATTCCCCCAACATAAGGTGCAAATAGTAAAATCCCCAAACATGCGGGACGAATAGTAAAATTCATCAACATTGAGGTGCAAATAGTACAATTTCTCATTATTAAGTGCAAATAGTAAATTTTTTAATCATGTGGTGCAAATAGTAAAATCCACTCATTATATAGGTGCACATAGTTGAATCTCATAATGTGTGCACATAATAAATTTCCTAAAAAGCGCATCATAAGGAATTGAGCTGCAAATATTGACTATGGTGGTTAGTGTCTGCAGATAGTCGCGTAACTGCCGTAATCATCTCTGAGGCCTATAAATATGACCTTAGTCTCTACTTCATTCTTATTTCTCCTCCTTTCGCTTCTCCTCCTATGCACGTGAGACCTCCCTCGAAGATCTTCTTGCATTTTCAAAGAATCCTTTGAAGATCTTCGAGCATCTTCAAAGATCCCATTAAGATCTTCGATGAGCGTGTCGCGCCCTTGCGTATATCCTGACTGGCACACCTCGTACTCGACGTATATGTACAACCCCATATCCGGCGAGTAGTTGGTTAAAGAAACCAGATCGGCCAAGATCGGCAGTTCGGCTCGTCCAGGTGGGGGTGAACTATTTGAGGGGTGAGTTGAGCAGGTCGGCTCGAACTCGCCTCAGGGGCTCGATGATCAGCGGGCGAATGGAGCAGGCGGGCTCGCACTTGCCCCAGGAGGCTCGGCAGGCAGTAGGCGAGTGGAGCAGGCTGGGCCCGCACTCGCCCAAGGGGGATAGAGGTGGGGAGTGCCAACACCATCGAGCTCTCGCCACCCCCGGCGAGTGGAGACTCCAGAGGGCCACTCGCCCGGCTTTTTGTGATGTGTTTTTACTATTTTATCACTGTTGGCCTGCCTGTAGCCTGGTGGAACAACGAAGTTACATTGTTGACAGACCCAGTTGGGCTGCACATAGCAGCTCAGGATAACGGAGGTTGGCTATTTATAGGCCGTTTTCAGAAATCTATAAATAGACCTGATGGGGTACCTCAGAAGGTGTGCTTACTTGTGCCCCGCTCTTCTTGTGCTTTCTGAGGTATCCTTAGCTCAACATTTGGCAAAGGAGGGGAAGCGTTATATGATCTTCCAGGTGTATGGTGGGACCTCCATGCCGAGCCCTTGTGTCAGTCCCTTTTTTTCATTTGTTGTTTAGCTCGTGGGAGGGAAGTCATTGCGCGATCACCCCTTCCCCATGGGTGAACTCTACAGAGACCACGTTTTTGGTTTCAACATTTTTGGTGCAGTGAGCGTGGAGTGTGGTCAGCATAGAAAATCTTCGGCAAGCTCGACGACTGGTGGAGAAGGGCAAGGTTCGGACAGGGCTTACTCGCCACCCCCTCCCCCGCTCACCATGACGGGGATGTTCGAGGAGTTCAGGAAGGAGGTGCTCGGGCTTGTCACGTTCGCACTCGGCACGTGAGCCGAGTGCTCGACTCCAACAGTTGTAGTCATCGCTGCCCTAGCTCTGGGTGATGACGCTCCTAACAGGCAAGGTGGGAAGGAGGTTGCAGAAGCAGGGAGATGTGTTGGGTATTGCATTCGCAAAAACCTAGAATTGTATGAAGTCACCCTTAAACTAAGATGAATTAAGTTTGTACTTGATTCTCTTTTTGTTAAGTGTTTACATGACTTAATTGCTAAGTGTAGACAAATGTCAGTCTACAATGAGTCTCCAAACACAGGACCATACAACGTAATCCCTCATTGTGTGATCCATGGTGTTAACTCATGTGTAGCCTCTCTATTGGGACACACTTACTTTTCAAGCACTAAGGGCAAGAGAAAAGATGGATGCTGATTTTTATGAAGAATGAGAATTTTAAGTTTTTCTGAAAAAGTCTAAGTCATTTTCTCGAGTACTCTATTTGTACTCGAGAAGGACTTATGATTATTCTCGAGTAAGACTTATCTTCATTTCGAGTAACAGAAGTTGTTCTCGAGAAAGCTTCATGCTGTTCTCGAGAAGCGCTTTCCTATTAAATATCATATATGTCTTACTATGGCTACTATACCCTACAAAAATACCTTCAAAACTGTTTTCGCTAAATTTGGTAGTGTGATACTTGTCATTGTTAAGAACGAAGCACTTACAGCCAAAGATTCTAAAATATGAAACAGTCAGTTTCCTAACTTTTAGAAGTTCGTAAGGTGTCCTATTGTGGTTCTTGTTTATGAGTGCTCGATTTTGTACGTGGCATACAGTGTTGACGGCTTCAGCCTAGAAGTATTCCGGTAGTGAGGCATCACTCAACATGGTCCTGCAGGCCTCTATGAGTGTTTTATTCCTTCTCTTAACTACTCCCTTCTGTTGAGGAGTACGAGGAGAGGAAAACTCATGAAATATACTTAGGCTTTCACAAAATTCTATCATGACCCCAGACTTGAACTATATTCCATTGTCACTTTTGATTTTGACTACAGAACAGCTGTATTCATTCTAGACTTGCCTTACAAAACTAGTAAAGATGCCAAAGGTATCTGACTTCTGTTTTAGAAAGAACACTCATGCAAAGCGTGAGTAATCATCAACAATAACCAATGTATAATCCTTACCTCCCAAACTTCTAACTTGCAGTGGACCGAAAAAGTCCATATGAAGGAGTTGTAAACATCTATTAGAGTTTTTGACAATAATGCTTTTAAAGGTAGCACTTGTTTGCTTGCCTTTTACACATGCGTGATAAGATCTATCTTTAGCGGACTTGACATTTGGGGCATCACGTACTAAATTAAGTGAAAATAATTAATTAATAGTTTTGAAATTAATATGTGCTAGTCTCTTGTGCCACTGGTCACCAATATAATCACTATCTTTAGCCAAAAAGCACATTGGTGTAGAAGAGTTTATGCAAATGAAATTCAAGCAAAATATATTTCTACTATGAGTGCCTATTAGAATCATTTCCATATTGTCAACCGATTTTATCAAGCACTTATCTGCATGAAATTCAACCACGTATCCTTTATCACAGAGCTGGCTTATGCTTATAAGATTGTGTTCCAATCCTTCAACATAAGCCACTGAAAGTGAGATAGATCTTAACTAATGCTGATTAAAGTTATAAATATCACAACACAAATATAAAATAAGAAATGCAGAAAGAAATCAAGCAACACAGAAGAGACACAAGGATTTTATAGTTGTTCCCCAAATCTGGGTAGTCCACTCTTCTACCACCCTGGTAGGAAACCACTCAGGTTTTTGATCAGGTGCCTGACACCAATGGGTTTTGATCAGGTCCCCAAAAACCAAACCTCAAGTCTTTTGGAAGGAGACTTGTGAACCAGGAATCACTTTTCAAGGGAGATGACAACCCTTTATACAGGAGGGGGAAAAGAGAGATGGGAGTCTTCTCTTTTTCAAAGCAGCTGAGAATACTATGTGGATATTAATGTTAGCAAATAGCTCCCCCTGAGATATTGAATGGTTCAGGAGAGATCTGGAGCTTTGCTACAGGGTGATAGGCCTTCAATCTTCAGGCCTGGACCAGAGTAATCTTCAGGAACTTCTGACTGATATGTTGTTTGTTGTCCTTGAAGTTGTCCTGTAGAGATGAAGGAAGAAGAAGACTCTTGATATAAATGGATGTTCTTCTTCTTATTATGATTGTTGTCTCCTCTGGTTTAGGGCTGCTAGTTGCTTCAGTGATATTGCCCTTTCTATATGTTCTTCACTTTTTGTATTTGTTCTTTTCTTCCTGTGTTCTGTTCACTGTTCTCCTCTCTTTTTTTTTCTCTATTCAAAACTCTTTATTTGAATTCCTTTATCTTGATGGCGGAAGGAACATTCCCGAGAGTGAAGATGCTTTGGAAATTGATCCTCACTTAATTCTTCTGTAACTGTCCGTTTGAACGGCTATTTTTACTGGAAACTTTGACTGTAATTAATCCTCAATAAATTCCGCCAACTGTTACTGATTCCACAGAAATCGTCGACCTGAGCATTCATCGAGTTCATCAATCGTCGACCTGAGTTCGACATTTGTCGAACTCAGCTAGATTCGTCGAGCTGAATATCTTGTTTGCGTTCGTCGACCGGAGCTTGCAATTCGTCGAGCTCAGTTTCTGTGTTCGTCGAGCTGAGAGAACTGTTGAGTGTAGACACAGTTGTTGTGATGGTATCGACACAGCCTTGCTTGAGTCTTGAGATCGTCGACCTGAGTTCAGAGAAGCAACTCAGAAATCGTCGACCGGAGATCGCCGTTCGTCGAACTGCGTTCGACGATCGTCGATCTAATTCTGATTCTCTAACTATTTTAACTGCATTTCTTGGACTTCTTTTCTGCAATGCTGGAGAGTCCTTCTGAATGACCTGACCTGGAAATAACCCTATGACCCAGGACTATACATGTTGGGTCAATCTAAGCAAGCCTAATAGTGATCCTTGCCCAAATCAGAACTACGGTTCCAACAATCTCCCCCTATTTGGGTAAGGACACTATTTATATCAAGACAAGTAAAATACAAGTAGAATACAATTAAAATACAATTAAAACTGGATAAAGTATTCTGCTGTTGCTGTTGCCATTTTTACAACTGTTGTTGATATTGGCCAAATCTACAGTATTATAATCTTTTGTTGTTGCTGCTGCCACAATCCCCACAAACTGCTACTACTGCTGGAATTGCTGCAGCTTCATTTACATGCTTGAAATTACTGTACCTGGCCCAAATCTGATTAGGATCATAACTTGAATAGCATCTCCCCCTATAGGCATATCCTTGCTCAAGATGTTCAACCACTGATATCCCCTGCATTGGATGGACTGAATTCTTTTCCTGCAAGGAGATGTTAGGAGTGCTGGACCCAGATAACCTTGGGTCCTGGTTCTCTTTTATAATAATCAGAAATAAAGGAATAAAAATTTCTGTTTTGAAAGTCTGAGTTCGACGAAAAATGTTTTCGTCGATCTGAGTTTGACGAATGATATGGAGATCGTTGATCTCCATTCACAGAATGATAATAATTGTTTTCTGTGATCCATTTTCGTCGATCTCTGGTCGACGAATTAAATTGGTTTCGTCGAGCACAGAGTCCTGAACAGTTCAAAGCAAAATCTTTGTTCACAGTTCGTCGAGCTGAGTTCGACGAATAATATTGATGTCGTCGATCTCCGTTCGACGAAATATTTTGAACTAAGATTTTCTGATGATTTTCATGAGGTAATCTGAAATCAATGTTAAATTTAGCTGAAGGAGAGTCAAGGGAAGAAATAACCTGATCCTCTTCATTTGATTTACACTTTGATTCTTCAGATTCTGCAGCATAGCTGCTGCGAGAAGCATCTATTGCCATTAGGCAAAATTCTCGGGAAGAATGAAATTATTCTCGAGAAGACTATCTTTTGTTCTCGGGATGCAGAAGGTATTTGTCGAGACCCATAGTACTTTTCTCGAGAGCCAGACTTTTGTTCTCGGGATGGTTATTTGTTCTTGAGTACCAGGATGTTTCTTCTCGAGAATAAAACTTCATTTTTCTCGAGTGCTTTTGTCATTCTCGAGACTACAGATTTCCACCTCCACATTATTTTTCTCTAATTCTTCTTCTCGAGAACTTCTGTATTGTTCTCGAGTAACAGAATTCATTTATTCTCGAGAAAACATCTTCTTCTCGAGAACACCCGTACTGTTTTTCTGAAAATTGCCAAGTCCAGACAGACGTGTATTTCAAACAGCATTAATGCGTTATTGGTCCACTTGGATGTCATTAATGATGATTATGACCGTTAGGGTAATCCTATAAAAGTTCTTGTCATTTTCGATCCACCCTAAGAAGAAGAAATAAGAAGAATTTCAGCCACCGCAAGAAAAAAATTCCAAGTTTTTTGAATGCGACATTTCATTCCAAATCGAGAGCCGCTGATCATCATCTTCATCGCCTAATCGCTTTCGATCTAGATCGATTAAGAGAAGAAGATTCACAGATCAAGATTCTTTTCAAACAACTGATCTTCTACTTGATCGTGTGAGTCCAGAGATTTTCAGATCTAGAAATATTGCTAATTCTTCTTCAACATATTCTGATAAAGCCGCAAAGATCAAAGAAAGAAGAACAAGCAGAAGAGTTTCAGATCTGAAATCAAATCATTGTTTGTATTTGTTATTTCATTTTATTCTTGTAGGAGATCTTTCTTCGAGTTGTAGGAGTTGTTTTCTCCGAGTGCTTGTAGGAAATTTTCATCTACCGAGTGTACATCCAGTTTTCGTATCGAGTTGTAGGAACGTTGTTCCAAAGTGTAGGATTGGTTTCAATCCGAGATTAGTGGAGTAGCTAAGTCTAGTGCTTTGCTAGATCGGTGAGTGGAAAGTGGATGTACCCAAAGTTGGGGAACCACTATAATTCTTGGTGTGCTTTGTGATTGCTTGGTTGATTATTTGTGCATAGATCGTTAAATTTTTTATTCCGTAAAAAGACCCACAACTCACCTATTCACCCCCCTCTAGGTGATTTAGGTAAGACAACTTAAAACATTTTCAAGACGGTGCGAGCTTCTCGGGCGAGTGTTGTTCCCCGGCTCGGAGAGTGGAGGCCGGTTCAGCGAGATGGGGGTGCGAGATCCTTCGGCTTACCCAGCAGGGGGAGGCAGTCCCTTCAACGAGCTGGTTGCTTCTGCCCCAGTTCCAGAGGGTTTAAGGGAGCCAGAGATGTCTTGCAACACGGGGAAGGATGACCCGGTCCAACACATCCAGTGGTTTGAGGATATGGTGTCGATAAGGCAGATGTCGGATGCCTTAAAATGCACTCTTTTCCATCACCCTCTAGGAGAAGGTGAGAGAGTAGTTCCACCAGCTGTCGACCAACTCCATCTACGGCTTTGAGGACCTGCGTCAAGGGTTCATTTTGAGGTTCACCACTTCCAAGAAGAGGAAGAAGGAGTCAAAGTCCCTGTTCTACATAAAAAATGGGGTGAATGAGACCTTAGGGAGCTACATGGACCAGTTCCAGTAGGAGGCCACCCAGGTCCAGGAGATGTTAGGGCATACCCTAATGATGGCCTTCATCTTGGGGTTGCAATAAGGTTTCTCCAGGATAGTATTGAAGAGAGTGTCGTCCCTCTCCTATGAGGAGATGATGGAGAGGATGGCAAAGAAAGTCGATAAGGAGGCGTCAAACCATGAGTTTGCGAAGAAGTTAGCCAGGTGGGCAACAGAAGAGGAGAAGGAGCTAGCAGGTGGTCGGGGGCAGGAGGTGAGGAGAACCAAACCTCGACAGAGAGAGCAACAGCAGCAGCAACAACAACATCCCAGGTGAGGGCATTAGGAGCAGAACAATCGGCTTAGTTGGAGGCAGCCAGAGTGGCAAGACCAAGGCCAGCAGAGGGGTTTCCACGGAGGAGACTTCCGCTAGGGGGGGCAGGGTCAGTATCACCCTCTAGTATAGAGGCAGGGCCAGAGGCCTCCTCTCCCTGATCAGCCCTAGGCTATGACAATAGCCATGCTAAGGAGGAGGGGCCAGCAGAGGAGAAGGAGGGAAGTCAGGGTGGAGTTACCCTAATATGACTTCCACCAGGAGGAGGGGCACGCCATAGCTACGTGCCCAGAGTTCCTCAAGTTTGGATAGAACTGGCAACAACTACAGCAGCAGCGGGATCATCAGGAGGTGCAGATCAAAGAAGTCCTGCCTCGGGTAGAGGAGGATATATGTGAGGACCGTGCTGATGTGGGGGCTCGAGGCGGGATCGGAGTAATCCACGGGGGGTGGGATTTGAGGCTTCCCAGAAGACAAGTCTCCACACCATATACCACCAGAGCGTTGGCTCCACATTCCAGACCCCAAACCCGGAGGAGAGGATCGCCTTTTCTAGAAGTGACATGTCAGGTCATGTGGATCCCTTCTGCGGCGCGCTGGTCATCCAGACATCGGTTAAGAATTTTACCATCTCACGGATCCTCATTGACAATGGAAGTTCAGTCAACGTCATCTTCAAGAAGGCGTTTGACATGATGAAGGTGAAGCCCAAGAGGTTGTTGTCCTCGGATGGGCCCCTATTTTGATTCTCGTGGGAGAGGAAGGAGGTTGAAGGAGAAGTGGGGCTCCATGTCACTCTGGGTACAGTCACGAAACTGTAGGTTCATTATTGTGGATGCCCCCAGGAGTTACAACACCATCTTCGGACGGCGTCTCATTAGCGCCTTCTACTGCATCCCCTCGTCCTTCCACCAATGCCTGAAGTTCAAGGCCGAGGGAATCTAGGTTTGGGTCCGGGGTGACCCTAAGGTGGCGAGTGAGTGTTATGTCACCGCCATGAACTCCATCTCTTGGCAGGAGGGAGCCGAGGAGATGGAGCAGAGGATGGAGGAGGCAGAGTAGGAGGTATGTGGATATGAGATGGAGGTGGAGGTGGCAAGAGGAGTTTGGGAGGAGCTGGCCGAGGAGATGGACATGGAGGAAGTGGTAGGAGTAGAGGAGGACCTTGTCCCGAAGAAGGGGGATGTTGGAGAATGGCGGAGCAGTCCCGCTTGGAGGCTGTAGAGGAGGTAGTGGAGATGGAGGTTCTCACCCTTAGAGGAAGGGTAGAGAAGGTGGGCATCAACGGGGGGTTGACCCCGGTGGACCAGTAGAGGATGCGGGTATGCACCCAGAAGAATGTGGACATCTTCACCTAGAACGCAGCGGATATGCCTGGGATCAACGCAGATGTTGCCTGCCACCGCCTCAATCTGGACTAAGAAGCACGCCCCATCCAACAAAAGAAGAGGTTCATCCATGGCAAACTGACCGGGCCCATCAGGGAGGAGGTAGCCAAGCTCCTGAAGGCTGGCTTTGTATCCGAAATTAAATTCC
The DNA here is from genome assembly GCA_039583875.1 of Platanthera guangdongensis. Lineage (NCBI taxonomy): Eukaryota > Viridiplantae > Streptophyta > Magnoliopsida > Asparagales > Orchidaceae > Platanthera > Platanthera guangdongensis. Next base: position 144,739,203 of record CM077148.1, on the reverse strand, counting down.
CCGACTGGGTCTGCAATGTGGTCATGGTTGAAAATGGAGATAGTCGGTGGATAATGTGTGTTGATTTCTCTTTGATTAATAAATCATGTCCAAAAGATTGTTACCCCTTACCTTGAATCGACGCATTGGTTGACTTAGCCGTCCGTTTTCTAATAATGAGTTTTTTGATGTGTTTTTAGGTTACCGCCAGATCAGGATTCACCCTCCCGATGTGAAAGATGCCTCCTTCATCACTGGGGATGGATGTTACTGTTATAATATGATGCCTTTTGGGCTGAAGAATGCAGGGACGATATATCAAAAAATGATGGATCAGGTCTTCCAGGAGCAGAAGGGGAGAAACCTTGAGGTCCATGTGCATGACCTGATGATCAAGATCCGGGGGGTGGACTCCCACCTCCAGGATCTAGAGGAGAACTTCAACACCCTGCGCAAATATAAGATGAGGCTGAACCCCTTGAAGTGTGCCTTCGGGGCCAGCAGGGGCAAGTTCTGGGGACATCTTCTCACCTCGGTGGGGGTGGATCCGAATCCAGACAAGGTCAAGGTGATCATGGAGTTGGGGTCGCCTTAGAATGCTAAGGAGGTACAACGGTGATAGGAAAATTGGCAGGGCTAAGCGGGTTTCTTTCCTGGGCAAGGGAGAAGTGTTCTCCCTTCTTTAAAGCGTCGAGGGGAGGCAAGACGTTCGAGTGGACTGGGGAATGCAAGGAGGCATTTCAGGCTTTAAAGAGGCAGTTAACTCAGGCCCCCCTGCTCCAAGGGCCGAAGGAGGTGGAGGACCTGTCTTTGTATCTTGGGGTTGGAAAAGATGCCTTGAGCTCCGTCCTGGTTCAGGAAGAGGGGAAGAAGAAGCTGCGCATATACTACGTCAGTCAGGTCCTGAGGAAGGTAGAGATGCGTTATCCTATCTTGGAGAAGCTGGCCTTTTCTATGGTCATCTCGGTTCGGAAGCTCCGACCTTATGTCCAGGGACACTCCATCTGAGTGGTTACTGACCATCCCCTTCGCAACATCTTCGAGGGGGTGGAGCATTCGAGAAGGTTGTCAAAATGGTCGGTGGAGCTAAGTGAGTTTGATATCTCCTTTGTCTTACGCCTCTCGATTAATGCCTAGACGATGGTTGACTTCCTTGCTGACTATGTGGTCGAGGTGGCAGTGGCAGAACTCACATGCCCGGTTTCCTGGAAGGTGATGGTAGATGGCGTGTCGGGAAGGCATTCCCTGGGGGTGGGGGTAATCTTAGAGAGCCCCCAGGTAACGAAGATTGAGCAAACGGTGGTGGTGTATTTTCCCATCACAAACAACCAGTCCAAGTATGAGGCTGTAATAGCTGGATTGCGTCTGGCTAGGGAACTGGGGTTACATGATGTGGAGGTCCTCACTGACTCCATAGTGGTGGCTTCTCAAATCTATGGGGAGTTTGAGACAAGGGAACCAACTCTCCAATTATAGTTGGCAAATGTGAGGGGGGTCATCGGAATGTTCCAGACCTTCTACATTTGACATGTGCCTCGGGAAGAGAATGAGCAGGTTGATTAGCTGGCCAAGTATGGTCCCCGGGTGGGGGGTACAATCACCGATCTGTTCCATCCCTCCATCCAAGAAGGGGATCTGATGGAGGTGGACCAACACCACTCGTGGATGGATCCTTTCGCAACATTCATATCCACCGGAGAGTTCCCGGAAGGGATGGACAAGAATAAGTTCAAGCATAAGTTGACATATTATCTTATGCTCGACGGGTAGTTGTATAGGAAGACTCACTTGGGGATGTTGGCATGTTTTGTGGCTGAGAGGGAGGTTCATAGTGTTGGGTACATTGGTCAAATGTATCTGATTTGAAGAAGCCTCACCCAACTCAATGATATACATCATAATGTATTTGATGTATGTTTGAGTTACTTGTGCAGGTTAGGTATTCACTGGACTGAAGCTAAAACGTTCTAAGTCCATGTGTCGACACCCAGAGGGAAAGTGTCGACACTTGAGAAAGCTTGTGTCGACACCCAGACAAGCAGTGTCGACACTTGGAGTCATTGTGTCGACACCTGGGATGCAGAGTCGACACCAGACATAAAGTGTCGACACAAGGAGCTGTGTCGACACTCAGTGAAGAAGAATGCAGAGAAGAAGTGTCGACACCTAGAAGAGCTGTGTCTACACCAGAAAGTGTCGACACTTGGAGTTGTGTCGACACTCAGCAAAATTCTGCAGAGACTAAGTGCAAGTGTCGACACCTAGCACAATGTGTCGACACTTAACCAGAACAGTCAACACTTGAAGTATGTGTCGACACTCTGCACAATGTGTCGACACACAACCAAAAGAGTCAACACTTGAAGTATGTGTCGACACTCAACACAATGTGTCGACACACAACCAGAAGAGTCAACACTTGAAGAAAGTGTCGACACCCAGCACAATGTGTCGACACTCAGTTGAAGACTCAAAGAAAGTGTCGACACAAGGAGCTGTGTCGACACTTAGCAAAGAACAGAAATATCTACAAAAATATTCTAAGTACAAGTGTCGACACTAAGGAAATGTGTCGACACTCAGCTGAAGAATCTATATTGAAGACTTGTGTCGACACCAAGAAGCAGTGTCGACACTTGACAGTTTCAACACATGAAGATGTGTCGACACAAAGGAGATGTGTCGACACTTAGAAGAATTTAACAAGTTACAGAAGATCAAGTTCTTGTGTCGACACTCAATTCCAAGTGTCGACACCTGAATAAGAATCTGTGTCGAGACATACAAGGAGTTGTGTCGACACCTTGTAGACTTGTGTCGACACTTACACAGCATGTGTCGACACTTGGTCTATAAGTGTCGACACTTAAGAACAGAAAGTCTCGACACTATCTGACAGTTAGAGAATTTCAAGAATTGACTGGATGACATGACAGCTGCCGTTCCAGCCGGTCTACAGCACTTGTCAGAGATCTCAGAAGTCAGTTATGAACCAGACCAGCCGGTTACCATGAAGAAGGCCTATAAATAGGCACTGACTGTTTACAGAAACTGTTGTTGGTGTGAAGAGTTAACAGAAGAAGATTAAGTTCTGATTGAGTTCAGATTAATCTAAGAGATTTGTTCAAGTGGTTGCTGATCAAGTTATCCAAGTGATACAAATCAAGAAGATCGTGCTGTCCAATGGCAGATCTAAGAAGTTGGAGAGAGAGAGCTCCAATCAAGAATGCAGTCTTTGGAACTAGGCTGAGAAGAAGGATTCAGAAGCATCTGGATCTTAAGAAGCAGAGGTCAAGGAACAACTGCAGAGGATTCAGACTTATTCAGTTCTACTCAAGAAGCTTTGAAGGAAGCTAAGTCAGTTTGCATCTATCTGAGTTCTTCCAAGAACTCAGCAAGAAACTCTCAACTCCTCTCTTATTTTCTGAGTTGTTGAGTTATTTGTTGTAATACTATTTTAACTTGTAGGATCTTTGGATCTGAGTGCATTGTAAGCCTAAATTTATAAAGGCTGAGGGTAGGGCTTGATAGCCTGAGTGTAGGAGTTGAAGAACTCTGAGTGTAGGCCTTGATTGGCTGAGTGTAGGCCTAGGTGGCTGAGTGTAGGCCTTTGTGGCTGAGTGTAGGCTTTGGAGAAAGCTGAGGTGTAAGGCCTTGGGCCTGAGGTGTAGGAACCTATTTGGGTTCTGAGACAGTGGAGAAGTTTGGCTGAATCTAGTACACTGCTAGATAGGCGAAGGGGGAAAGTGGATGTACCCAGATCTTGGGGAACCACTATAAATCACTGTGTGCTATGCTGTGTTTGTGCTGTGGATGATCTGTGTTTGTTTGATTATTGTTGATTGCTGAAATTGACTTGTTAGAAATCTTTGATATAACTGTTTGACTGCCAACAAAGTTAGAAAAAGGATTAGGTCACCTATTCACCCCCCCTCTAGGTGTTTATGTACCATATCTTACAAGTGGTATCAGAGCCAGGTTCCTCAAAACAAGGACTAACAGTCCAAGGAGATCCTGTTTGGCAGAAACAGTCTAAGTCAGAAAATAGCTTCAAGAAAATCAAGAACCATGGGTTCCTTTGAAAATCATAAAGAATTGGGTTCCATGAAATTACCTATTTGCAGAAAGGAAATTTTTGGGATCTGGAAAGAGAGGGATCTGGAAAGAGAGGGTAAGGCTATTCATGGAGGCCTCAGACCCTAGAATCTACATCACAGTTAAGGAAGGGCCTTATGTGCCAATGAAGATTTCAGTATTGGATGCAAATCAGAGGACTCCAAAGGATTTCTCTGAGATGACCAAGGATGAGATTGTCCTAGCAACCATGGACAAGAGGGCACAGAACATAATAGTTAGTGCCATTGATGATGCAACTTTTCAGAACTTAATTCACTGTAAAAAAGCAAAAGAAATGTGGGATACCCTCATTGTCTATATGGAATGTTCTGAAGAAGTTAGGCAAGATAGGAAGTCCTTGCTTAATCAAGAGTATGAGAGCTTTAGGCAAGGCAAGGGAGATAGCATCACTGAATGCTACAAGAAGTTCTATAGAATAGTTAATGAACTCATGTCTTATGGAAGAGAGTTCAGCAACTATGAACTAAATGACAAATTCCTAAGGTCCCTAACCAAAGATTGGGACACCAAGATCTGTGCCATAAGAGAAATGGCAAAGTTGGGAGAAATTCCTCCTCCTACACTATTTGGCAAGTTGTTGTCATATGAGATGCAGCTGACAGTGAGGAAAGAGGAGGAGAAATCAACAAGGACTGAGCACAAGGAAAGGACTGTTGCCTTCAAGACAGAAGTTCCCAGAAAATGCAGAACTAAGTCATCAACTCCACCTCCAGAGGTAGTTGAATCTGAGTCAAAAGGGTCTGTCAGTACAAAGTCTACAAGCAGTGAAAGTGATGAAGACTTTGCTGCCTTCACTAGACACTTTCAGAAATTCCTGAAAAAGAAACAGTGGAGGTCCAGACCATCTACTTACAAGGAAAAAGAAGTCTTGTATCAGGAGAAAAAGCCTTCAAAGAAGGACAGGAAAAGACAAAGACAAGCAAGGCAACTGGATCAAAGATTGTGTGCTACTGCTGCAATAGACAGGGTCATGTCATTGCTGATTGTCCTGAGAAAAGAAAAGAATCCAGTGACAGGAAAAAGACTCACTTCAAAGGGAAGAAAGAGAAGTCTTTTGTTGCCAAGAATGAGAAGACTCTTTCAGATATTTCTTCTTCAGACACTGATACTGATGCTGAAGCCTACATAGGGCTATTTGCTGAAGAAGAAGAAGAAGAATTTATGCAGATCTTGGAGTCAATTGATGAACAAGAAGACTGCCAGTGCCAAGGACTGATGGCATTGACTGAGAGTACCAAAATCCTGGAGCAGCCAGGACCTAGTCAGGTACAAAGTCCAACTCTAAGTTCAGTTTCTTGTTCTAGTTCAGAATCAGAATCATCTTCATCAAATGATGGAAGTGGTTCTGAGTCTGAGGATGATATTCATCAGCTCATAGATGAATATAAGGTGCTGTTACAGGCTTATAAGAAAAGCAAGTCCCTTGCCAAAAGTCAGGCAAAGGAGATTGCTGATCTCAAGGCTGCTGCAACAGAATTTGAGAAGCAATTTGATCAAAAACTGAATGAGGTAGCTAGGCTGAAACACATTACAGTGATTCAGATGGGTACTATCACATTTAAGAATGATCAAATTAAGAAACTGGAGACAAATCTTCAGAAAGAGAGAGAACTGGTTGCAAAGTTTTCAAAGCCTAAATCAGTTCTACCTTTGATTGATGATTTTACTCATCACAAAGGTAAGGCTGGACTGGGTTTTGTTAAACCTGCCAGGACTGTTCAGGATCAGTCCAAGCCCAAGGGCAAGGCCCCAACATTCAATAAGTCAGCTGCAGTTAAGACAGCAAAGTCTGTACCTAAGCAAAGGTACAATAAGTTTGAATGTTGGTGTTGTGGCAAGGTTGGCCACTTTGCCTTGGATTGTTGGCACAATGCCAGTGCCAAGTTGAGTAGCAAGTTACCTGGTGGAAAGCCAGTAGGTAGCTGTGTCATGTTGCAAACTAACAATCACCAAGGACCCAAGTTTACTTTGGGTTCTAAGGTTCATTAATTTGTTTTGCAGGTGAATCCAAGTGGCCATACCCCAACATGGTACTTGGATAGTGGATGTTCCAGACATATGACTGGAACAAGGGGACTACTGAAGGACTATATTCCAATCAAAAATGGTCCTAAAGTGACCTTTGGTGGTTCTGAAAAAGGAATCATCAAAGGGTTTGGTAACATTTCTTCAAACCTTGTTACCATTACTCAAGTGGCTTATGTTAAAGGGTTGAAACACAACCTTATAAGTATAAGTCAGTTAAGTGATGTAGGGTATGACATCTCATTTGTTAAAAATGGTTGTCATATCAAGAGGTCAAGTGATCAAGAGATCATTTTGACAGGATATAGAAAGAGGAATGTCTACTGTCTAGACATTATGATTGAGAACAATGGTTCTCCTGTTTGTCTTGTAGCTGATGAGACAGTCTCTCATTGTGTCAAGTGGCACAAGAGGCTATCTCATCTTAACTACAAGACTATTAGCAAACTCTTTAGCAAAGAGTTAGTGAGGAATGGTCCTCAAGTTAAGTGTGTTAAAGATGACATTTGCTCAGCTTGTCAAAAGGGCAAGCAAACCAAATCCACCTTTAAAAGCATTGAGAACAAAGATGCTGTGAGGTGCTTATACCTCTTGCATATGGATCTCTTTGGTCCAATGCCAGTTCACAGCTTAGGTAGGAAGGTCTATACCTTTGTAGTTGTTGATGACTACTCAAGGTTTTCCTGGGTGTTCTTCTTAAGGCAGAAATCTGAAACACCTAGTGTCTTCTACAGCTTTGTCAAGCAAATTCAGAATGAACTAAATAGTACTGTGGTCAAAATTAGAAGTGACCATGGTACTGAGTTTCAATCTGAAAGCATGACAAAACTATGTGAAGACTTTGGGATATTTCAAGAATTCTCTTCACCTAGAACACCTCAGCAAAATGGCATTGCTGAGAGGAAGAATAGAACCTTGATAGAGGCTGGTAGAACCTTACTTAGTGATACATCACTGCCTGAGTATTTCTGGGCTGAAGCAGTTAACACTGCATGCCATGTTATAAATAGGGCTACCATCACTAAAAGGCTAAACAAGACCCCCTATGAAGTTGTGAAAGGCAGGAAACTAAATCTATCCTATTTCAGGATCTTTGGTTGCAAATGCTTCATACTTAACAATGGGAAGTCTTACATAACTAAGTTTGCTGCCAAGTCCCAAGAGGGAATTTTTGTTGGGTACAGCAACAATAGTAAGGCTTATAGAGTATACAACTTGACTACACAAGTTGTAGAGGAGACTGTGCATGTAGTATTTGATGAGACAAAACTTATTAACAATGAGTTGTCTAGCAATGTATGTAGCCCCACAGGTTTGACAAAGAAATTGGACAAGCTTACTATAGAAGAGATGCCTGCTGCAAGACAGCAAGTAGAAGGCAATAGCAGTTGTCCAGGGGGAGAACTACATGTGCCAATAGCTGAAGAAATACAAGAAGTACAGCATGATGCAGATGCTGAAGAAGTTCAACCTGAAGTTAGGATGCCACCAGCCAACAGGCATCTAAGAGATCATCCAGTAGAGCTGATTATTGGAGATCCAAGACAAGGAGTTCAGACAAGGAGCAGAAATCAGAATGCTGCAGTATATTCTAGTTTTCTGTCTCAAATAGAACCTAAGAAATTTGAAGAAGCTATACAAGATCCACAGTGGACTGAAGCTATGCAAGAAGAACTTAATCAGTTCAAAAGGTGCAAGGTTTGGGAACTGGTTCCTAAACCTAAAGACCACAATGTTATAGGAACTAAGTGGATCTACAGAAATAAGTTAGATGAACAAGGGGTCATCATTAAGAATAAAGCAAGACTGGTTGCAAAAGGATATAGGCAAGAAGAAGGTATTGATTTTGATCAAACCTTTGCCCCAGTAGCCAGACTGGAGGCCATAAGAATGTTCTTGGCCTATGCAACCTATCAAGGATTCAAGGTTTACCAGATGGATGTCAAGTCAGCATTCTTAAATGGTAATCTTAAGGAAGAAGTCTATGTGGAGCAGCCTTCAGGTTTTGTTGATCCAACTCAACCTCATTATGTCTATAGACTTAGGAAAGCATTGTATGGGTTAAAACAAGCTCCTAGAGCTTGGTATGAAACCCTATCTAGTTTCCTCATTGAGAACAAGTTCACAAGGGGAAAATAGATAAGACTCTATTCCTTAGGGAATCTAGAGGCAAAGTCATACTTGTCCAAATATATGTAGATGACATTATATTTGGGTCTACTGAAAGTAGCCTTTGCAAAAAGTTTGCAAAGCTTATGCAAAGTCAATTTGAGATGAGTAGTATGGGAGAGATAAAGTTTTTCTTGGGTCTCCAAGTTAAACAGACTGAAAGTGGCTTGTCCATATGTCAGTCCAAGTTCACCCTAGAACTCATAAGGAAATATGGTATGGATTCATCCAGTACCATGAAGACTCCTATGGGGTCAAGTATGTCTCTTAGCAAGGATGATGCAGGGAAACCTGTAGATGAAACCTTGTATAGAGGGATAGTTGGCTCCTTACTATACTTGACTGCAAGTAGGCCTGACATTATGTATGCTACATGTGTTTGTGCCAGGTATCAAGCCTGCCCTAAAGAGTCTCACTTGACTGCAGTCAAGAGAATTTTGAGATATCTAAAGGGCACTCCCTATCTAGGCCTCTGGTACCCTAGGAATGGAGATTTTGATCTAACAGGTTATACAGATGCAGACTTTGCAGGATGCAAAGAGGATAGAAAGAGCACAACTGGAACCTGTCAATTCCTAGGTGGAAGAATAATTTCATGGAGCAGCAAAAAGCAGACTAGTGTGGCTATCTCCACAGCTGAGTCAGAGTATGTGGCTGCAGGAAGTTGCTGTGCTCAACTTCTGTGGATTCAACATCAGCTAGAGGACTATGGATTTCAGGTAAGTAGAACTCCACTTTTCTGTGACTCTACTAGTGCTATTTCAATAGCTAATAACCCTGTATCTCATAGTAGGACAAAATATATTGAAATTAAATATCACTTTCTTAGGGAGCATGTAGAAAGAAATGATATTGCACTTGAATATGTTAAAACTGATAATCAGATAGCTGACATGTTTACTAAGCCCTTAGAAGAAGCTAAGTTCAATAGATTCAAAATTGAACTAGGTATGATAAACTTAGACTAAGTTTACAGAATAGAAAATTGGCTAAGTAAAAAGGTGTCGACACATAGACAAGTCTATGTCGACACAGAATAAAAGTGTCGACACTTCAGGAAAAAGGTGTCGACACATCTAGGATGTTGGTGTCGACACTTCAAAATGTTAGTGTCGACACATGTCGAGTAGGTGTCGACACATCCAATGTGGTGTCGACACTTAAGTTTTACTCAGAATTTTCTAAGTAAAGTCTCGACTATTCGTCGAGTAGAGTGGTGTCGACACATAAACATGTGTCGACACATAATATCTGTTGACTAAACTTGTGTCGACACATGTGTGTCGAGACATTATAAGTCAGTGTCGACACTTATTGACAGTGTCGACACATTTTTAGTTATCCATCCCGCCTGTTCGTCTTCAAATCAGAAAGGTATAAATAGGGTTTTGTCTTTGTTTGTCGACACGCTTTCAGAGTTTCGAGACCAAAACTGCTGTGTCGACATTTCTCTTTTCTAAAGACAAATTCTCAAACCCTAATGGCTCCCAAGCTTGAGGAAAACGTCAACGAAGGCTATGAACTTGTGCGCGGCGCATTCGACGATGGCGATCAAGATATCAAGTCAGTGGTTACCCTAGTCAGCGATTCAGGACTAGAATACTTGATTTCAGAACCAACCAAGATATGGAAGAAGGAAGTGCTTGAATTCCTTACTGGAGCAACTGTGGATGACTCTGGATACAGAATCAAATCCAAAGTGCATGGAACCAAGGTCAAGGTATCACCCAAAAGTCTGAGAAAGGTACTTCAGCTACCTAAGACTCAAGAAGAAGAAGAAGTTTCTACATCCAAGACCAGGGAAGCTTTGGTCTGGTGTGGTCTTGATTCTAAGATGAAGATAGGTTCTGTCTTTAACAGAAAAGGCATGAACAGTCAAGGAAAATTTCTGTCAGAGATAGTGGGCAAGGTCATTCTCAGTAAGACTGGAGGGCATGACAGGGTGTCAGCCTCCATGTTCAATGTCATTACCAGAATTATCTTCAACCTCAAAACAGATTGGTCAATGGTTATCTATGAGAAGATAAAGGAAAGTCTGAAGAAGCCCAATCTGGGCAGAATACTTAGTCTCTACCTGGCTGGTACAATACCAGAGGTAATGAGCACTGCTGCAGGTAGCAAAATCAACCACATGAGAAAGATGGATATGAGGATCTTTTCTAGGTGGGAAAGGGTGCTGTCAAAGGATATACCTACCCCTGAGAAGCAAGTTACTAAGAAAGATTCTCCTCCCAGGAAGAAAAGGAAAACTGCTGTTGTGGCACAAGAGTCCTCAAGTAGTTCTGAGAGTGAAGAACAGGTGGTGTTCACACCTGATGATCAAGAGGAGGAGACAGTAGTCAAGACCCCTGCTGCTCAAGATGTGGCTGAGATTCAGGGGGAGCTGCCTCACGCTAGCCCCATCCATAGGGATCCAAGCCAGGGGGAGCCTTCAGTTGTAGAACAACCCTCTACACTGGAGAGTGAGCAAGCCACCATCCTCATCCAAGAGGTACTTGTTGACCTTAATACTTTCGATTTTTCTGTAGTAGATTCTGATTTGTCTGATGTCCATCAGCAAACTCAGCTGCCTAGCCAAGAACCAGATGTTGTTCTTCAAGACACATCAGTTATACTAGAAGTGATTCCTGATAAAGTAGTTGATGAACCCAGTACTTCTCCTGCACAGTCACCAGTTGAATTCACCATGGAAGATCTGTTTATTAATCTAGATCAAGAAGACTTAAACATGGATAAGGTTGCTGCTGCTGAAGATAAGAGTGCTGCTGCTGAGGGGGAGCACATGACAATTCTGGAAGAATCTGAAAGGCCAGAAACTGAGAAAGCACTTAATGTGCAAGCTGAAAAACCAGAGAGCCCTAAGAATAGAGTTGATATTGCAAGCACCTCTGCCTCTGAAGATGAGGAGAGTGCTAGGGCTAAAAAGAAGAAACTCTTTGTATTCAAGAGAAGAAGTCAAAGCTACAAGAAAGCCCTACAATCCATTGCCCCACAGCCTATAGTTCAGCAAGCTCCAACTGCTGACTATAGTGCTTTACTGATTGCACTACAAATCAAAATGGATGAACAAAGGAAAGCCATAGAGGCTTATGTTGATGCAGGGCACAGATCATTACAGTTTGATCTTGCTCAAGATATAAAATCTATAAGGTTTGAGATGAATCTCAACAAGAAAGAAATGACTGACTGCTTCCACAAGGGTGGGAATGCAGTAGTCTATTTGGCTACTCACCAGGAGAAGATCAAGACTCAGGTAGATGATATAGCATTAAAACAAGGCTATGTGCTGGAGAATCAATTAAGAATGAATGATAATTTGACTGCCTCCCACAATGCTATAGTCACTGAGTTAAAGAATAAGTCTGCTGAACCTTCTACATCTGCTGCTGCTGCCAAGGCTGATTTTGATAAAGTCTTTCAAGCTGAGATTTCTGCTGTCAGGACTACCATTCAAGATTCCCAGAAGGCCATCTCTGAACAGCTCACTAAGCTCAAACCTTACTTTAAGGATGGCATCAGGTACTTGGACAGTCAGATTAGATTTCAAAAGGATGATGTAAGAGACCATGTGGCCCAAGAAGTCATAAAGGGGGAGAGAGTATTAGTCAAGGCTAGCTCTGACCATGCCAAATGGATATCTAACTCCATCAGAGCTACTCTAGGCTATCCTCCACTCTGTGATGATGATAATGTTGCTGAATCAGGGATTCAAAGTGCATATCTTGGAGGTGAGCAACCAGAGGTAGCTCAAGTGATTTATCCACCTCCAGATTTTGAAATGATTCATGCAGATGTCAGCACAATGTATAGCCCAACTGCAGGAAAGTCAAATGTTGTTCTGGAAAAGGTTGTTCAACCTATTACTGCAGCTATGCAAGAGGCATTAGAAAAAGAAGAAGAGACAAGACTGTCAAAGAAGAGGTTTAGGGAACTAGCTGAACAAAAGCCAGATTTTGAACAGTGGAGCCCTACCTCTAGGAATATAATTCTAACTGCCTGGAAAGCTGCCAAAGACAACATGAATGAAAGGAACAAGTGGTTCTCAGAAGCAGAATGGAGGAAGCATGAGATCAGGCAGGAAGCCATTGTCCAGTACAGAAGAAAGGCTAAGTTAGGAAAGCTACCTCCTACTGCAGTGGAGCCTAGCAAGTACTTTCCTAAGCCCTATCATTATTTTGAGAGGCAGAAAATCAAGGCTGAAGAACTCAAGAAGAAAGATCTCAAAGGCAAGAAGCCTGCTGATACTGAGCCTGCTGTTGCTGCTGTCAAAGCTCAAGTCCAACCTGGCAAAGGAATTGTTATTAAAGAACCTGACCAGAACTAAACTAAGAATAGACTTGAAGAATGTTGTAATCTTTTACATATAAACATTTTTGTAAATCATTGAAGATGTATTAGAAAAATGTTAGAACAATATATGATAAATATATTTCATGATTGTTCAGAAGAATGTATCTATTTCTTGTTTGTTCTGCAATGATGAATGTGTATACATGTGTGCATTATTACATGTTTAAGTTTACCCTGTTGACATAATCCTACTTTACATCATTTTATAATTTTTAATTATGAGTGGTGTATATCATTGACTAAGGGTTATGACTTCTCCAAATAGGGGGAGATTGTTGGGTACATTGGTCAAATGTACCTGATTTGAAGAAGCCTCACCCAACTCAATGATATACATCATAATGTATTTGATGTATGTTTGAGTTACTTGTGCAGGTTAGGTATTCACTGGACTGAAGCTAAAACGTTCTAAGTCCATGTGTCGACACCCAGAGGGAAAGTGTCGACACTTGAGAAAGCTTGTGTCGACACCCAGACAAGCAGTGTCGACACTTGGAGTCATTGTGTCGACACCTGGGATGCAGAGTCGACACCAGACATAAAGTGTCGACACAAGGAGCTGTGTCGACACTCAGTGAAGAAGAATGCAGAGAAGAAGTGTCGACACCTAGAAGAGCTATGTCTACACCAGAAAGTGTCGACACTTGGAGTTGTGTCGACACTCAGCAAAATTCTGCAGAGACTAAGTGCAAGTGTCGACACCTAGCACAATGTGTCGACACTTAACCAGAAGAGTCAACACTTGAAGTATGTGTCGACACTCAGCACAATGTGTCGACACACAACCAAAAGAGTCAACACTTGAAGTATGTGTCGACACTCAACACAATGTGTCGACACACAACCAGAAGAGTCAACACTTGAAGAAAGTGTCGACACCCAGCACAATGTGTCGACACTCAGTTGAAGACTCAAAGAAAGTGTCGACGCAAGGAGCTGTGTCGACACTTAGCAAAGAACAGAAATATCTACAAAAATATTCTAAGTACAAGTGTCGACACTAAGGGAATGTGTCGACACTCAGCTGAAGAATCTATATTGAAGACTTGTGTCGACACCAAGAAGCAGTGTCGATACTTGACAGTTTCAACACATGAAGATGTGTCGACACAAAGGAGATGTGTCGACACTTAGAAGAATTTACCAAGTTACAGAAGATCAAGTACTTGTGTCGACACTCAATTCCAAGTATCGACACCTGAATAAGAATCTGTGTCGAGACATACAAGGAGTTGTGTCGACACCTTGTAGACTTATGTCGACACTTACACAGCATGTGTCGACACTTGGTCTATAAGTGTCGACACTTAAGAACAGAAAGTCTCGACACTATCTAACAGTTAGAGAATTTCAAGAATTGACTGGATGACATGACAGCTGCCGTTCCAGCCGGTCTACAGCAGTTGTCAGAGATCTCAGAAGTCAGTTATGAACCAGACCAGCCGGTTACCATGAAGAAGGCCTATAAATAGGCACTGACTGTTTACAGAAACTGTTGTTGGTGTGAAGAGTTAACAGAAGAAGATTAAGTTCTGATTAAGTTCAGATTAATCTAAGAGATTTGTTCAAGTGGTTGCTGATCAAGTTATCCAAGTGATACAAATCAAGAAGATCGTGCTGTCCAACGGCAGATCTAAGAAGTTGGAGAGAGAGAGCTCCAATCAAGAATTCAGTCTTTGGAACTAGGCTGAGAAGAAGGATTCAGAAGCATCTGGATCTTAAGAAGCAGAGGTCAAGGAACAACTGCAGAGGATTCAGACTTATTCAGTTCTACTCAAGAAGCTTTGAAGGAAGCTAAGTCAGTTTGGATCTATCTGAGTTCTTCCAAGAACTCAGCAAGAAACTCTCAACTCCTCTCTTATTTTCTGAGTTGTTGAGTTATTTGTTGTAATACTATTTTAACTTGTAGGATCTTTGGATCTGAGTGCATTGTAAGCCTAAATTTATAAAGGCTGAGGGTAGGGCTTGATAGCCTGAGTGTAGGAGTTAAAGAACTCTGAGTGTAGGCCTTGATTGGCTGAGTGTAGGCCTGGGTGGCTGAGTGTAGGCCTTTGTGGCTGAGTGTAGGCTTTGGAGAAAGCTGAGGTGTAAGGCCTTAGGCCTGAGGTGTAGGAACCTATTTGGGTTCTGAGACAGTGGAGAAGTTTGGCTGAATCTAGTATACTGCTAGATAGGCGAAGGGGGAAAGTGGATGTACCCAGATCTTAGGGAACCACTATAAATCATTGTGTGCTGTGCTGTGTTTGTGCTGTGGATGATCTGTGTTTGTTTGATTATTGTTGATTGCTGAAATTGACTTGTTAGAAATCTGTGATATAACTGTTTGACTGCCAACAAATTTAGAAAAAGGATTAGGTCACCTATTCACCCCCCCTCTAGGTGTTTAGGTATCATATCTTACACATAGGATCTTAGAAGAAGTACACTTAGGAGAGTGTGGAAGCCACTCGAGGAGCCGAACTTTGGAGGGGAGAATATTCTGGCAAAGGTACTTCTGGCCGACCCTAAGCTGGGATGCCGCAGAATTCACAAGGAAATATCACAAGTGTCAACTGTTTGCCCCCTCCAACTATACCAGCTCAGCAGCTCAGGAGTATCATGGCCCCTTGGCCCTTCTCCATCTGGGGGATGGCTTTGGTAGGGCCTTTACCCCAGGCCAGCGGGAAGAGGAGGTTCTTTCTTATCATGATAGATTATTTTTTAAGTGGTTGTAAGTGAAGGCACTGGCCAAGGTGACCTCCCAGGTAATCAGGAACTTCTTTTGGGGGAGATCATCTGTCGGCATGGCTTGCCACAGGCTACAGTCATGGACAACGGGCCTAAGTTCACCAGCGTCGAGTTCATTAACTTCTACAGGCAGCTCGGGATCGATATCAGGTTTGCATAGGTCCACCATCCAAGGAGCAACTGGCAGGTAGATGTTGTGAACTTGAAGGGTAGCTTGGTGGAGCAACTTCCCTTGGTCCTCTAGGCCCTTAGAACCACTCCTAACACAGCCACAGGGGATACACCCTTCAGGCTCTCCCATGGATGTGAGGTAGTGCTTCCCATAGAGTTCAAGGTTCGAACGCCTCGGGTGGTTGAGGCAGAGGTAGACAGAGAGGAATGGCAAGCTGAAAACAAGGAGGAGTTACGGCTCTCCCTCAATATGGTGGAGGAGCTGTGTGATCTCTCCGCCATCCGATAGGAAGAATTGAAAAGAAGAATGGCTAAGTATTTTGACAAGAATGTCAGGGTCAAACAGTTTGCGGAAGGGGATTTGGTCCTGAAGAAGGTGGATGTGGTAGGGAGATCAGCGGTAGTAGGGAAGCTTAATCCTAACTGGGAGGGTCCGTACATTGTCCAACAAGCACTAAGGTCGGGGGGGTATCTCCTTCGAAATGTGGAGGGCGAGAGACTAAGTTATACCTGGAGTGGTGATGACTTGAAATGTTTCTATCTGTAAGGGCATGTACGTACTATCCTTTAATGAATATGAAATACTTTGATGCTCCAAATTCTTTTGCAGATCGAGTTTGTGGCAAGTGTTTATCAAGCAAAGTCCTAAAATACCTCCGCTGTCGGACTTCCACCTAGTTGGCAGGTCCGGAGATTGGTTATTGGATGGCACGTTATCTCGCTCTGGGGTTAGGTCCCGGGATGCTCCCGCTGTCAGGCTCCATTCTAGCTGTCAGGGTCGGGATCCCCATTGGATGTCATTATGACCCTAGGACTGAGTCTGGTTGATGCTCAACACCCTCAATCAGGCTCTCACCAAGATGATTGGGCCGGTGGTAGAACCCGAATGTTGGACAGAGGCAAGTTATCTCGCTCGAGGGTTAGGTCTCGGGATGCTACCGCTGTCAGGCTCCCATCTAGTTAGCAGGGTCGGGATCCCCGTTGGCCGTCATTATGACTTTGGAGCTGAGTCTGGTTGATGCTCAACACCCACCGTCAAGATCTTACCTAGCTGATTGGGCCAGTGGTAGCGCCCGGAGGTTGGATAGAAGCAAGTTATCTTGCTCTGGGGTTAGGTCCCGGGATGCTCCCGCTGCCAGGCTCCCATCTAGCTGGTAGGGTTGGGATCCCCGTTGGCATCGTTATGACCCTGGAGCTGAGTCTGGTTGATGCTCAACACCCGTCGTCAGGCTCTCACCTAACTGATTGGGCCGGTGGTAGCGCCCGGAGGTTGGACAGAGGCAAGTTATCTCGCTCTGCGGTTAGGTCCCGGGATGCTCCCTTTGTCAGGCTCCCATCTAGCTGGTAGGGATGAGAGCCCTGTTGGACGTCGTTATGACCCTGGGGCTGAGTCCAGTTGATGCTCAACACCCACTGTCAGGCTCTCACCTAGCTAATTTGGGCCGGTGGTAGCGCCGGGAGGCCGAACAGAGGCAAGTTATCTCGTTCTGGGGTTAGGTCTCAGGATGCTCCCGCTGTCAGGCTCCCATCTAGCTGGCGGGGTCAGGATCCCCGTTGGACAATATTATGACCCTGGGGCTGAGTCTGGTTGATGCTCAACACCCGCCGTCAAGCTCTCACCAAGCTGATTGGGCCAGTGGTAGCACCCAGAGGTTTGACATAGGCAAGTTATCTCACTCTGGGGTTAGGTCCCGGTATGCTCCCGCTGTCAGGCTTCCATCTAGCTAGCAGGGCCGGGATCCTCGTTGAACATCGTTATGACCCTAGGGCTGAGTCCCAAGATTCTCCCACTGTCAACTTTTATCTAGCTGTCAGGGCTGGGGGTCTCGGTGAACGTGATGATGTCTAAAGCTGCGACCCGGACATTCGAACTTCGGAGGCGAAGGTCACAGTGTTGACATGTTGAGCTCAGTAGGTCGGCGGGTCAGAAGTGGCGAGCCGAGACCTCGGCAGGGCGGCGAGCCGAGACCACCTTCTTCTATTACAGTTCATCCAGCCAAAATCTTACTTGTTAAATTCCTGGCATTTTGCCAAGTTTCAAAGAAGGAGAGCAGTGACAGGTGAGATGGGCATTCACAAATTCGACTCGACAAGCCACCATCCCGGTTGCCATGAGAAGGATAAAAGGTGGCGAGCTGGGGTCTCGGCATCTATTGAGGAAAGCAAAAGGAGGAGGTTCTTGGCAGTATATTCCCCCCCCCCCAAAGTATTACTAATGAATTTCTAACGATTTCATCTCAAGCATTGGTAAGAAGGAGGAAAACTTGTAGGAGAGCTGGGTAATCACGATCCTGGAATGACAAGTAATCCTCCCTTGATTGTTAGGGTTTGGCGAGCGCTCAAGACCTCTCCGTGGGCACGAATCCTAACTCAAATGCATTATAACAACAAGTTCTATCCTAACGAGGTCGCCCTATAAAGAAAGGGGGCTCGCAGGCGAGAACATCACAGCGAGTTCAACAAAGAGACAATGGGGAGGCAAAAGTATTTTTCATTTACAAGTATTTTTACATTGGGAATCTTGCATCGGCGAGATTACAAAAAAGTGGGAGGGAAGAGAATTACATCAAAAAAAGAAAACAAAACGCAGGAGGCGCGAGTCAGCTCTCGCCCTCCTCTCCCAACGGATGGTCCTCGCATTCCCCTCCATATGTGTGGCCATCCTTATAGCCATTGACATCCTTGAACAGTGACTCGGAGCTTTCCTCCTTCTTGCTGGGAGGGGTGGCTGGCGGGTACAGCTTCGGCATCAGGTCCCTCACCGTGATCTCCTCGCATCACTCCACTAACACCTCCATGTCTTTCATCATCTGGAGGGTGTAGTCAGCAGTGTTGATGGAGTTGACCCACAGCCGCTCGGCGACCTCCACCTCGCCATAGACCTTTGGCCACTTGTGGGGGATGCCCGGATCGTTGTCGTCCTAGGGGAAGAAGATGTCCTTCTCGTGGATGAGGTCGCACGGGAGCCCCTCATTCTCCATCTTCAGTTTTTAATTCTCCTTCTCCAGCCCGGCTGCAACGCCCCTAATTTTTCGACAATTTTTTGATCCTCTTATTGACGTCATAATGACGTAAGGAGCGTTACGTTATCGTGGAATTGACGACGCGTCGCCGTTAGTGCGTTTTCGCGACTATTCGATCGAGTCGGCCAAATTCACGAATCATTGCCGAAAATGGAAAATTTCACACTGGAAAATTAAATTGATTAATTTTTGACACGCTCGTCAAGTTTCGTCGCGATCCGAGCGATATTCGAGCCTCGGCGAATTTCCGAAGTTTTGTAGAATTTATGTTCGCCGTAGACTTTGAGGATTTATATCTCAAGAACGGCTCGTCGGATTTTGGATTTGACTCCGCCGTTGTGTTCGTAGCGTCTGTGTTCGCATACGGTGTGAGTTTCGTTCAATTCAGCGCGCGTTTGGGTCTCCGTTTTGATCTCGTGTTTCCTTATTCAAAAATATATAAATATGAATATTTTAATATTAAAGTACTATTCAAAAATTAAAAGTACTATTCATTCATATAGTTTGATCAAAAGGTTAGCTTTGCAAAAAAATTATTTTTCATGTAATTTGTACTCGAGTAAACTTCTTCCTCTCGTGTAAGTCCACTGTTCATGGCTCGAGTGAACTTCTTCCTCTCGTGTAAGTCCGTTGTTCATGACTCGAGTGAAATTCTTCCTCACGTGTAAGTCCACTGTTCATGGCTCGAGTGAAATTCTTCCTCTCGTGTAAGTCCACTGTTCATGGACTCGAGTGAAATTCTTCCTCTCGTGTAAGTGTCATGTTCATGGAAGTTTTTACTCGAGTATTTTTCCTGCTTCTCTAGTAGGTCTACTGTTCTTGAAAAATTCCTACTCGAGTGATTTTTTTTTGTCTCGAGTGTTGTCTTTTTATATACTCGAGTAACTTTTTTATATACTCGAGTGACTGTTTCTGCTTACTCGAGTAGTCTATTTTTTTCC
Organism: Platanthera guangdongensis; assembly: GCA_039583875.1. NCBI lineage: Eukaryota > Viridiplantae > Streptophyta > Magnoliopsida > Asparagales > Orchidaceae > Platanthera > Platanthera guangdongensis. The sequence goes on along the minus strand of CM077148.1, from coordinate 144,719,681 downwards.
TCTCGAGTACCTGTAATCTTGTTCCCGAGTAGCCCGTTACAGTTTGTGTTCCAGTGCCGTTTTGGAAAGTCAAAACTACGTCGTTTCGAAAAATGGTTAACATGAAATTTGTTCGTCTCGACGAGATCAACAACTTTTATGTTGGACACTTTTGGATTTGAAGCCATCCGAAAATTCTATTTCGTCTTCCACACTCTCGCTCGTAAATCGTCTTTTTTAGACAAGAAATTATATATATATATATATATATATATATTTATTTATTTATTTATTTATTTATCTATTATAAAAAAGTTGTTTTGAATTTTATAAACAGATCACGATCGATCACAACCGTTGAATATAAATCAAACATTTGATTGTAACCGTTGATCACAGCAAGGAATCAGGGCCGTTCATAATTTTTCTTAGGTCTCCTAAACCAATATAAGACCTCTAAAATCTAGATATTTTATATGGCACCCTACAACCCATCAGCCCAGTCCAATATGCGATCCAAAATTCTACAATAACAGTAAAGAACGGGCCCGCCCGCCAGCCTAACAAACAGACAGGCCTGCCAGTTTCGAACCAGAAATCCACCAGCCTAACAAACAGACCGGCCCCCAATTTCGAAAGAGGATTCAGATTTTCAAATGCGCAAGCATATATATACCCGAAAAGTCCAGTCCAATCTGACGGTGTGGGACTAAATCCCGCCGGGGATTTAATCCCAGGCGGGATTAATCCAGCCGAAGTAGGCGGGATTAAATCCCGCGTAACTTAGGTGGGATTTAATCCCGCCTGCTTACGCAAGATTTAATCCCGCCTAAGCATGTCGTTTTTTATTATAAATATTATAAAAAATATAATTATTATATAAATATTATTATAAATATAATAATTATAAATATTATTTAAATACTATAAATATTATAAATATTTTTTAAAATATTATATAAATATTATTATAAAATATTTAAAAATAAGCAGTTTTTTAATATTTAAATATAAGCGGCGCCCTCCTCCGCTGGCGCAGACCGCCGGGCGGCGCGCCCCCGCAGGCCGTCGGGGGGTGGGCGCAGCTCGCCGGGGGGGCGGGCGCAGCCCGCCGTGGGGCGGGCGCAGCCCCAAAAATAAGCAGTTTTTTTAATATTTAAATATAAGCGGTACCCTCCTCCGGGGGCGCAACCCGCCGGTTTATATAAATATTATTATAAAATATTTAAAAATAAGCAGTTTTTTTTAATATTTAAATATAAGCGACGCGCTCCTCCGCGGACGCAGCACGCCGGGGGGCGCGCCCCCGCAGCCCGCCGGGGTGTGGGCGCAGCCCGCCGAGGGGCGGGCGCGCCCCAGAAATATGTTGATTTTTAATATTTAAATATAAGTGGCGACCTCCTCCGCGGGCACAGCCCGCCGGGGGCGGGCTCAGCCCGCCGTCACGGGGCGGGTACTGTGGCGCGTAGTCATAGGGGCGAAGCCCCGTGTCGGGCACTAGTATGTATATATATATATATATATATATATATATATATATTATATATAATATTACTATTCTAAAAAGTTATATGGTGGTCTGCCAATAGCGTGAGTTCGAAAATAGGATATAGGTGGCCGTCGGATTTGACTCTTTTAATCCTCAAGCGTTGGATTTTGGGCTGTAAATAGCGATTTATTTAAATACTGACCGTGCCATCGCCTCCCCCCCCCAATGAAAATTTTCTTCTTATTTTTTAGGGCGTTTATATTGGCAGCCTGCATATCGATATTGGCAGCCCAATCATAATGGCAGCCAAGTAAATCGATATTGGCAGCCCATTTTTTTTAATAAAACAACTAATATTTGTAGACTACCTAAACAAAATACAAAATAAACTTCATAGTTTTTTTCAACAACATAATGATCAAAATATAAATCAAAAGTCCATTGTTTTTTAAAACACAAAATAGTCAAAATTCACGTCTTCGTGATGATCGAACTGGCACGTCTCAATATAAGTTGCACCTGCATAATCCAATTAAAAAATATTGTAAATTATATTTTATTAAAAAGGAGCTTTCAAATTTATCAAATGCTAAAGAACTTATAATGTCTTGCACTTGTGAAATAAATGTAGTTGGAACGGTCTCCAAAAGTTTGTAATTTATACCTGTGATATAAATGTTTCATTACAACCAAATGTATTGTCAACAAATTGTAAGAAAAAAAAGATAACTATGCATACCAATCTAATCTTGCAGACGCGTAATGTACGGTATGTCTCATTGTTCTGCAACCACCGTATGAAATCTTGCCCAAACAGGGAATACCGGTGGTAATGGGCAATCTTCACTCAACTTCAATTGTATGTAATGATTTCCATTTATAAAACCAATGGAAATAATCCTTCGAGATTCAGTAGGAGCTGGATGTAGTGGAAGGAAAGTAAACGATTGCTCGCATGAGACATGCACAAGCTGAACGTTGTAGCAAGAAGCAATTACCAAACCCATGTCCGGCATAGACATCCACTTCTCCACCGGTGCTAGAACAATTTGACAGTCTAGTGAGCTCAACAATTCACCTCTCCTAGCCATTCGAAAGATGTCAGTATACAACTCCCTTTGTTGTTCTATCTCTTGATAAAGATCACGCCGGACTTGACGCCAATTATAATCCATGTAAACTGAAGCACTAATGACCCTGTATCCGCAATGACCATTATCAATCACATCAATGACATCTACAATATGTGGAGAGATGTATATAGGCATTTCTTCTTTGATCCTTTCTAGAAAATTCCTCCTCTAGTTCTCCGTACCTTTCTTGCCGCCCTCTTTATGTTGAGATTTTTTGTTTTATCTTCAAGCATTAGGACATATTCAAAGTGTGATGGATCTCTTTTTGTTGATTTGTAGTCATCCGTGAATTTTTTCAAACTACCTTTAGTACGACCCTTTGATTTTCCCGGCATTTTGGGCTCCAACGTTTGTGTAATTGGGGGGTTAATAAGATCTCGCAACTTGGATTTCATTTCCTTCCTTTGTAGTTCGCTAATGTTATTGTACCTTTTTAACAAACCGTCAAGTTCAATCTCTATATCATTAGCCTCATTTGCTTCTGGCGTAGATGCATACTTTTCCGTATACTCGTACAAACATAAAACTCGCCAATGTTTATGAATTAAACATAATGGAATCGGAGAACACTGAGTTATATATTGAACAAGTTCGTGTGCACATGGAAGACCGTGTGTATAATGTATGTTATGCCGACATAAATGTTGTTCCGCACTTGAAGATTTAAGTGAGAGTTCCTCTTTCTTAATAATCTCCAACGCTGCTACGGAGACTTTGCCAATCAATTTGGAGTATAACAAACTCTTATAATTGGTGCGAACATGAATCTGACTCTGACATAACATTTTCTTAATCTCTGTATGTTGTATCACAATCATCTGGTTGAAAGTTTTCCATACAGTGGAAAGACTACCAATAGAAACTTCGAGGAACTTCCTCAACAAACTATGCCCGCCTTCGACCCGATTTGTGCTTGTGTTGCCCAAATGTATATACATATTAATCCAACAAGAGACAAAATACTCTTTGTATGGATCCAACCATGTAGACGTAACATATGCAATAAAATGTAAATTTAAATTACTATAAAAATTTAAATTATAAAAAAGTTGTGACGTCGTCACAGGGGGCGGGGGGAGCCCGTCGGGGGGTGGGGGGGGGGTGGGGGGGGCGGTGCGGGCGGAGCCTGCCGGGGGTGTGGGGCGGGCGAAAACCCGCCGTCGGCGGCCAGGTTTGTGGCGCGTAGCCATCGGGCCGGAGGCCCGTGCCTCGCGACGTATGTATATATATATATATATATATATATATATATTTATTTATATATATATATATATATATGTATGTATATATATGTATATATATATATATATATGTATCTATATAATCTTATACGTATGATAGTTATAAAACAAAACAGCAAGACTTCTTCTTCTTCTCTTGACTGAACCAGAGCGACGTGATGACAGAACTCTAAGTTGTGATTCTTCCGCTGGCTGCCGGCGGAGCTCCAGTGCTCGAAATTTCCAAACGATCGTAGATCTAGAAAGCTCTTGTCGAGAGTTACGCTATCGTGGTAATTTTTTCCATTTCATGAGTTTTCTCGTTAGGGTTTTGGCCATAACCTCTATTTCGGCCATTTTGTTCAGATTTCGACTCATCCCGTCTTCTTTTGCCCCGATCTGTGACGTGGGGTGATTCAGAGGATTTTTCCAGTAAAACGCGAGGCAAGTGGTGTTCTTGCCCTTTCTCTTGCTCCCTTCCTCTTTATTTTGCCAGATTTGCGTTGAGTTGTAATGTTATTATTTCGTTGAAACTTATCTATAAAATTCATTAGAACTTGTCTATAAATTTCTAGTCAAATTATTGAATCTTTACCCCCCAATTCTCGTCCTGTAGATTTGGTAATCAAATGTGGTTACCTTGCCACCTTACCTATCGAGTCATGTAGATCGTTGCGACGCCTTGTGCGTCACATTATATTGTTTATACTACACTTGGTTTGACCCTTGAAATGTCCTAATGCAGTCCATATTGTTGTTGACCGTGAGTCCATGATGGATGAAAAGAACTCTGCTTGTATAATTATGTAACTAAACAAACACAGATGGACTGTGCGCGTTGGGGTTTTTCCCTCAGCATAGTGTCTTATGCTTGAGTCTGTGCGCGTTGTGGACTTTCATCCCCGGCACATTGCCTTAGCTTTGTCTCTGCGCGTTAGGGTTTCTCCCTCGGTATGGTGCCTGTTGGCTGGGTTTGTGCGCATTGTGGACCTTTTTCCCCCACACAGTACTATTTATTATTGAGCTGATCAGCCTCATTTTTATTGATGAATAACTTGAATATTAATGAAAAATGAAAGTTTGAACTTCTTATGTTGGTTCTTGTTCTGTCCAGATGATGTGATTAGCCTTTCTTGCTCGGCTAAATTTACTATTTGCTTACTTTACTCTGTTGCTGACCCTTTTGGTGCAGTCACTTTACAATTTACTTCACTTTGAGGTTTGTGTAGTTTTCCTTTACTCTTTACACCATTTGTATCTTGCTTCTGAGGTGTTCTTCTTTTGAATGTCTCAGGTTCAGAGCTATAACAGGTTTAGCTAACCGTGTTGTGCTTCTGGTGTTGTTGGTTACTGCGGCCGTTTGCTTCCACCTCTGAGCTTGAGGTAGTTGACTTTGTTTAGACTTGTCAGATGTTACTATGGGTTCGTGTCAGTTGTTGACGCTCATAGTCTTTGAATTTTCTGTGGTGGACTACTTGCTGCTTTTACTGCTGTTACTTTTTACCCGTTTATACTTGCTCACTGGGAAGGATTTATGTTAGGATGCATTTAGTTATTTTAAAGTATACAAAATTGCATTCTGGAGTATTGGCATGGCATGACTTTCAACTACTAAATCTACTCCTTTTAAGTGTTATAAAAGTTCTTTATATATATTAAATGTAGAGGTCACATCATCATTTTAAGATACTAGACCTTCACTCTCATATAGGTTAACAAATGAACCAACTCAGTATTTTCCACCGCGTAAAACCTATATATTTTCTCCCCTATGGATTAGTGATCCTCTCGACCGAGGGACATGGTCAGTAACTCTAATAACTTATATGCATTACTTTTTAACTTAATTTCATAAATCTTTTACATGAAGTAAATGTGAGGACGAGTTGTCTGAGCGTCTGCAGTTGTCCCCTGCACGGCGTGGCATCACGACACGCATTTTCTCTACTATAATGTATTTTTGAATACGAAGAAAATACGGATCGTGACAGTTGGTATCAGAGCCAGGTTTTGCGAGAGGGTTGGTTGGTTTGGCAAACTAGTCGAACAACTTTACCTGAAGCAAAAATCTAATCGTATCATTTCATTGCATACACACACCGATATGTCATCTGTAGAACTTGATGGAAGCACGAACACTACACTCATAGCATGATAAAAAGTATACGTGATATATTATGTAGTATGAGATGCATAATATGTGTTTCTATATGGATCCACCATAGGTGGCAACATCTGACGGTTATGTAGTATGGGATGCATAACCATCATCACATGGATGCCCATTAGCACGTTTACTTTTCTTCATTACATACATTAGTATGTAGTATGAGATGCATAACATTGTGTGTATACGCTGCTCATAACATGCACTAAGGCCTTTTTAGAATGCATAGCACTGCATACATAACATATCATCGCATAAGCACACGTGCCAAGTTAAAGATCTATATGATGACTTATGTACACCCATGATTTGAGATGAAATCTAAACATTCATGCACTCATATTATTTGCACAAGTTAGAAGCATAACATCATTTTATGATTTCGCAGAGCAAGGTAACAGCAAGAGCAAGTATCTGTTCTTTTCCGATCTGATCTGAGTTTTTTCGTTCCTGATCTGATCTGAGTCAGGGTATACGAGTTTCCTAGCTTCAGTGTCGTAAGCTAGGTCCTTGATAAGTCGTTTGTTCGTATCAGTCAAATATGAACCTGAAATAGTATGTTAAGGGAATATCTTCCCAGTTTGTGATGTCTTAGGCAAGGTTTGACTAGATATCTATTTATTCTATAGAATGCCGCCTAAACGCATTATGACGAGGTCGAATCCCCAGTCAGAGGGTGAGTTTCTGGTGCCCAGAGTAAAGCGGTGATCGAAGCGCTGAGGCAAAGTAATGAGGCCCTGACAAGGAAGATGGTGGACATGCAGTCTCAGATACAATCATTGTTGGTTGTCGTCACTGGGCAGCAGACCAGAGCACAGGACCCTGTTGTGGACCAAGCTGTTCCTACTCCCCCTGCTGCTCTAGTTCCCCTAGTCGCACTGCCACCTGAGATGAATTTCATTTCTCACTTCCAGAGACTAGGACCTCCTTTGTATGATGGTAGAGCAGATTTCATAGCATTGGATGACTGGATCATTGACATGGAAGAAATGTTTTCCTACTCTGGCATTTCCCCCGATCAAAAGGTGATGATTGTGGCGTATCAGCTCAAGGGTCTTGCGAAGAGTTGGTGGATCAGAGAAAAAGAGAACCTTTCTGATGGGTGCTCGTGGGAATCATTCAAGTGTATGTTACTGAAGAAGTTTTTACCATCGGTCGAGCGAGACCGTCTAATGAATAACTTTTTACACCTGAAGCAAAGGAAACTCACTGTTAGTGAGTACGAGGTCGAGTTTAGCAAGATCAGCCATTTCTCCCCAGATCTGGTAGCATTCGAAGAAGACGGAGTAAAGCATTTCCTGGGTGGTCTGAGGTATGACATCCAGCAGTTGGCTAACGCATACAAGTCTGAGACCTTTGCAGAAGTAGTCGAAGCTGCCTTAAAGGTTGAGGCGATAGAAAATGCGAAGAATCGTGGATTTCATGGAAAGAAGGACAAGAGGAAATCTGACAATGGAGGAAGTACTAAGGCATTTAGCCCTGTAGCGAAGAAAGATAGAAGAGAAGAGTGTAGCTTCTGTGGTAAGCCAGGACACCCTTTTGATAAGTGCTTTAAGAGACTGGATGCGCAGAAGCTGTCTTTGGTACACGTGATGCAGGATGCTCCAAAGGGAGGACATGTCTATTCTTTTTGCCAAAGGAGTGGGCATGATATGGCCCGTTGTTGCAAGAAGGCTGGAGCCTATATTCTCTGCTGCCAGAAAGGCCATATGAAGGTTAATTTACCCCAGAGCCAGCCTGCGCTGCATTCAATTCCGTTGTGGGCTCTACTGCCGCCCCCGCCTCTCATGGACAAGGGAAAAGGAAAGTTGAATGTGTTGACTAAGGAGGAAGCCCAATCTTCGACTCAAGTGATCTCATATTAGTCTCTGACTCAGCTAGTAATCTCTTTTAGTAGATTTATAGTTTCGGCATTTTAGTTGCGCGCGCTATGTGTTTAGGTGAATTTAAGGTGAAGAATAAGTGGGCGCGTGTTTTGTTCGATTAGTGTGCTACTCACTCCTTTGTGGCGAGGAGTTTTGTAGACCGACATCGCTGGGCTCTCGACCAATTAGACACTTCATAAACGTCAACTTTCCTTCAGGAGAGTTGGTGAGGTCAAGTTAGGGTATCCAAAAATGCCCCATCTTCCTAGGTGGTTTTCTAGCCTTTGCGGATCTGAAGGTGCTAGATCTGGTAGACTTTGACGTGATTTTGGGCATGGACTGGCTATCCAGCAATGATGCAGTCATTCAGTGCAAGTGCAAGCGCTTGGATTTTAAAGGTGACAATGGTCAGCTCATGAGTGTGTATGGTTTGCCGCGTCAGGAATCTTCAATCATTTCTGCGGTACATGCTCGCAAATTTCTAAAGTCTGGCTGTGATTCTTTTCTTATCTCCTTTTTTGTTCTGGGAGCTGCACCGGTTGAGCCTCGGGTTGAGGACGTTTATGTGGTGCGTGAGTTTCCGGATGTCTTTCCTATTAGTCTTCCTAGACTTCCTCCTGAGAGAGAGGTAGAGTTTGTTATAGACCTCGAGCCAGGCACTCGCCTTATTATAAAGGCACCATACCGCATGGCGCCGCGTGAGTTACAGGAGATGCGTACTCAACTGGATGAGTTATTGCAGCGCAGTTTTATTAGACCCAGTTCTTCCCCCTAGGGTGCACTAGTGCTCTTCATGAATAAAAAGGATAGAACGATGAGGCTATGCATTGATTATCGAGATCTAAATAAGGTGACCATTAAGAACAAATATCCGTTGCCTAGGATCGATGACTTGTTCGATCAGTTGCGAGGTAGTTCCGTTTTATTGAAGATTGACATCCATTTAGGTTACCATTAGTTAAGAATCCAGGAGTCAGACATTTCGCGTACCGCTTTTCGTTCTCGCTATGGTCACTTTGAATTTATGGTGATTTCGTTTGGATTAACCAACACACCGTCAGCTTTTATGAACATGATGAACAGGGTGTTCAAGGATTTTCTGGATAAGTTCGTGGTGGTATTCATTAATGATGTCCTGGTATATTCCAGAAATGCAGATGAGCACGCCTCGCACTTGCGCTTGGTCTTGTCTACTCTGAGGGAGCACAAGCTGTATGCGAAGCTTAGTAAGTGCGAGTTCTGGTTGTCTCAGGTGTCATTCCTAGGACACATTATAAGTAAGGACAGTATCTCAGTGGATCCTGCGAATATAGCCGCAGTAGTCATGGATTGGAAGAGACCTATATCGCCTAAGGAGATAAGGAGTTTCTTGGGGTTGACAGGTTATTACAGAAGATTTGTGGAAGGATTCTCTGTGCTCTCTGCATCGTTGACCAGGCTTACGCAAAAGAGAGCAGCTTTTATTTGGAGTGATGCCTGTGAGGAAGCTTTTCAAGAGCTCAAGAGGAGATTGTGTTCTGCTCCAGTGCTGACATTGACGGTGGAAGGAGTTGAGTATATTGTTTATGTGGATGCCTCGCGGGTTGGACTCGGTTGCGTGTTGATGCAGGACGGCAAAGTGATTACGTATGGATCGATACAATTGAAGGTGCATGAAAAGAATTACCCTACGCACGACCTGGAATTTGGTGCCGTCATTTATGCCTTGAAGTTGTGGAGAAATCTTCTGTATGGAGTGTGTTAGAAAGTAGCGAAAAAGAAAGAACAAATGAATAGACTTTTGAATAATTGAAATTTTATTATCCAAAAAAGATATCATTTACAAAGGTATGACCTCCCTTATATAGAATGGAGGAGATATGAGAGAGAGTATACAAATAATGTGGGACTAAACATTTACAGTACATAGCGGCTAGAAATAAAGGAGACCGCACAGGCCGCGCGGTTTAACAGAAGGGTTAACCACTCGGCAACTCCAGCAGGATAGAACAGGCCGCAATGGGCGACCGATAGACCGCCCGGTCTCCAGGCTCCAGAGTGAGACCGCCAGACCACCCGGTCAACAAACCGCTGGACCAGACCGCAAGGCCGCCCGGTCTAATACTTCAATACTCCCCCTCAAGCTGGAGCATAGATATCAATCATGCCCAGCTTGTCACAAATGTGGAAGAAGGAAGTAGAAACCGGCTTGGTGAAGATATCTGCCAATTCCTTGTCAGAGGTGACAAATGGAGTACAAATCTGTTTCTTCAAAATCTCTTCCCGAATGAAGTGACAGTCAACCTCTATATGCTTTGTTCTCTCATGGAAGACCGGATTTCTGGATATGTATATAGCGGCCTTGTTGTCACAAAACATAGAGAGAGGACAGTCATATACCTCGCCCAGGTCAAGCATGAGAGCCCGCAACCACTTTAACTCACACGTGGTTGACGCCATACTCCGATATTCAGCTTTGGCACTGGATCTGGAGACAACGGACTGTTTCTTGCTCTTCCAACTCACGAGATTACCGCCAACAAAGGTACAAAAGCCAGATGTGGATTTACGATCGCCTTTGTCATCCGCGTAACTTGAATCTGAGTAGGCCTCAACCCTCAGATGACCATTCTTCTGAAAGAGTAACCCTTTGCCTAGTGCTGCTTTGATATACTCTAAAATCTTCAGGGCGGACTGAAGATGGCAGTCCCTGGGAGCTTGCATAAACTGACTGACCTTGCCTACAACATAGGCGATGTCGGGTCTAGTCACCGTGAGATAGATGAGTTTGCCTACCAAACGTCTGTACCGTGTGACATCAGATAGAAGAGGTGAGTCATCCGTCCACGTTTTGTCTTCGCCAATAGCCATGGGAAACCGAGCCGGTTTGGCACCTGTCAATCCTGCTTCTTGTAGAAAATCAAGGGCATACTTCCGTTGGGAGAGAACCAACGAATCAGGTTTCCGAGAGATTTCTATCCCCAAAAAGTATTTCGGGGAGCCCATATCCTTCGTGACCAAGTGTTGACGGAGGTACTTCTACGTCTAGTCCACCCCATCTCGGTCATCGCCAGTAAGAAGAATATCATCCACATATACGGCCAAAACCAACAGTCTCGAGGCTATTTTGCGAATGAATAAGGAGTGATCAGCCGAACTCCTTCGAAAGCCGATGGTAGCCACAATACCACTGAACTTATCGAACCATGCCCGAGGGCTCTGCTTTAGGCCATAAATGGCCTTCTTCAAATGACATACACGTGTCTCCCCCTGAGCAACATACCCAAGAGGTTGCTCCATATAGATGTCCTCCTGAAGATCGCCATAGAGAAAGGCATTCTTCACATCAAGCTGGGAAATAGCCCAATCCCGGTTAACAGCCACAGAAAGAAGAACCCGGATGGTGCTGAGGCGAGCAATCGGAGAAAAGGTATCAAAGTAATCAATGTCGTAGGTCTGAGTGAAGCCCTTGGCCACCAGCCGGGCTTTATAGCGATCCACAGTGCCGTCGGGGCGAAATTTCACAACGAAGACCCAGCGACAGCCAACCACATCAGTGCCCACGGGAGGAGGAACCAGGGTCCAAGTACCCCGTTCAGTAAGAGTAGCCATCTCCTCATCCATGGCAGACTTCCAATGAGGGAGAGCAAGAGCCTCCTAGTAGGTGCGGGGAGGAGTAGTAGCAGAGATAGCCAAGGCAAAACACCTGCGAGAAGGAGAAAGCCGATCATAGGAAACAACTGCCGCAAGCGGGTGTTGAGTACACGCCCGCACCCCTTTGAGAAGAGCAATGGGAAGATCCAGGTCGACGGGAGCGTCAGCGATGGGAGCGTCAACGACCGGAGCGTCCGTGGCGGAGAAGGCTGGCCTGGGACTAGAGAGAGACGGCGGCGGAGAGGAGGGAGGAGTGGTGGGTGGTGAGACGGACTGGGAAGGAGTCGGTGGAGGAGGAGACGGAGGTGGGAAAACGTCGAGAGGTGTGGAAGGAACAGAGATATCAGATGGAAGAGAAGAGGTAGGAGAGAAATAGGAAGCAGTCTCGAAAAAAGTGACATCCGCGGAGACAAACTGCTTGCGGAGAAGGGGGTCAAAGCAGCAATAGCCTTTTTGAGTGGTAGAGTACCCCAAAAAGACACACTTGGTGGAACGGGGGGAAATCTTGTCGCGGGTAGCGGAGGGAGCATGAACAAAGGCCGTGCAGCCAAAGACACGGAGAGGGAGAGGAAAAGGTTCCTTGTGGTGGTAGAGAATGGAGAAGGGGGTCTGGCCGTGGAGAACTGTGGAGGGAAGGCGATTGATGAGATAGCAGGCGACGAATAGCAGTAGGAGATGAGAGGAGAACCAAGGAGAAGCAAGCCGCGCGAACAGGCAGCGGACAGAAGAAAGGCAAGCCGCGAGACAGGCCGCGAGAAGCGGAAACAAGCCGCGAGAAGCAGAGAGCGGACACAATCAGGAGGAAACGACCGTGTCCTCTGATACTATGTTAGAAAGTAGCGAAAAAGAAAGAACAAACGGATAGACTTTTGAATAATTGAAATTTTATTATCCAAAAAAGATATCATTTACAAAGGTATGACCTCCCTTATATAGAATGGAGGAGATATGAGAGAGAGTATACAAACAATGTGGGACTAAACATTTACAGTACAGAGCGGCTAGAAATAAAGGAGACCGCATAGGCCGCGCGGTTTAACAGAAGGGTTAACCGCTCGGCAACTCCAGTAGGATAGAACAGGCCGCAATGGGCGACCGATAGACCGCCCGGTCTCCAGGCTCCAGAGTGAGACCGCCAGACCGCCCGGTCAACAAACCGCTGGACCAGACCGCAAGGCCGCCCGGTCTAATACTTCAACAGAGTGTCGTGCAAAATTTATTCGGATCACAAAAGTTTGAAATATGTCTTCACTCAGAAGGCATTTAATTTGCGCCAGCGTCGATGGCTAGAGTATGTTGCAGACTACGAAGTCGATATCCTTTATCATCCCGGCAAGGCTAATATAGTAGAAGATGTGTTGAGCCGGAAGCCCACACATATCTTTAACCTCTCAATGCAATCCCTTATTGAAGAGTTTTTGCTCATGGACATAATCGTAGAGAATAGCGCTTCTCCGAGTATCTTAGAGGTGGTTGAGCCTTCGTGGATTACAATCACTAGGCTACATAAAAAAGACAATCCTGATTTGCAGCAACTCCGCAGCAGAACTGAGAAAGGGGAATTATCTAAATTTTCAATTGATGACGTGGGTACCTCAAAGTACCGCGGCAGATACTGTATTCTCGCTGTTGGGGACATCCGAATAAGTTTATGCAGTGAAGCACATGGTACCAGTATTGCTTATCATCCTGGTTCCACGAAAATGTACAGAGATTTGAAGCAAATTGTTTGGTTGTCAGGTATGAAGAACCACATTGCAAGATTTGTATCTGAATATTATACCTGCCAACGTGCTAAGGCAGATCACAGAAGGTTGGGTGGTAAGTTAACGCCTTTAGATATACCGAGTTGGAAATGGGAGAGTTTATCCATGGATTTCATAAACGGTTTGCTGAGATCTCCCTGAGGGCATGATGCAGTGTGGGTTATCGTGGACAGACTAACCAAGTGTGCCCACTTTGTGACTTTTAAGATTAATTATTCCATGGAAAAGATAGTCGAGCTTTATCTGGACGAAGTTATCAGACTGCATGGTGTACCTACAAGTATTGTGTCAGACCAAGACTCCCGATTCATGTCTCATTTCTGGCAGAGCTTGCAAGAAGCTCTAGGTACTGACCTTAGGTATTTTACTGCCTATCATCCTCAGATAAATGGTCAGATGGAGAAAGGGAATCAGATCTTGAAGGATATGATTAGATGTTATATTCTGGACCATGGTAGGGCTTGGGATAAACGCCTCGGATTGATGGAGTTCGCGTACAATAACAGTTATCAGGAGAGTTTGCAGATGGCGCCCTTTGAAGCTTTATATGGAAGGCATTTTCGAACTCCCCTGTTTTGGGTAGAAGTTGTTGAGAAGTTGGTTAGCTCAGGAGCGATACGAGAAATATGCAAATCAGCGCAGAGTTGATCTGGAGTTTGTAGTTGGGGACATGGTGTTTCTGAAGGTCTCTCCGATGTCATGTGTTAAAAGATTTGGAAGGAATCATAAGCTAGATCCCAAGTATGTGGGACCTTTTCAGATTCTAGAGCGCATTGGAGTTTCTGCCTATATACTGGAATTACCTGATTCTTTCCATGGTGTTCACGACGTGTTTCAGGTGAGCCAGTTGCGAAAGTGTGTCCATAGTGATCGGCATGTCCTTGAATCAGTGCCCTAGTTGCAGCCTAATCTCTCGTATGCCGAAGAGCCTGTCCGTATTTTGGAGACACAAGATCATATGCTAAGAAAGAAAACAATTCCGATGGTTAAGGTTCTCTGGCGAAATCAGGATGCTAGAGGTGCAACTTGGGAATTGGAATCCGCAATGAGAGAAACTCATTCTCAGCTGTTCTCCTAGTCTTCCCCGGTTAGTATTCTAGTTTAATGAATTATTCTGTCGTGTCTCTCCCTCAGCCCTCTTGTTTCGTTTCGTGTTCCAAGTTTCGGGACGAAACTTCTTTTTTACAGGGGTGACTGTAACGCCCTTGATTTTTCAACAATTTTTAATCCTCTTATTGACGTCATAATGACGTAAGGGGCGTTACGTTATCGTGGAATTGATGGCGCGCCGCTGTTACTGCGTTTTCGCGTCTATTCGATCGAGTCGGCCAAATTCGCGAATCCTTGCCGAAAATGAAAAATTTCACATTGGAAAATTAAATTGATTAATTTTTGACACGCTCGACAAGTTTCGTCGCGATCCGAGCGATATTCGAGCTTCGGCGAATTTCCGAAATTTTGTAGAATTTATGTTTGTCGTACACTTTGATGATTTATATCTCGAGAACTGCTCGTCGGATTTTGGTTTTGACTTCGCTGTTATGTTCGTAGCGTCTATGTTCGCCTACGGTGCGAGTTTTGTTAAATTTGGCGCGCGTTTGGGACTCCGTTTTGATCTCGCGTTTCCTTATTCAAAAATATATAAATATGAATATTTTAATATTAAAGTACTATTAAAAAAAATGAAAAGTTCTATTCATTCATATAGTTTGATCAAAAGGTTAGATTTGCAAAAAATTTGTTTTTCATGCAATTTGTACTCGAGTAAACTTCTTTCTCTCGTGTAAGTCCATTGTTCGTGGCTCGAGTGAACTTCTTCCTCTCGTGTAAGTCCACTGTTCATGACTCGAGTGAAATTCTTCCTCTCGTGTAAGTCCACTGTTCATGACTCGAGTGAAATTCTTCCTCTCGTGTAAGTCCACTGTTTATGTACTCGAGTGAAATTCTTCCTCTAGTGTAAGTGTCATGTTCATGGAAGTTTTTACTCGAGTATTTTTCCTGCTTCTTGAGTAGGTCTACTGTTTTTGAAAAATTCCTACACGACTGATTTTTTTTGTCTCGAGTGCTGTCTTTTTATATACTCGAGTAACTTTTTTATATACTCGAGTGACTGTTTCTGCTTACTCGAGTAGCCTATTTTCTTCCTCTCGAGTACCTGTAATCTTGCTTCCTAGTAGTTCGTTACAGTTTGTGTTCGAGTGTCATTTTGGAAAGTCAAAACTATGTTCTATCGAAAAATAGTTAACATGAAATTTATTCGTGTCGACGAGATCTACAACTTTCATGTTGGACACTTTTGGATTTGAAGTAATCCTAAAACTCTATTTCGTCTTCCACGCTCTCGCTCCTAGATCGTCCGTTTTAGACAAGAAATTATATATATATATATATATATATATATATATATATATATATATATATATATATATATATATCTTATACTTATGATAGTTATAAAACAAAAACAAAAAGACTTCTTCATCTCTTGGCCGAACCAGAGTGACGTGACGACAGAACTTTAAGTCATGATTCTTCCAGTGGCCGCCGGCGGAGCTCCGGTGCTCCAAATTTCCAACCGATCGTAGATCTGGAAAGCTCTCATTGAGAGCTACGCTATCGTGATAATTTTTCCCCATTTCTTGACTTTCCTTGTTAGGGTTTTTGGCCATAACCTCTATTTCATCCATTTTTGTTCAGATTTCGACTCCACCCGTCTTCTTTTGCTCTGATCTATGACGTGGGGTGATTCAGAGGATTTTTCCTGTAAAAAGCGAGGCAAGTGATATTCTTGCCCTCTCTCTTGCTCCCTTCCTCTTTATTTTGCCAGATTTACGTTGAGTTGTAATGTTTTTATTTCGTTGAAACTTATCTATAAAATTCATTAGAACCTGTCTATAAATTTCTAGTCAAATCATTGAACCTTTACCCCCCAATTCTCGTCTTATAGATTTGTTAATCAAATGTGGCTGCCTTGCCACCTTACCTATCGAGTCATGTAGATCGTTGTGACGCCTTGTGCGTCACATTATATTATTTATACTACACTTGGTTTGACCCTTGAAATGTCCTTATGCAGTCCATGTTGTTGTTGACTGTGAGTCCGTGATGGATGAAAAGGAACTCTGCTTGTATAATTATGTAACTAAAGAAACACAGATGGACTATGCGCGTTGGGGTTTCTCCCTCGGCATAGTGCCTTATGCTTGAGACTGTGCGTGTTGTGGACTTTCATCCCCGGCACATTACCTTAGCTTGGTCTGTGCGCGTTGGGGTTTCTCCCTCGGTATGGTGCCTGTTGGCTAGGTTTGTGCGCGTTGTGGACATTTTTCCCCAGCACAGTACTCTTTATTGTTGAGCTGATCAGTCTCATTTTTATTGATGAATAACTTGAATATTAATGAAAAATGAAAGTTTGAACTTCTGATGTTGGTGCTTGTTCTGTCCGGATGATATGATTAGCCTTTCTTGCTCGGCTAGATTTACTGTTTTCTTACTTTACTCAGCTGCTGACCCTTTTGTTGTAGTCACTTTACATTTTTCTTCAATTTGAGGTTTGTGTAGTTTGTCTTTACTCTTTGCACAATTTGTATCTTGTTTTTGAGGTGTTCTTCTTTTGACTTCCTCGGGTTCAGAGTTGTAGCAGGTTTAGCTGACCATGTTGTGCTTCTGGTATTACTGGTTGATGCGGCCGTTTGCTTCCACCTTTGAGCTTGAGGTAGTTGACTTTGTTTAGACTTACCAGATGTTACTATGGGTTCGTGTCAGTTGTTGATGCTCATAGTCTTTGAATTTTTTGTGGTGGACTGCTTGCTTCTTTTACTGTTGTTACTTTTTACCTGTTTATACTTGCTCTCTGGGAAGGATTTATGTTACGATGCATTTAGTTATTTTAAAGTATACAAAATTGCATTCTGGAGTATCGGCATGGCATGACTTTCAACTACTAAATATACTACTTTTAAGCATTATAAAAGTTCTCTATATATATTAAATGTAGAAGTCACATCATCATTTTAAGATACTAGACCTTCACTCTCATATAGGTTAACAAATGAACCAACTTAGTATTTTCCGCCGCATAAAACCTATATATTTTCTCCCCTATGGATTAGTGATCCTCCCGACCGAGGGACATGGTCAGTCACTCTAATAACGTATATGCATTATTTTTAACTTAATTTCATAAATCTTTTACATCAAGTAAATGTGAGGACGAGTTTCCTGAGCATCTGCAGTTGTCCCCTGCACGGCGTGGCATAAAGACGCGTATTTTCTCTACTCTGACATATTTTTGAATATGGAGAAAATGCGGGTCTTGACACCGGCGGCGCGAGCCTCCTGCTCGGTGGCACGAGTCTCTAGTTCGGCAGCTCGAGCTCGCGGCTTATCCACGACTTCGGGATCCTGAGGAGAAGGTCAGGAAAGATCAATATGCCAGAAAAAATCCTAAGGGAAAAGGGAAAGTGGTAGCCGACGCTTACCATCCTGCCAGCCGCTTTGCAGAGCAGATTCCTGGTGACCTGACCTAGCCTAGTGCGAGCAGAGTTTTAGTTGGTACATCTTATTATTTCTAAACAACATGTAGAATTCTAAAAAATTGTTAAGTTATTACAGACAGGCTTAATCGCATCCCCGAAAAAGGCAAAGTTCTCAGCGAGCAGAAGCTGTTCGGTCTGCACGCGCGACCTAGAGTGCTGGGGGGTGAGGTCTAGTAGGCGTAGCTAGTGGTCCATTTCCATCTACCCCGGCCTCGCGTCCCTATTCCCGGAGGCCGGTGCGGGCTGAGGAACGTGTGGACTAGGCCCAAGTCCTGTCTAAAGGCTTGCAGGTTTTCATTGATCATCTCCATGACTGGAGTGGGTGACAACATCTCGGTCGCCGAATTGTGCTCCATCTTATCAGCAAGCAGTACACAGTCCCGCTCCACCACCTGCATCCTCTGCTCACGCTAGGCACCGTCCGTTCGATGCTTGCGCAGGGCAGCATCCTACTTCTTCAGCACTTATATCATTCACCGTCTTAGCTCGGCGGGATCTAGCGATCATCCAAAAAGCTCTCCACCCCGGGGTCAGGGGTGGCGAGTGGCGAGCCGGTTCTTACGATCCCTCGACCTCAGATGGGGCGTGGAGCACTACAAAAACAACCAAATCCAGTGAAAAGAGGGTGAGAGCACAATGACGTTTCCTAAGCAAAATGTTCTAGAGGAAGCAAAGCTAACGGGATGAGCTCGACGGTTCTTGGAGGCTGTACGGAGGAGAAAAAGCCAGGTTCTTGCCGTAACCTAGAGGATGGACTCGTGAGGAGATGAGGTTGAAACTAAGGACCGAGATGATTCCCGCCATTACTCCCGCGAGCTCAAGAGCAGGTGCAGGCTACTGGGATGGAGCACGAGCTGGCAACTTACGCTTCAGCGAGTCCAGCCCCATGGCCCTGAAGGGAGGTGATTTGCTCTGAAGGTTAATGTCTAGGGGAGTCCAGCGCCACGGGTTGTCAGGTAGAGTGCGCACTCGTGGCATGGATGACTCGGCATCGGCCTGGCGGCGTTCAGGGTCGGCAGGAATGTTGATGACCATCTTCCCATTGGGGTCATCAGCTGGTTTGGAGTAGGTGAGCTTGGGAGCCAGTGTAGACTCTAGATCTTGGTAGATCGACTCGGCATCCTTGGGGATGGACTTCGCCATCTTGGCAGGATTTGACATGGATTGCTCGCACAGTGCAGCACTAGGAGGCATGCTGACGAGTGCGTCAGCGCGAGCGGAATTGAGCTCGCGGGCGCGGATAAGCTTCTGTTGGAGCTCTTTGGAGATAGGTATCTCGACAAAACTCAAGTAAGGGGAGTGGCGGAGGCCATCCAGGTACACGGTCATGTATTTATAAGCGCTGGTGGAGCCCACCAAAAGATTCTCCGGTCCATGTTGCACTCGCCACATATTGCTGGGTTGGATGTTTCTTTCCGAGCTTGGATCAACCTTGCAAAGAGCAGGTATTGAGTACAACCCCATATCCGGCGAGTAGTGAGTGACAGGAACTAGATCGACCAAGATCGGTAGTACGACTCGTACAGGTGGGGGTGAACTGTTTGAGGGGTTAGTGGAGCAAGTCAGCTAGCACTCTCCGTAGGGGCTCGGGGAGCAGCGGGTGAGTGGAGCAGTCCGGCTCGATCTCGCCCCAAGAGGCTCAGCAGGTAGCAAGCAAGTGGGGCAGGCCATGCTCGCACTCTCCTAGGGGGGATAGAGGCAGCGAGTGCCAGCTCCATCAAGCGCTCACCTCCCCTGACGAGTGGAGACTTCATAGGGCCACTCGCCCGGCTTTCTGTGATGTGTTTTTACCATTTTACCCTCGTTGGCCTGCATGTAGCCTGGTGGAACAACGGAGTTACTTTGTTGGTAGATCTAGTTCGGCTACACATAGCTGCTCCTGACAGCGGAGGTTGGCTATTTGCAGGCCATTTTCAGAAATCTATAAATAGGCCCAAGGGGGTACCTCAGAAGGCATGCTTACTTGTGCCTCGGTCTTCTTGCGCTTTCTGAGGTGTCCTTAGCTCAGCATTTGGCTAAGTAGGGGAAGCGCACTAAGATCTTTCGGGTGTGTGGTGGGACCTGCACGTCGAGCCCTCGGGTCAGTCCCTTGTTCTTTTTTCCTTTGTCGTTTAGCTCGTGGGAGGGAAGTAAGTATGCGATCACCCCTTCGCCAAGGGTGAACTCCACAGAGACCTGGTTTTCGGTTTAAACAATATATATTAACTATGCACATTTCACAATATGTACTTCACACATAATGCACTTTACGCCCAATTTGCCGCTGGTCGAATATTGCTCCAAACTCCTTCGTGCACAACAGGATGCATGCCGCATTGAAAGATAATCCTATGGGTAGATAATCACCTAGAGGGGGTGAATAGGTTACTTTTTAAAATACTACAGCAAATCTTTATCACTTAACAGTTTCAGCAGTTAAAGAATTCACAACACAGCACAAGCAAAATTAATTCACAACACACACAAAATTTATAGTGGTTCCCATTTTTTGGGTACATCCACTTTTCCCCTTCTTCCTGACTAGCAATGTGATCGATAAGGTTATAGCTCCTCCTCTTTAACTCAGATCCAATGATCTTATAGGCTCAATTTCTGTTAAGAAGCCTACACTCAGACCAACTGGTCCTACCTCAGAGATTCTCCCAATCTCCTACCTCGAGTCCCTCAAGAACCCTACCTCAGCCATTATAAAATAGGCCTACAACTCAGTGATCCACCCAAAACCACCTACCTCAGGTCCCTTAAGAACCATACCTCAGCCTTTACAAAATAGGCTTAAACCTCAGAGGTAAGATCTCCTACCCACTTAGATCTCTAGGAGATCTTAAAAAATAAAGAGGTAAAGTATAAAGAATAAATTCTTAGAAAATAGAATTTCTGTAATCTGACTTATCTGTTTGCACAGATTCTTCAATCAGCAGTAATGAATATCTCCTTGATAAATTGGCTGGCTGAAAAGTTTCTTTTCTGAATCTGATATCTTCTTGATGTTAATCAGATTATTAACCTTGAAGAAATTGTTGATCAGATCCACCTTGATCTTCAGATCAACTTCTATAAAAGATTTGGAGATTTTCTTGAAGACTTTCTTTTTCTTCCTCCTCCTCGGGATTGGAAAATTAATGAGAATTTTCTGATTGCTTTTTTGATTCTTCTCACTCTTTTGTTGATGTAGACTATCCCTCTATTTACAGCCTTTATGGATGGGTAGTTACTGAATGATGACGTCAGCGTCTGACATCATGCATCAAATTCTCCCTTAAACTGTTTCTGTTGATATATATTATTCTTGTACCTGATGTGACAGTTCTAACCCATCTTGGCACTTATGTGTTGACTCTGCACATTTTCTGAAACATAAGTATCGAGATGTCCAAAGTGTCTCGACACTTATGTCGAGACATCTTAGCATTCTCGACACTATTCTACTTGAAGGAATTTTCAACTAAAACTTGAGAGTGTTGAGATTGTTGATTTGTCTCGACACAAGCGATGTTTGTGTCAACATCTTTTATTTTGCATGATGTCGACATCTTTTGTTCTGCCTGGTGTCGACATCTTTTATTCTGCCTTATGTCGACATCATTACTTCTTCATTGTGTTGAGACAGTTAATTTGTCTCGACATAATTTTACTTAGTAAAATTTCTTGTCTTCTTTGTGTCGAGACAATTGCATTGTCTCCACACAACTACTTTAACCTTTACAGTGTCGAGTAAGCTGACTTATACTTCAAAGTGTCGAGATAACTAACTTGCCTTGACACAACTGTCTTGAATCTTTTATATGTCAAGCTAGCTGACTTGTCTCGACGCAGCATCTTTAAAGGTGTCGGCACAGTTGAAGCGTGTCGACACTTTTGTACTTAGTCAATTTTTTGCGCTGCAAGTTGTTGAATGTAGATTGTGCTGACTTGTCTCGACACAGATACTGCAAAGTTGTCGAAATAGTTGAAATGTGTTGACACTTTTGAACTTTGATAATTTTTCTTCAAAATAAGTTAGCTTCTTGTGTCCACCTGTCCAATCAATTTGTAATCCTGCAAACATAAACTAAAATATACATCAAATACAAATATGTGTATATCATTGAGTCGAAAGAGCATCTTCAAATAAAGTATATTGTGACCAATGTACCCAATAATCTCCCCCTATTTGGAAAAGTCATAACCCCAATTAAATGATATACAACATGATACCAAAATATGATGACAGAGTTATAAATTCAACAGTGCTAAATAACATATGAAATGTCACAATTGATAAACACATATATAGAACATAATGAAATCAAAATTTTCATTATGAATTTGTTCAGGATTACATTTGTTTGATTAGTAATACTGATTTAATAGTAAAAGTATAAAAATGCCTAGAAAATATATTCTAATGATTGTCTAGTTCTTTGATGACTATGCCCTTTCTATATTGTATATTTGCTTTCACTTCAGGCACCTTGTCATCTGCTATCTTTTTCCCTTTGTCAATCTTAGGTTTTGAGATCTGTTTTGCCTTGATCCTTTTTCTTTCAAAATAGTGGTAAGGCTTTGAGAAATATTTGCTAGGCTCAACTGAATTAGCAGGTATCTTCCGAGACTTCATATCATGTTTGAATTTCTGTATAACCTCTGGATGTTTTAAATGTTTAGCTCATTCTTGCTCTTGGTACCATTTTCCCCTATCTGTAACATTAGCATTAATTGCTTTCCATGCAGTGATGATTATTGATCTGGAGGTTGGGCTCTACTGTTCAAAGTCAGGTCTAGCTTCAGCTTATTCCCTAAACCTTTTCTTTGACAGCTGAGCTTCTTTTTCTTTAAGTATAGCAGATGCAGACATCTCCACCTCTTCACATATAACATTATGAGCTGGTGGTGGAGGACTGTACATTGTTTGGACAGCTGCTTGGATAGCCTCAGATGAAACGTGTGCTGCAAGATTGTACATAGTTTGCTCAGCAGCATGAGTAGATTTAAATTGAGTTGGTTGACAACCAGACTCAGCAGTTTGATCACCATCATACCATAGGGGAGGATGGCCTAAAGTGTCTCTGATATTGTTTGATATCCAGGTAGCATGTTCAGAACTGGCCCTTATCATTACCCTCTCCCCCTTTATGACTTCTCTTTCAACATGATCTCTCAGATCATTCTTGTGAAACCTCACTTGTCCATCTAAGTAAGTGATTCTTGAGGTTACAGTATTCTTCACTTTCAGTAAATTCTTATCCAAATCTCTGTCAGAATCTTTAATATCTTTAAGCAATGAGGCAGAACGGGTTGTCAGCTGAGTTTCAAAGTCTTTTGTAGCAGCAGCTATTTTGTTTTCTAAACTAGTAGTTTGCTCTGTCAGCTTGACCAATATTTCTGTATGCATAGTAGTCATGTTTTCATCCAAGATTCTTTGATTTTCAAAGACATAGCCTTGTTTGACAATCATTTTGTCTTCAGTGTTCTTTGCTTCTTGTTGTTGCTAGCTATATAATCTACTATATTAGCTCCCTTCTTAAAGAAATTAGTCATGTCTGTCTTCAAGATATTTACTTCAAATCTTATAGACTTTATGTCCTGAGTAAGATGAAACTGCAGCTCTTTATTCCTTTCATCCACATACTTTTCAAGTTGTTGTCTATGTTGGTCAAGCATAATTTGTAGTTGCACAAGCAGTGAGCTTGTGTCCACTGGAGTAGCTGGAGTTGGTTCAGACTGAATAAACATTTTATAGCTCCTACTTCTCTTTTTCATTTTAGATATTTTCCTTTTCTTCAGCAGAGACTCTTCTGCTTCCTCAGATTCAGAGGAATTTACTTCTAAATTAACTTCTGTATGCTGAATTTCAGCATCAGGAATTTGATTTTGTGGAGTTTCAGCTAACTCCCTTTGAATTTCATGTTCCTTGAACAAAAGATTTTCTTCCACTGCCTCCTTGGAGGCAGGATCTTCATGTTCTTTCCCAAAAATCTGCACATCTTGTGTCAGATTCGCAGAAGTTACAGTTATCTCCCCTAGATGTTATCTATTTTATCCAACAAAATTTCTTCTTCAGTCACCTTATTGACTGCATTTTTAGTATCTTTATCTCTCATCTACATATCTTGTGCATTTGCATCATTCAGTCTTTCCTCTTTGTACAGGTCATGAACCACATCCATCAGTATTTGGCCAGCAATTTCACTTTCTAAAGTTGGAAGCACATTGAGGTTTTCTTCTTCAATGTCTTCCTTATCTGGTACTATCTCCCCCTGCATATGTTCCCCAGTTCCAGATGAAAGTTTAGGAGAAATTTTTGGGGCTGTAACATCTAGTTCATCTGAGCTTGAACTTTCTTGTCCATCAGATTCACTGGAAGAATTTTCTTCCACTACAACTTCCTTCTTCTTTTTCTCTTGCTTCTTTACCAATCTAGGTGTCTCTTTATATAGAACTCCATCCCATCTGGATAAAATCCTCATATCCATTCTGCGCATGTGATTGATTTTTGTTCCAGTCTTTAGGTTCAGACAAATAGGAAAGGCCTGTACCAAGTAGAGGCTTATTATTCTGCCCAGATTGGGCTTCTTAAGGCATTCAGTGATTTTGTCGAAGACTACTTTGCTCCAATCAATCTTGACTTTGAATATTACTCGAGCCATTAGCTGAAACATGTTGGCTAATAACCTGTCATGTGCTCTTGTTTTGCACAACATCACCTTCCCTATAATTTCTGACAGGAATTTTCCTTGATTGTTCATGCCTTTGCGGAATATGGTACTTCCCAACTTGGTGGTTGGAGATAATCCACACCATTCTAATGCATCTTTGGTTTTGGCAGAGTCTAAGTCTTCTTCTTGGTCAATTCTAGGTATGTGAAATACCTTGGCCAGTGTTTTTTTTGTGATTTTAACTTTTATTCCATTCACCATGGACTTAATTTTTGTTGAATTTGATTCCAATGATGCATTGGAGAAGAATTTTGACACTTCTCTTTTCCAGATATTTGTAGGTTCGGAAATCAAATACTCCAAGCCAGTATCATTGATCAGGTTCACCACTTCCTTAATTTCGTCATCCGCTGACAAGAATCCATTATGAACAAGCTCATATCCATCTAAGATATTATCATCATTCTTGGGGGCCATTGGAATTGAGAGAGATTGAAGAAGATGAAGTGTCGACTAAAGGAGTTCTAGGTCTCGACACTCAGGGTTCAATCTCTCAGGAATTTAGGTAAGCGTAGACGACACCTTCTTTCTTGCCCTATTTATAGTAGATGCCACAGAAGTTGAAAAGGTGCACTGCTAAATTTGTTTCAAGTTTTAGGAAATGACCTAGTGTCGACACCAGTATTGAGTGTCGACACATGTTTGTCGATATGTGTCGACATAATTCAAATCAAGTCTGTCGTGATGTGTCGACTCAAGTCGACACATGTTTTATGTCTCTCTACATATATGCTTTAGGGTTTTAATATTCGTATGTCTCGAAACATCACTTTCTATGGTGACGACACACCCTCTGGTGTCTTGACACATTACTATATACAGTGTCAACACATTTTCTTGTGTCTCGACACTGACTAATCAAAATTTTGTTTTTCTTAAGTGTTGAATCTTAACACTTTTGTTGCTTATTTTTGAAACCTAAATGAGTATACTTAATTACTGAATAATAAGTTTTATACTTAAATTATTACTGTTTTACTCAAAATTTAACATTCCAAGTTCAAATTTAAAGAAATTATATTTCTCTTCTTCCAAAGGCTTAGTAAAGATATCAGCAATCTGTCTATTTGTAGGAACAAATTCTAAGTTGATATCTTTATTTTCTACATGTTCTCTAATAAAATAATATCTAATTTCAATGTTCTTAGTTCTACTATATGTCACAGTATTATTTGCAATAGAAATAGCACTTGTAGAATCATAGTATAAAGAAATTTTACTTAGATGTAAATTGTAATCTTGTAACTGATGCTCAATCTAGGGCAATTGTTCACAACAACCACCAGCAAAAATGTACTCAGATTCAGCTGTGGATATTGCTACACTTGTCTGCTTTTTGCTGCTCCATGACACCAGCCTCCTTCCAAGAAATTGACATGACCCTGATGTGCTTTTCCTGTCTTCCTTGCATATTGCATAGTCTGCATCTGAATAGCCTATTAGATCAAAATCACTATTCCTAGGATACTATGGGCCAAGATTAGGTGTGCCATTTAAATATCTCAATATTCTTTTAACTGTAGTATGGTGAGATTCCTTAGGGCATGCTTAATACCTGGCACAGACACAAGTGGCATATATTATGATTAGTCTACTGACTGTTAGATAGAGTAGTGAACCAACTATACTGCTATATAAGGTGATATCAACTGGCTTCCCAGCACAATCCTTATCTAAATACATACTTGATCCCATGGGAGTTTTCATTGAAGTGGTTGTTTCCATTTCATACTTCTTGATTATCTTCTTAGTGAACTTAGACTGATTAATGAAAATTCCATCTAAAGTTTGCTTAACTTGGAGACCCAAGAAAAACTTGAGTTCACCCATTCTACTCATTTCAAACTTGCCTTGTGTTAATTTGACAAATCTAGTGCAAAGTGACTTATCAGTAGAACCAAATATTATTCCATCAACATATATTTGTACTAAGATGGTATTGTCTTTGACATCCCGTAGGAATAGTGTTTTGTCTATTTTCTCTCTTGAGAATTTATTCTCTAGAAAGAACTTAGATAGAGTCTCATACTAAGCCCTTGGGGATTTTTTTAATCCGTAGAGAGATCTTTAAAGTAAATATACATGAGTAGGTTGAGTACAATCAACAAAATTCGAGGGTTGCTCTACATAAACTCTTTCTTTAAGATTATCATTTAGAAATGCTAACTTCACATCCATTTGATAAACTTTGAATTCTTTGTAGGCTGCATATGCTAGGAAGAGTCTTATAGCCTCCAATCTAGCCACTGGTGCAAAGGTTTGATCAAAGTCTATTCCCTCTTCTTGTCCATATCCCCTTGCAATCAGTCTAACTTTGTTTCTGACTATATCCTCAATCTCATCTAGTTTTTTTCTATATATCCATTTAGTTCCAATGATGTTACAGTTATCTAGTCTGGAAACCAACTTCCAAACATTGTACCTCTTGAACTGGTTCAATTTTTCCTGCATTGCACTTATCCAGAATGGATCCACATTAGCTTCTTCAAATTTTTTTGGTTCTGTCTGGGACAGAAAGCTTAAATACATCACTGTATTGTGATGTTTGCTTCTTGTTGTCACACCCTGTACTGCATCTCCTAAGATCAATTCCCTTGGATCATCCCTTAGATTTTTGATAAGCACAGGTAATGTGACTTCTTCTCCTTCACCACCTGCATCTTGCTAAGTTTCTTCTCCTTGTTGTTCATGTGCAAGCTCTTCTTCTATTATGTTGACCCCCATCTTGTATATTCTAGCTTACTGGAGCAATATCATCTATAGTCAGCTCCTTTATCTTTAAGTCTTCACCTGTTATGCTTGATGAGCCTATCTTATCATTATAAAACATATAACTTTCATCAAATACAACATGAACAGACTCTTCCACAACTTGATCACTCAAGTTGTATACCCTATAGACCCTGATGTGGTTACTATAACCAACAAATATTCAATCATAAGACTTCTCAGCAAATTTGGATAGATATATTTTTCCATTATTTAAGACATAGCATCTACATCCAAAGATTCTAAAATAGGCCAAGTTTGGTTTTCTACCTTCATAAGTTCATAAGGAGTTTTTTTTTTCAATCTTTTGTTGATTGAAGCTCTATTAAGAACATGTCATGTTGTATTTTTATTTTCAACCCAGAAGTATTCTGGAAGTGAAGAATCACTCAACATGGTTCTTCCAGCTTCAAAGAGAGTCCTATTCTTCCTCTCAGAAATCTCATTCTGTTAAGGTGTTCTTAGTGTGGAAAAATATTGTTAAATCCCCAATTCTTCACAAAACTTTGTTATATAATCAGATTGAAACTCAGTTCCATGATCACTCCTAATTTTGAACACTGAGCTACTTAATTCATTCTGAACTTGTTTGGCAAAGGTCTTAAAGACATCAGGGGTTTCAGACTTTTTCCTTAAAAAGAAAACACAAGTGAATCTGTAATAGTCATCAACTATTACAAAAGTGAAAATTCTCCTTCCTAAACTATGAACTGACATAGGACCAAACAAGTCCATATGCAAGAGGTATAAACACCTCATTGAATCCTTACATTCACTACTTTTGAATGTAGTTTTAGTTTGCTTGCCTTTTTGGCATGCTTAGCATATGCTCTCCTTTGAGCATTTAATATTAGGGTCATTCCTAACAAGCTCTCTACTAAAAAGTTTGTCTATAGCCTTGTAGTTCAAATAAGCCAGCCTCTTGTGCCATTTGACACAGTGTGATGTTTTCTCATTTGCAACAAGACATAAGGCTGAGTCTGACTTTTAACATAAAAAATTCAAACAATACACATTCCCACATCTAGTGTCTGTCAAGATAATCTCTTGGTTACTTGACTTCTTAATTAGGCACTCATTTTTGTGGAAAGAAATGTCATAGCTAAGATCACAAATTTGACTTATGCTTATAAGGTTATGTTGCAACCCTTCCACATAAGCTACTTTAGTGAGAGTGACTAAGCCATTTGTGATTTTACCATAACCTTTAGTTATTCCTTTGTCAGATCCACCAAAGATCACCTTTGGACCATTCTCCAAGGGGATAAACTCCCTTAAATTTTCTCTTATTTCAGTCATGTGTCTGAAACATCCACTATCCAAGTACCAGATTGGTCTATCTCTAGTGCTTGGACATTCCTATAAAATTAGAATTTATTTTTCCTTAGGAACCCAAATTATTTTGGGTACTAGATTCTTATTAGCTGTGGTTCTATTTAAACCACCATTGAGCTTCTTAACTGGATATATTTTTTGAATATGAGACACTGAGTAATTGAACCAACAGTCCAAGGCAAAGTGTCCAACCTTTTCACAACACCAACACTCATATCTGTTGTACCTCCTTTTTGGAGGAACAAAAGGAACTTTATGCTGACATTCCTCAGTATAGGAATCAACATATTTAACTATTGTAATTAGACTGGGAGCAAATAAGTTGTTGTCTCTCTGTTATAACTATCCTCCTTGGAGAAGGCACATTAGGAATAGCTTTCCTATTCACATATGAACTTGGTCCATCTAGTCCAGACTTCTGGATTTCTTTTCCTTTAGTCTGAATTATAGGCTGTGGAATGACTGGACCCTTTTGTCCTGTCAGCTTTTTGCCTCTTTTCTTCTTCAGTTTAACATACCAAAGTCCACTTCTAGGTGTTCCTGAGAATACAGTTTTAGGTTTAAAAAATTATTGAACTAACTTCTTCTCATTCAGGAGTTTGAGTTCCAGCTCCTGAATAATTGCATCCTTTTGCTTCAGCATTTAGATTTTATCATCAATGATCTTAGTTAGCTTTGCTAACTTAGAACTTTGACGACCAATTTTCTGAGTATCCATCTTATGATGATACTCAAAACCTTTTAGTGAAGCTATCTCTATAGCTTGTTCTTTGATAAGCTTTTTGCTATTTATTAGGACTTCCAACAACATTCCAAACTTGACTGTGAGCTGTTGTAGTTTAGTCATAGAGTTAGTCTTATGTGAATCAAACTTTGAGTCACATGGGTCTAACTCATCCCCAGTCTCATATACAGAAGTTTTAGTAATTGTTGAATTGTCATAAATTACCTGATTATTATGACAGTCAAATACTTCTATTTCTGGATCATCAGATAGTGTCATTTAATTGATCTCCATCTCTTCTTCAGAATCACCATAGTGTGATGAAGTTGTGGAGCTTTTCCCATTATAAATAGCCTTTCTGATGAACTCTTCTTCACTGGAGAATAGTCCAACAAGTCCTTGTTCTGACTCAATTGAGTCAAAATCACTATCAGATAAGGTCTTGGATTTCTTTGCCATCAGACCCTTCTCTGATTTCTTATTCTTATAGAAATTCTTCTCTTTAGAATTTTTGTTTTCCTTCTTCTTTACTGGACAGTCAGTTATGACATGCCCATGCCTGTTATAGCAAAAGCAAATAATGTCAATCTTAGATTGTTTGTTCTGATGAGGATCATACCTAACCACAGATTTGTCTCTGTGATTTTCTTTGCTTTTATTGGAGCTTGATCCAGAATGTTTCTTTTTGTTCCACTGCTTCCTTCTCCTTAGAATTTTCTTAAATTGCCTGGTAAACATTGTCAATTCATCATATGATAGATCTTTTGATGAAGAACAGACTTCAGTGTTATTTCTTTCTACATCTCTTCTCGATGATGATGTGATTTCGCTTCTAACTTTCTTTGATGTATCTGCTTTAAAGGCCACAGATTTAGTGTGAGGTGAACTTCTGGCAGATTCTGCTTCAGCTTTTCTAGAGTTTAGCTGAAGCTCATGTGACATAAGCTTCCCATACAAGTCTTAGGGTAACATATTTCTTAGATTCCCCATTTCTCTTACTACACAAATCTTGATATCACATTCTCTATTTAGGGATCTTAAGAACTTGTCATTCAGCTCATAATTTGAGAAAATTCTGTCATAGTTTCTTATGTCATTTACTATTTTAAAGAACTTTTCATAGCATTGTTCTATAAAATCATTATTTCCTTGTCTAAAGGCCTCATACTGCTGGTGAGGAGAGATTTTCTATCATCTCTTACCTCTTTTGTACCTTCCATGTATACTATGAGTGTATATCATATCTCCTTTGATGTATTGCAGTGCACAAGATTCTGAAAGGTAGAATTGTCTATTGCACTAACTATTATATTTTGTGCCCTATTATCCATGGTGGCAAGTACCTCCTCATCCTTTGTCATTTCTGACAGTTTCTTGGGGGTTTGAACATTTGCATCCAGGACTGAAGTCTTCATTGGTACATATGATCCTTCCTATACAGTAATACAGATTCTTGGATCTGAAGCTTCCATGAAAAATCTTACTCTTTGTTTCCATATAGCAAATTGTCCTTAGTACAAATATGTTGTTCCATATAACTGAGTTCTCTGTGTGATTCAGAAGACATTGATCTGATATTTTTCTTATACCCTTTGGATCTTTTTCAGACTGTTAAGTCTTTTTTGAAAAACCTCCCTCTGATACCACTTGAAAGATATTCCTATGAGTAGATAATCACCTAGAGGAGGTGAATAGGTGGCTTTTTAAAATACTGTAACAAATCTTTATCACTTAACAGTTTCATCAGTTAAAGAATGTACAACACATCACAAGCAAAATTAATTCACAACACACAGCACACACATAATTTATAGTGGTTCTCCTTTCTTAGGTACATCCACTTTCTCCCTTCTTCCTTACTAGCAATACGGTAAATAAGGTTATAGCTCCTCCTATTTAACTCAGATCCAAAGATCTTACAGGCTTAATTTTCGTTAAGAAACCTACACTCAGATCACTGATGAGCGCGATTATGATAGGATTTTTACTATCATAATTGTAATCATGTCAACTATTTTCTACCTCTTTGTGTAGTAATTTCGCAAGATTAGCTGAGGAATTGTCTTATCATGAATACGAGAGCACAGTTAGAATTTTTGGTTTCTCCTTATATTAAGCTATATATTTATTCTTTCATTTTTCTAATGCAGGTAATGCCAACCAATGGAACTAAAAGTCTTGGAGCAAATAGAGGAGTTCATGGAGTAAACATGGCTGATGACAGGAAAAAAATTTGGCGCACACAGGTAGACACATAGCCACGTCAATACCCTTGTCATATGTGCCCTAGAACTAAAGAAATTGGACGTAGGAGACAGATACTCACACGGGTAGGCACACGCCTGTGTGTCTACCCGTGTCTAATTTGAACCCGACAGCCGACCAAACCTTGTCTAGAGAACATGAATAACAACATGGTCGTGTCAGTACCCGTGTCATCTGACACGGCCCACTAACAAATACGCCTGTTCGTGTGGAACTGCCCTAGAACCGTCAACACGGCCTGACACACGGTTGTGTTGGTACACGTGTTCGACTTTGTTTGCTAGGAGACTATAAAATTCCTGTAAAAAAATGAGAGGGGACTTTTGGATCAGTTTTCATTGGGGAGAACTTCTGGAGCACGAAGTGGAGCATCCAAGAGAAGGAGGATTTGAAGGGTATTTTTGTATGCATTTAATCTCTCATTAATCCCTTTTAATCTTCCCTATCTCTTGGTGATTCAACTTTAGTTATCTTTTATTTTGCATGAACTTTAATTTGGAACAATTTGTTAATCATGTATCGTCATGTTTTCATCGAACTTGTGGTAATTTGTTCGTATGTAGGCTTGCAACCAAAGAGATTTCTCCTAATTATGAATTGTTTATTTGTTTTACATGAATTGCAAATCTCTAGATTGAGAAATTGGAAGTTTGTGATGATAGTTACATATTCATAATTTGGTGTTAAATCTTTTTGTAATTCAAATTTCATGATAGAGAGATATGTTGTTTGGATACTTGGAATACGAATAAATGGATTCATGGTATTTTAGAGATAAGATTTCATGAATGTACGTAGTAGATAGGGTGTTTCCACTAATGCAAACTTGAGTGTTGTAAATTGTTCGAGAGAAAGTTTACTAACTTAGGTTTAGATCTTGAATTGCTCGAGAGAGAATTCGATAGATATTTACCCTTTACATTACAACAAATTTGATAGTCTTATTATTTCATGATTACGTAAAATTGAGTTAATGAATGAGTATTTCATGTAATTGCTCATAAACTTTCGGCTTTTTATCATATTGAATTCCCCAATGTTTAATTATCCAAATAGTCATAGTTAGGCTAATTTAGATCTAAAATCAATTTTAATTGTTGGTATGATAATAGAGTGAGGGTGAGTACGAGTATTTGAAATGGCCCTGTGGAATACGACACGAGATGTGGATTTCTCCTATTTTATGATTGATAGGTGCACTTGCCTGAAAGTTAATTCAATCTAGCTTATGCCCATCTACATAGTTTATACCAGAGTGTAGAATGAATCTGCATCGAGTTATTACTTGTTAGCAAACAAAATCATCAATTTTTTGGCACCGTTGCCGGGGACTCGATTTCATTATTTTGAAAGCCTAAACTTTATTAATCTAGCAATTTTTGTTTATTAATATATAATTGTAAATTAGTTATGAAATAATTATATCGCTTAATCTCTGTTTTGTAGTCTGTTAATCTATGACCAGGTGCAGAAATTTTGGGCTAGCACCATTTCATCCTGACCTAGAGCGAATTATCCATAACACCAACCAAAGGGACGTGGGAGTTAATACCACAGATATTTCAAACGAACTAGTAGAAGAAGAAACAGTTAACCAAGGAGAGAATCATTCGAAAAATTTGGATACCATGGACAACCATAATGAGCAAACTATGTCTGACTTTGCTAGACCTAACCTCCAAGGAACTGGGCCAAGCATCGTTAGACTGCCAATAGTCACCAATAACTTCGAATTGAAGCCTAGTGTCATACAGATGGTTCAACAGTATGTCTAGTATGATGGCCTGCAAGATGAAGATCCTAACACCCACTTGGCCGGATTCCTGGAGATATGTGATACATTCAAGATCAATGGTGTTTCCAATGATTCCATTCGATTGCGATTATTTCCATTCTCGTTAAGGCATAAGGCGAGGCAGTGGTTGAACTCATTACCTAGATGGTCGATTACTACTTGGGATATGATGATTGAGAAGTTTTTGATGAAGTATTTCCCACCGGCAAAGACTGCAAAGCTAAGGAATGACATCTCTACGTTCATGCAATTGGAATCTGAATCGTTGTATGACACATGGGAACGATTCAAGGATCTTTTGAGGAGATGTCCCCACCATGCTCTACCTTCATGGCTTCAGATTCAGACCTTCTACAATGGTCTCAATACGGCCACTAAACAGATGATTGATGCAACTAGTGGAGGCTCTTTGAATAACAAGACACCAGAAGCGGCTCAGCAGTTGATAGAAGACATGGCTATGAACAACTATCAATGGACTACCGTAACACAAAAGCCTAGTAAGCCCGCATGAATTTATGAAGTGGATGCTATCACCGCCTTAGCAATTCAAGTGAAGAAGCTTCACCAAAAGATGGACAACCTTGCCTTAGCATCACCCTCCATGGCACCTCAATAATGGGACCCTTCATATAGTGGAATGCCTAGTTGTGAACCTTCAGTACAAGAGCATGTTGACTATATGGGTAACAATATTAGACCTTCTTTCAATCAAGTGAACAACCCATATAGTTCTACATACAATCCTAGATGGAGGAACCACCCCAATTTCTCTTGGGGAGGACAAGGCAATCAAGGGAAGCAACCCATGTTTGGACAACAACAACAACCGGAACCAAGGAAGCCAACATTGGAAGATGTGCTCACCAAGTTCATGCAAACTACCGATGTAGCCTTCCGGAATCAAGAGGGCTCGATTCGAAATTTGGAGAATCAGATTGGACAGCTTGCAAGGATGGTCTATGAAACACAACAAGGAACGCTTCCAGGAAATACTGAGACAAATCCTAGGGAGCATGCAAAATCCATTCAATTGAGGAGCGGAAAGGAGTTGCAAGACCCAAGGATTATGAAGGAACGGCCCCAAGTGGAGTCTAGCGGCGAAGGACCAAGCGAGATGAACGTGCAACTGATGGAGTATCAACTAGCAGTACCATACCCAGCAAAGCTTAACAAGGAGCGCATGGATGCGCAGTATGGTAAATTTCTATCCTTGTTTAAACAATTACATGTTAATTTACCTTTTTTTGAAATTATTCAATTGCCTAAGTATGTGAAATTTCTTAAGGATTTAATTTCTAATAAAAGGAAAATAGAGGAATTATCTTTAGTAACACTTAATGATGAATGTTCTGCTGTTTTGCAAAATAAATTACCATAAAAACTTAAGGATCCCGGTTCATTTTCAATTCCATGTTTAATCGGAGATTTTCAAGTAAATAAAGCTTTAGCAGATTTAGGAGCAAGTATAAATTTAATGCCTTATAATCTATATTTGAAACTAGGTCTAGGAGAACTTAGCCCAACTAGAATGAGTATTCAACTAGCAAATCGATTGGT
This sequence comes from Platanthera guangdongensis, assembly GCA_039583875.1. Lineage (NCBI taxonomy): Eukaryota > Viridiplantae > Streptophyta > Magnoliopsida > Asparagales > Orchidaceae > Platanthera > Platanthera guangdongensis. The sequence goes on along the minus strand of CM077148.1, from coordinate 144,684,745 downwards.
TAAGTATCTTAGAGGAATAGTGGAGGATGTATTGGTTAAGGTAGATAAGTTTATATTTCTGCTGATTTTGTTATTCTAGATATGGATGAAAATATTGAAGTACCCCTCATATTTGGTCGTCCATTTTTAGCCACGTCTAGAGCGCTTATTGATGTTTTTGATGGTAAATTAGTTTTGCGACTAAGAGAAGATGAAATCACTTTTCAAATTGGTAATACTATGAAACAATCTTTAGATAATGATGATTATTGCTATTTTTCTCATGGTATTGATAATTTTATGCCTTCTATAAATTCTAATTTTTATTGTAAAGAACCTTTAGAAATTTGTATTACAAACTGCTATCTAGAAGAAGAAAAAAATAAAGATATTATTGAACATTTATTTTTTCTAAATAATGGTGTTGCGATGAATAGAACGACTGAATATAGTTTGATTACTCAAGGAGATCATGAAGCTCTTAAGAATAATACTAAGAATCCATCAATAGTAGAACTTAAAAAATTACCGGATCATCTTGAGTATGCATTCTTAGGAACTAATTCTTCTTATCTAGTTATTATTTCCTCTAATCTGTCTAATACTGAAAAAGATGAATTAATAACTGTATTGAAGAAATGTAAAGGTGCAATATCATGGCAAATATCTGATATAAAGGGTATTAATCCTAGTTTTTGCACTCACAAAATCCTTTTGGAAGAAAACTATAAATCTTCTATTCAACCGCAACGTAGGCTAAACCCGAATATAAATGAGGTAGTCAAGGCGGAGATTGTTAAGTTGTTAGATGCTGGTATTATATACCCTATTTAGGATAGCTCATGATTTAGTCCTGTCCAAGTCGTTCCTAAGAAGGGTGGTCTAACAGTGGTAGCTAACGCTAAGAATAAGTTAATTTCTACTCGAACGATAACAGGTTGGCGTGTCTGTATTGACTATAGGAAATTTAACGATTCCACTAGGAAAGACCATTTCCCTCTGCCTTTCATTGACCAAATATTAGAACGTTTGTCAGGACATTCCTATTATTGTTTTCTAGATGGACTTTCTGGATACTTCCAAATTCCTATAGCACCAGAAGACCAGGAGAAAACAACATTTACTTGCCCATTCGGTACATTTTCCTATAGACATATGCCTTTCGGGTTATGTAATGCACCCGCCACTTTTCAAAGGTGCATGCTAGCCATCTTTAACGAATATGTTGAGGATATCATGGAAGTATTTATGGATGATTTTTCTGTTTTTGGCGACTTGTTTAATCTATGTTTGGATAATTTAGAGAAAGTTCTTAGGAGGTGTGAGGAGACTAACCTAGCGCTTAGTTGGGAGAAGTGTCATTTCATGGTCAAGGAAGGGTTAGTGCTTGGCCATAAAATCTCAAGCCAAAGAATCCAAGTAGATAGAGCGAAAATTGAGACCATCAAAAAGTTACCACCGTCAACCTCCGTTAAGGTAGTGAGAAGTTTCTTAGGACATGCGGGATTTTACCGCCAGTTTATTAAGGACTTCTCTAAAATAGCTAAATCACTTACCAGGCTATTAGAAAAATACACACCTTTCATTTTTGACCAAGAGTGTCTACATGCCTTTGAGTTTTTAAAAGAGAGATTAATTAATTCTCCTATTATGATCGCGCCCGATTTTAATCAACCATTTGAGATCATGTGTGACGCTAGTAGTTTTGCGGTAGGGGCTATTTTAGGATAACGCCAAAACAAACACTTTCATCATATATACTGCGCTAGCAAAAAACTTAATAATGCGCACGAGAATTATACAACTACAGAAAAAGAACTCCTAGCAGTGGTATTAGCCTTCGATAAATTTAGATCTTATTTAACATTATCTAAAGTGGTAGTATATACCGATCACTCTGCCCTAAGATATTTATTAGCCAAGGCAGAAGCCAAGCCTCGTTTAAACCGTTGGGTTCTCTTATTACAAGAATTCGATTTAGAAATTAGGGATAAACGAGGAGCAGAAAACTTAGCGGTAGACCATCTTTCACGTTTAGAAAATCCACTACGATCAATGTTAGATGAATCTGAAATTTCTGATACATTTCCTGAGGAATCACTATTTGTCATATCTACAAATATACATCTTGATTATCCATGGTTTGCGGATTATGCAAACTATCTTGCAGCTAAGGTTCTTCCAAAAGAATTTTCATACCAACAGAAAAAGAAATTTTTCTCTGATTTTAAATATTACTTTTGGGAGGACCCCTTTCTTTTTTGGATATGTGCAGATTCCATTATACGAAGGTGTGTATCAATGGAGGAAGTTTGAAAAATTTTGGAGCAGTGTCATTCAGGCCCTTCCAGTGGTCACTATGGAGAAAATCGCTCGGCAAAAAAGGTTCTTGATTCTGGCTTTTATTGGCCCCTTCTATTCAGGGATGCCCAAAGGAATGTGCTTTCATGTGATTCTTGTCAGAAAGTAGGTAATATTTCTAAATTACATGAAATGCCACAAAAATATATTCTTGAATGTGAAGTATTCGATGTGTGGGGGATTGATTTTATGGGACCATTTCAAGTTTCTTTTGGGAATAAATATATTTTAGTAGCTGTGGATTATGTATCGCAGTGGGTTGAAGCACAAGCTTTGCCTACTAATGATAGTAGGGTAGTAGTCCGATTTTTAAAATCCTTATGTGCACGATTTGGCACACCACGTGCACTTATTAGCGATAGGGGTTCACATTTCTATAATTTGCAGCTAGATAAAGTATTGGAAAAGTATGGAGTTACACATAGGATAGCCACTCCTTATCATCTGCAATCTAGTGATCAAGTTGAAGTTTCCAATAGAGAGCTTAAGAGGATCCTAGAAAAATCTATAGTAGGGAATAGGAAGCAATGGTCTAGAAAACTTAACGATTGTTTGTGGGCATATAGGACCGCCTTCAAAACACCTATAGGGACCACCCCCTTTAGATTAGTCTATGGAAAATCCTGTCATCTGCCTATAGAATTAGAACACAAGTCGTATTGGGCGATACGCTCTTTGAATTTTGATAATAATTCTATAGGGGAGAAACGTAAACTTCAACTTAACGAGTTAGATGAGTGGAGAACCATGGCCTATGAGAACTCCCGGATTTATAAGGAGAAGACCAGGCTATTTCATGACCGTCATCTTCGCAAACCCAAGACATTTCAGAAAGGTGACCATGTACTCCTTTTCAATTCCCGTCTTCGTTTATTCCCAAGGAAGTTAAGATCTAAGTGGTCCGGACACTTCAAGGTTAAAGAAATATTCCCCTACGGCAACGCCGAACTTACCCACCCTGAGAAGGGAGATTTTAAGGTTAATGGACACCGACTGAAGCCTTATTATGGTGAGCTCCCTAAATACTTCGCTCGTCAAGAGACCTGCCTCCGTCTAGATTAGGATTATGAAAAATATAGTAATGTTCATAATTTCTAAAATTTTTAGTATAAGTATAGTTATAAAAAAAAATTTTGTAATTAATTTCACCTAAGGAAGAATTTGAGATTTAGAAGTGCATATGGGTCACCACACGCCCGTGTGGGTGGCCGTGTGCTCAACAAAGCCTCAGGCCCAGCCGTGTCACTTAAATCTGGAATAGGACGATTTCACCCGAGAACCACACGGGTTCACACCAACCCGTGTGTCTTGCCGTGTCATATGACGTATCTTCGCTCGACGATCGTCGAGACCATTGGGTCGACACATCCGACACGCCCATGTCGGATGGTACACGCCCGTGTCGCGTGTCACCCACCAATACGTGTGTTTTTTAATGCGTTGTGCCAGATTAGACACAGGTCCACACACGGCCGTGTGGTGGACCGTGTCCTCCTGGCGCGCTGTTTTCTGTCAGTTTGACCGCACGGCCTCACCACCCCCCCCCCCCCCCCCCCACAACCCGTGTTTCACGAGGCTGAGATTTCGCAACACTGGTACGCACACGGCCATGTGCGCACCCGTGTTCGTGCTCTTTAAATAGAGGTCGTGTGTTGTTCTTCTTCCCCACTTATTGATTCCAGCAGTTCCACCCAGCATCCATCTCCTCCACGGCCTGAGCTCAAATTTGAAGTTCTTGCCTTCAACATACGCGGATTCCCCCCCTCCACTCGTCTTCTTTCCTCCTAGGCAACATTTCATTTCCATTTTATGCATCTTCTCCTTCATCTCCACCTTTCTCTCTGAATGTTCCTCCACCAATTTTTTTTAAAAAGAATTTGTTTTCTTTTCTATTTCTCCACAGATAATGTCTTCTAGAAGAGGACAAGGCGGTCGTTGTCGTCGACCGGAGCTCCAGGCTCTATCTACGGAGCGGCACGACGCTGCTGTGCCGCTAGTGTTCACCGATCCTGCGCACTCCGCCCGTTACAGCCGCCTCCAATCAAAGAAATTTCAAGACATCCGCACCATTGACTGGAGTGTATTAGAAGAAATAAATTTAGCGGGGGATGTCCGGGAATTAATTTCTATATCGGGTTGGGAGCAATTCTTTGCGATAGAAGAGTTAGGCTTTAAGGAACTCACACTCGAGTTCCTGTCCTCATTTTACTTAAATATTAGGCCTAATCTCACAGATTCTGCTCGCAAGCACGAGGGGGTCATCTCTTTTTGAGTAGGGGGCACTTTTTACACACTTACCCTGCTCCAGTTCACCCAATACCTAGGCGTGTATGAGGCGCCTTTCCTCTTTAGTGCCGCTTAATTCAAACTTCATTTCGACCTCCCCTCTCGCGATCTTGCCGGCGGTATCTGGGCTCGGCTCGCTTTTGACCTTAGTCCATATGATGACAAGAGGTCAAAGGCGTCCCAGTTGTATTCCCCCTCCCTCCATTACATTCACCACCTCCTGAGCCATACTTTGAGCGGCCGGGGCCAAAGCTCCGGCATTGTCAGTCGGTAGGACGAGCTGTACCTTTTTGGAAAGTTGTCTTGTTATACTCTCCACCTAGGCTTCCTGCTCGCCCAGTTCATCCTCCACCAGGCCGACACCCCCCCGCATAGGGTCTATTTGTGTAGCACCCTACATCACTCGCATGGTGAAGAACATGGGCATCTTATCAACCCTCCCCCCGATGACAGTGGTCGTGAAGACCGTGCCCATCACGATGTCCAGCCTTCGATACCTCCGCCTCGTCACCGCCCGTCAGGGCCGGGGGGCATCACATATGTCACACTCGCATTTTCTCTGAATTTAAGAAGTATCAGAGTATGAGAAAACACGCGTCATGATGCCACGTCGAGCAGGGGATAACTGTCGACGCTCAGGCGAACACCATCTAACTAGACTATGAAAATCTCTTAAGTTCAATGATTAGAAAATCAGATATAATTTAGAGGCTGTATCCCTTGGCTCAGTGGATCATCTAGTCCACAGTTTAAAACTATATTTGTACGCAGCGGAAAATACTTTATTTATATTAGACATCCTATGAGAGTGCATAAGTGACCCCTAAGGCCGTCTTATACCATGCAAGACTCTATATTTATATTATAAGTAGGAAAACAATCTTTTATGTTGCTTGGAAAGTAATGTATGAACTTTATAAAACATGCTGATCATGAGATATATAAACATAATAATGTTTGTTAGGTTTTAAAGTAACTAGCAACCTTGCATAAAACATCTCAAGAGCAAATAGACTATCTCCAGAAAGGTAACAGTAAAAGAAACACATTCAGTATCATAAAGTAAAACTACCAGTGGGCGCCAACAAACTGACACGAACCCACTGACAATATGTATGTATGTAAGAAAAGATGGAAACTACGTCACAAAAACCAAGAGAAAGATCCCTACAACTCAAGGGATCACCAGCAACACCACAGCAAATCTTGCCGTCTACCCGGCTACTAATCAGAACCTGAGGCATTCAGAAAAGAAAAGAAAACCTCACTAAGTAAAACAAGGAAATCAGAATTAGAGCGCTAAATCAAAATGGAACAAGAGAGAGTAGGTAAACATGAAAGTAAAAGCAAACGCTGTCCAAAGTAAGCAAAAGTACACCAAGTACCAGGTAACAACAACAAGCCCTGCCCAAATCCTGCAGGGACTACAAGGCAAAAGACAAGAAAAACTTGTCACAATATGCTGCATTCTACAAGGAAGAAACACCTAACAATCCTAATTTGTGTGTTAATGGCAGTAGTAAATAACATGCAACTGAGTTGGTGACCAAAAATAGTCCCCCAAACAAACAGTGCCAAGTAAAATAAAATTTCACTGTGTCAGCACAAAACCACCTCAAACCCAGCCTGTACCTAGGATAAAAAGGGTGGCGGCCACAAAAATACCCAGCCCGTACCTGGGACTAAAAAGTGGCGGTCACGGCTCGCACACAAAACATCCCGCTCCTTTAGATCGTTAAAATACCACTACCTGCCATAACCCATGATTCGGCCCTCAAAACAAAGGAAGAATGAAAGACCGACAAGACATTCCCCCTAGGAGGTATTCACTTAGGAAGAAAAGCAACTGAAAAGAAACAAAAAAAAAACTCAGCCTACAGTAATCGTCGAACGCAGCTCGACGATCTTTGTCGAGCGCGGGACAATCGTCGACCTCAGGAAAATCGTCGAACGCAGCTCGACGATTTTCGTCGAATCACAGGACATGGGAAATCGTCGAACTCCGTTCCACGATTTGCCTTTCGCCGAACACAGGTCACGGGAAAAGTCGCCGAACGTCGTTCGACGATTTTCCTTAACCGCAGGCCACAGGAAATCGTCGAACTCCATTCGACGATTTAGCGTTAAACGCAGACCACAGGAAATCATCTAATACAGGCCACGGGAAATCGTCAAACGCCGTTCGACGATTTTCCTGTCATCGAACAAAGGGCACGGGACAAATCGTCGAACGCCGTTTGACGATTTTCCTTACGCCGATTGCTGGCCACGGGAGAATCGTCAAACTCTGTTCGACGATTTTCATTGGACCCAGAACTAAGGCACATCGTCGAGCTCAGCTTGACGATAATCGTCGAACCCAGATCGACGATTTCCGTCGAACTGGCTGGATTGAGTGCACAGAAATCCTGTTCCTCCAACTTCGTTTCCGTCCAATCTCCTTAGCCTAATTCAATCCTATTACTCGTAATTTAAGTAGGAAAACCCACTGCTACTAGATATAGAGTTGATAGGCTAATTTCTACCCAAACCGAGATTAACAGGGAACCATTTGAATGATTAACAGGGAACAATTTGATAAAAACAAAGAAGACTACAGCACTCCAGCCAAAGGTTTGAGTTTCAGGACTTGAGAGAATGCAAACAGAAACATAAAGGGGCATTATGTTTTAAGATTCACATAATTTTGACATGAAAACAGAGCTAATAACAATCTCAGGGAAAACTTGAATGATTACAGCAAATTGACCACGGAAAGGAGAAGGAAAACTTGGCAAGGGTAGGAGCACCACTTGCCTCAAATTCCAGCAATTTATCTTGCATATCCCTTCCTCTCTCTCTCGGCTCTAGCCGCAACAGCACCGTAGGAATGAAGGTCTGGGCGAGAGCACTCCAAATCCACTTTCGGAATCGAATTTCGTCCACTAATGCTCCCAAAATGGGCGTCTGAAGGGTATAGGGTTGGCGGTTTTACTTCCTCTCAACATGCAGCGGTTATAACCTCAAGGAAGGAGACAATGAAAAGTCTGGATTTTTTCTAATGCTATATATATATATATATATGCATGGACGCGTCTAATCAGCCCTACCGCCACTGGAAATCGTTTCAAGCTCAAATAATTAATTCTTTTACATCCATTATTATTAATACATCAAAACGACGCGAAAACCGAACCACCTAGGAATCCGACGAAATTCGCACCGTAGCTAAACATCCACGCTACGAACGCAACGGCAAAGTCGAAAAAAACTTTCGACGATCAAAACTCGGGTTATCACTACCCAAAGCCAAAACACAAGCATCCACCGAGAGGCCTCACGGTCACAAAAACAGACCCGGCTTGCTAGGGGATCTTGCCAAAAAGGCTACCAATAACCACACAAGGAACCAAAAGAGCTAAAACCACGCTCTAACAAACGGCACATGCCAGAAACGCGTCAACGTAACGCCCAAAGAGAATTAAATAATCACAGAAAAGAAATCGGGGGCGTTACAGTCACTCCCCCTAAAAGAAAATTTCGTCCCAAAACTTTACATACACCACTTCTACTATAGAAGGAAAGTAACAAACAAGAGTACTAGAAAGGAAACGTATCAAGCAAATCAAGGGAACAGATGAGGGTGGGCCTCCCTCATAGCCGACTCTAGCTCCCAAGTCGCGCTTTCCAAATCCTGATTCTTCCATAGAACTTTCATCATCGGGATAGACTTCGTCCGCATCACCCGATCTTGAGTATCCATGATGCGGACCGGCACCTATACATATGAAAGATTAGGCTCCAACTAGGGCACAACGTCCAAGACTTGACCACTGCTACGCACACACTTCCGCAATTGGCTTACATGAAACACATTATGAATACCTGAGAAATTTGCTGGCAAATCCAATCTATATGCTGACACGCCAATCCGTTCAACAATCTTAAACGGGCCTACATACCTCGGATCCAATTTCCGATTCTTACCGAACCTCTTAACACCAACCATCGGGGAAACCTTAAGAAACACACGGTCCCCTACAGAAAATTCCAAGTCAGACCTACGCTGGTTGGCGTTCTTCTCATATCTCTCCTGAGCAATACGAAGCTTTTCTCGAATAAGCTTCACTGCGACTTCCATTTCCTCGAGAGCATCCGGACCCAACACAAGCCTCTCACCGACCTTGGTCCAAAACAAGGGAGTTCTACAGTGCCTCTCATACAAGGCTTCAAACGGAGCCATTTGAAAGCTCTTCTGGTAACTGTTATTGTATGAGAATTCCATAAGCCGCAAACGCTCATCCCACGCTCCTCCGTGGTCCAAGATGTAGCACCTGATCATATCCTCAACTATCTGGTTCACTCGCTCAGTCTGACCATTGGTCTGCGGGTGGTAAGCTGTAGAATACCTCAAATCTATACCCAAACCCTCTTGCAGACTCCTCCAGAAGAGAAATGTAAAACAGGAGTCCCGATCTGAAATGTTGCTAACTGGTACCCCGTGCAATCTGATGACCTCATTCAAATACAGCTCCGCTATCTTTTTCATCGGATAATCAATCTTATACGGCACAAAGTGAGCACACTTCATCAGTCTGTCCACTATAACCCAAACAGAGTCAAAACCTCTAGGAGATCTCGGCAAGCACATAATGAAGTCCATAGAAATACTTTCCCACTTCCAAGTAGGGATCTCCAACGCAGTCAACTTGCCAACAAGACATTCATCATCGGCCTTCACATGCATGCAAGTGTGGCACTCAGCAACAAATCGGGCTATATCACCCTTCATCCCATACCACCAGGCAATCTGCTTCAATTCATGATACATCTTTGTAGACCCTGGATGGTAAGCAACACTGGATCTATGAGCCACTCTGCAAATCATACCCCTGATGTCTCCAACAGCGGGAATGCAAAACCTGCCGCGGTACTTTAAAGTACCCGGATCATCAATAGAGAAATCTGGCAACTCCCCTCTCTCAGTCCTGAGGTACAAGTGCAGAAGATCCGGATCATCCTTCTGGTGCAACCTGGTAAGTGCAATCCAAGACGGCTATGCCACTGCCAAACTGTTCTGCATGTCAAAACGTCCCACGGAAATATCCATCAGGAGGAACTCTTCCACTAAATGATCGACGGTGAGATTAAATATCTTCCACGTCTTTCAACTCAGGGCATCAGCCACCACATTGGCCTTGCCCGGATGATACTATATATCCACATCATAATCGGCCACATACTCTAACCAATGACGCTGGCGCAAATTCAGCTCCTTCTGGGTGAATACATACTTTAGGCTTTTATGATCGGTGTAGATCTTGCACTGAGCACCATAAAGTAAATGTCTCCACAGCTTCAGGGCAAAGAACACTGCTGCAAACTCAAGATCATGCATAGGGTAGTTCCTCTCATGAGTCTTCAATTGCCTCGACCCATACGCAATCACCTTCCCTTCTGGCATCAACACACCTCCGAGCCCAACATGCAAGGCATCCACATATACATCATAGTCCTTGCCCTCTGTAGGCAATGTCAAAACAGGGGCAGAACACAACCTGCTCTTCAGCTCCAGAAAAGCCTCCTCGCATTTCTCGCTCCAAATGAACGGCGTATTCTTCTACGTCAGCTTAGTCAAGGGGGCTGTGATAACTCTAATTTTGTCCATGTTTTTATGTTATTTTTATTTAATAATTAATTAGTTTTTAATTATATTTTGTAATTTTATTATTGAATTTTTCTAATTTCTTATTTCAGGGCAATCTGGGCTGCAAACTTCAATTTGGAGTCTATAGGGTTGACCAGGAGACAAAACTGGGCAAAAGCAATAATTTTCCAAAAGACACGCCATAGTCACGGGCGTGACCGACATGGTCACGGGCGTGACATCCTGGCGAGAACCCGGCTCGTGGAAGGAGTTACCTGCCACGTCAATTAAAATTACACGCCTTAAGGTCACGGGCGTGACCATCATTACACGGGCGTGTACTCCAGGCGTGACATCCAGTGCCCTGCCCTGATTTCCAGTCAACGGCAGTTTTACTTTTCAACAAGTCACGGGCGTGACACATTTAACACGGGCGTGACATACCCCGTGACAGCCCGGCGTGCCGACTTAATGCTGCAGTTTCACTCGCTGGGAGTTTTCTCGAGACACGCCCATGGTCACGGGCGTGACCAGGGGCGTGACCCCTCCAACAACGGCCGGAGTTATTCCCGCCGTTTCTGCTTCCCGCCGTTTTTCTACAACCGTCAAGACACGCCCTAGGTCACGGGCGTGACCTAGGGGCGTGACCAGCAAATTAACGACTTTTGGCGGTTTCGCGCCAACGTTCAGAAGACTTGAAGACGACGGTTCCGAGACCGACACGCCCTAGGTCACGGGCGTGACCTAGGGGCGTGACCACCCAGCAACTTTTTCTATAAATTCCAGACAGCTTCAGATGGCCAGGGAGGAGATTTTTGGGAGCTTAGTTCTGTTCTATTTACGGTTTTTCCTGCATTTTCAATTCCTAGTGTAATCTTTATTTTTCAAGTCTTTTCTTAAATCATGTCTTTCTTTATGCTTTCATGTAATACTCCCATCATGATGAGTAGCTAATTTCCCAATTAGCACTTGATCATGATGAACTTTGGAATGGAATAAAATTCTTATTTTTGTCTCAATTTAGCAAGCATTCTATTTTCTAAACTTTGATTTATCTTTGATTTAAATTTTCTTCGAATTCATAAGTTGCAAATTATGTTTATTCGAGCTTAGATTCGTATCCTAGATTTACCGAGAGGTTGTGGATACGAGTAGATCACTCAAGGATAAAGAGAATTTCTTGCACCCCTCGAGAGAGGAACGCAAAATTCTTCCGCCTTGGAGTCAACTCCATTAGTGAGGTTCACCGCCTAAAGCAAGCTTAGGTCTTTCGACTGGCCGAGAGGTCTTAATCGATCTACCTAAGGTTAGTCGAGTGCGTATTCTCGAGAGAGTCGCTTCGTAACTTTGGAACCTCCGCGGTCGAAGTTAATAATTTAGATGCTTGTGCTCTTTAATTTCATGGATTTTATTCTAGCCCAAAGGGATTCTAGATCAAGTGCTAGCCTTTTATTCATCGAATTTCTCCTCTTCATTTAACGTTCGTTTTCGTTTTTTTCGCAAAACCAGCTTTCCGATCGATAAAATAATAGTTCGTCCTTGTGAGTACAAATACTCAACGGTCCCCGAGTTTAAATACGATATTCCATATACTAAATTTCGATAGGTGCACTTGCCTAGTTGAGAGTTTAGTTTGGATCATTTTTCAAAACTTATAAAATCCTCATCAAGTTTTTGGCGCCGTTGCCGGGGAAATTTTTTTGTTGATATTTTGAAAGCAAGGCTCTATTAATTTTATCATTTTCTTTTTGTTTTAGCAATATCAAAAATCAAAAAAAAAATATTTATTTTGTTTTATTTTGGTGTATGACCCGAGGGAATTCGTCGTCTCTTTTTGATTTGGATCCGGAAATCGAGCGAACCCTTCGGCATCGCTTACGATTTCAAGTTCCGAATTTTCAAGATACGGACTCCTTAGGAGACACTCCTAATCCTTCATTAATCCTCTCTCCGTCACCGCCTTCTTCTTCTCCTTCTTCATTTAGTTCTTCTTCTCATTCTCCTAGATCTCCTTCTTCTGCTTCTTCCAATATGGGTGAGCCAAATGCGGTTGAACAAAGGACTATGTCCTATTATGCCCGTCCAAACTTGGACGAGACTCAATCTAGTATTGTTCGCCCCGCTATTGCCCCCAATAATTTTGAGTTGAAGCCAAGCATCATCCAAATGGTACAACAATATGTACAATTTGATGGGCTTCAAGATGAAGATCCAAACGCGCATATTTCAAATTTCTTAGAAATATGCGATACTTTTAAAATTAATGGTGTATCCGATGATGTCATCCGGCTAAGGTTATTTCCATTTACATTGCGCACTAAAGCCAAGCAGTGGTTGGGTTCTCTACCAAGAGGATCCATCACAACATGGGCTCAAATGACGGAAAAATTTCTTACGAAATACTTTCCGCCGGCTAAAACGGCTAAATTGCGCAATGATATCACTTATTTCTCCCAAATTGATTCGGAAACGTTATATGATACTTGGGAGCGTTTCAAGGAATTGCTTCGTCGATGTCCTCATCATGCAATTCCGGATTGGTTACAAATCCAAACCTTCTATAACGGCCTAAATTCTCAAACTAGGCAACATATTGATGCCGCCGCCGGTGGAACGCTTAATAACAAAACACCGGCGGCCGCACAAGAGCTTATAGAAGGTATGGCTTTGAATACCTATCAATGGAGTACACCTCGGTCTAAACCACCTAAACCGGCCGGGATGTATGAAATCGATACGGTTTCAAGTTTGTCTCTCCAGGTTGAGCAACTGCAAAAACAGATGAACGAGATGTCTGCTTCCTCGTCCAAATATACCTGTGAGCCCCAATATTGGGAGCCTTCTACTATTGCCGAGCATGTGGATTACATGGGTAATCCGAATCGGCCACCTTATAATCCGGGTAACAATTTTGGCAATACCTATCACCCGGGTATAAGGAATCACCCCAACTTCTCTTGGAGTAATCCGGGGAACGCGGCGCGCCCGCCGAACACGATTCCACCCGGCTATTTTCCACCACAAGCTCCCAAAGCTCCCAATCTCGAGGAATTGTTCACTAAATATACAACTACAAATGACGCCAACATCCGGAATCTCACCGGATCTCTTCGAAGTTTGGAGACGCAAATCGGGCAAATCGCTAAAATGCTCTCTGATCGTCAACAAGGAGCGCTACCGGGCAATACAGAGCCCAACCCCAAGGAGCATGCAAAAGCCATCACCCTACGGAGCGGGAAAGAGGTAACCACTTCTCCAAATCCGGTTGATACTTCTCCAATTCCGGTTGATACGGAGGTAATAATTTCTCCATCTTCTCCTCCGTCTAAGCCTTCTACGCTTAATAAACCAAAAGCTTATCAACCACCTCTTCCCTATCCATCTAGAATGCAAAAAACCCGGGTGGATGAACATCACGGTAAATTTTTGGACATGTTTAAACAAATCCAAATTAATCTACCGTTTTGTGAAATAATCGCACACTTGCCGAAATACGCCAAGTACCTCAAGGATCTTTTATCCAATAAAAAGAAACTTGAGGATATCTCCACGGTTCAATTAAATGCGGAGTGTTCGGCAGTTTTACTTAATAAATTACCTAATAAATTACCCGATCCGGGTAGTTTCTCCATTCCATGTTTGTTTGGTGATTTATTAGTAAAACGTGCGTTAGCTGATCTAGGCGCCTCAATCAATTTAATGCCTTATTCTTTAGTTAAGAAGTTGGGATTAGGAGAACCTAAACCCACAAGAATGTGCATTCAATTGGCGGATCGGTCTGTCAAGCTCCCTATGGGGATCATTGAGGATGTGCTTGTCAAAGTTGACAAATTTATTTTTCCGGTAGATTTCGTCATCTTTGACATCGAAGAGGACACCGAGGTCCCACTCATTCTCGGTCGCCCTTTTCTTGCCACCTCGCGCGCAATTATAGACGTTAGTAATGGGAAACTTCTCCTTAGAGTCGGAGATGAAGAAGTTACCTTTACTATTGACACGTCTATGAAAAACTCGCTCTCAAATGACGACTCATGTTATTATTTGGAGGCTTCTCTTGAAGAAGACTCTTTTCTTTTTTCTGAAAAATCTTTATCTTCTATTGATCATGAAGCCGATTTAGAACATTTAGATTTAATTGCTCATGAAAATAGTGATAATCTCTCAATCACGCACGCACCTATTTTTGAACTTTTAGAAATTGGTAGTGATCGTTTGAAAACTTCTTATGATGAACCTCCCGCGCTAGAATTAAAACAATTGCCTGATCATTTAGAGTATTTATTTTTAGCGGAGGATTCAAAACTTCCGGTTATTGTGTCGGCCTACTTGACCGATGAAGAAAAAATTAAATTATCTCATATTTTAAAACTTCATCGCCGCGCAATTGCGTGGAAGATCACGGATTTGAGAGGGATTAATCCCTCCTTTTGCACCCATAAAATTTTTTTAGAAGAACACGCTCACAAAACTATTCAACCTCAACGCCGGCTAAATCCTAACATGAAGGAGGTAGTCAAGGCCGAGGTCATAAAATTATTAGATGCGGGTATCATCTATCCAATTTCGGATAGCTCTTGGGTGAGCCCGGTCCAAGTGGTGCCCAAGAAAGGAGGGTTAACGGTAGTTCCTAATGATAAAAACGAGTTAGTTCCCACTCGAACCGTTACCGGATGGCGGGTATGCATCGATTACCGTAAATTAAATGATGCAACCCGTAAGGATCATTTTCCTTTGCCGTTTATTGACCAAATACTTGAACGGCTATCCGGGCACTCATTTTATTGTTTTCTTGATGGTCTCTCGGGATATTTTCAAATCCCAATCGCACCCGAGGACCAAGAGAAAACAACCTTCACTTGTCCGTTTGGCACCTTCGCTTATCGAAGGATGCCTTTTGGTTTGTGCAACGCGCCGACAACCTTCCAAAGGTGTATGCTAGCGATCTTTGACGAATTAGTGGAGGATATCATGGAGGTGTTCATGGACGATTTCTCCGTTTTTGGAGATTCGTTTGATTTATGTTTAGCAAACCTTTCCCGTGTACTCCAAAGATGTGAGGACACGAATCTAGTTTTAAACAGGGAGAAGTGCCATTTTATGGTACGGGAGGGTTTGGTCTTAGGCCATAAAATTTCTAGTAAGGGCATAGAGGTAGATAAAGCAAAAATTGAAACTATAGAAAAGCTACCTCCCCCTTCAAATGTTAAGGCCGTTCGTAGTTTTTTGGGGCATGCCGGTTTCTATCGCCGGTTTATTAAAGATTTTTCTAAAATAACTAAGCCCCTAACCCACTTGTTAGAAAAAGACGCGCCGTTCATTTTTGACGAAAATTGTTTGCGTGCTTTTTCTCTTATTAAAGAAAAATTGATTAACGCTCCTATCATGATCGCTCCCAATTGGGAGCTTCCCTTTGAGATAATGTGCGACGCTAGTAGTTTTGCCGTTGGTGCGGTGTTAGGACAACGCATAAATAAAAACTTTCATCCTATCTATTATGCAAGCAAAACATTAACCGCCGCACAGGAAAATTACACGACCACCGAAAAAGAATTATTAGCCGTAATTTTCGCATTTGATAAATTCCGCTCATATCTCACTTTGTCTAAAATTATTGTTTTTACTGATCACTCGGCTTTGAGATATTTATTAGCAAAAACAGATGCAAAGCCGCGATTGATTAGGTGGATCTTACTACTCCAAGAATTTGATTTGGAGATTCGCGACAAGAGAGGAGCGGAGAACTTGGCGGCTGACCATCTTTCGCGGTTGGAGAACCCAAATTCGGGGGAGCTCATGGAGGAGGACATTGACGACACTTTCCCCGAGGAGCGCCTTCTCGCCATTCATAAGGTAATCACCCTCCCCACTCCTTGGTTCGCCGATTTCGCAAATTATCTTGTTGCGAGACTCCTCCCGAATGATTTTTCTTATCAAGAAAAGAAGAAATTCTTTTCTGATTTGAAAAATTATTTTTGGGAGGATCCCTTCCTTTTTCGTGTTTGCGCGGATCAAGTAGTGCGGAGGTGTGTTTCTCATGAGGAAGGCGCACAAATTTTAAAGCATTGTCATGAAGGACCCGCCGGTGGGCACTATAAAGCTAATCGGACGGCTCGGAAGGTACTTGAAGCGGGCTTCTATTGGCCATGCATCTTCAAGGATGCTCACGCCCATGTAAGTCGTTGTGAACAATGCCAACGCTCAGGTAATATTTCCCGCCGCGATGAAATGCCGTTAAATACATTTTTAGAAATAGAAGTTTTTGATTTATGGGGGATCGACTTTGTTGGACCGCTACCAACATCGCATGGAAATAAATATATATTGGTAGCGGTCGACTATGTGTCACGGTGGGCGGAAGCGCAAGCCTTCCCCACTAATGACGCCCGAGTCGTGACCCAATTTCTCAAAAAGCTATTTACACGATTTGGAGCACCGCGGGCAATAGTTAGTGATAGGGGCACCCACTTTTGTAACGCACAATTCGCTAAGGTTTTGTCTAAATATGGCGTTACACATAGGTTAGCCACCCCTATCACCCTCAAACAAGTGGTCAGGTAGAAGTAGTTAACCGTGAAATCAAACGAATTTTGGAGAAAACGGTTTCTACTAATAGAAAGGATTGGTCGGTCAAGCTTGATGATGCTCTTTGGGCTTATCGGACCGCGTACAAGACCGCTATTGGTTGTACGCCGTACCGATTGGTCTATGGGAAAGCATGTCACTTACCGGTTGAGCTTGAGCACCGCGCCTTTTGGGCGCTTAAATTTTTAAATCTAGATGAAACTTTGTCCTCCGAGCTTCGGAAATTCCAAATTAACGAGCTCGATGAGTGGCGCTCCTTAGCCTATGAAAGTAATAAACTTTATAAGGAGCGCACAAAATTTTATCATGATAAAAAAATTAAGCACCCTAAAGATTTCAAACCGGGAGACCAAGTTCTCCTTTATAATTCACGTCTCCGACTTTTTCCGGGCAAACTCAAGTCCCGATGGTCCGGCCCTTTTATTGTAAAAGAGGTATGGCCATATGGGACAGTGCTTATCTCGCACCCGGAACAAGGCGAATTTAAAGTGAATGGGCACCGGTTGAAGATATTCCTCGCCGGTGATACTACTAATGAGTACCGGGAGGAAATTAACCTCCCGAACCCTTAAACGAGTGCCCCGATTGGGTCGAGCACAACGACCATAAACAAAGCGCTTGTGGGAGGCACCCCATGCTTATCTTTTCTTCTTATTTTTTTTTTTAAATTAAATTTTCGCAGGTTTGAAGGACATCTTTTTCGGCGTGACGATCGAAGGAGTTGAGCGTCAAGTCTACGCGTTTCTTCAAGTCGGTAACTTTTGTTTTATTATTGTTTAGTTGACCCTTAAAAAAATTTTTTTTTTATAAACAAAAACACAAAAAAAAATCAAAAGAAGAAAACAAAAAAAAAAACAACAAAAACAAAGAAAAAAATTTTTTGCTCCGACACGCCTCTGTCACGTGCGTGACCTATGGGTCACGGGCGTGACCGAGACGTGTTTAGTTCGTCGAGCGAAACCCGAGAGTGGTTTCGTCGTGCGCAGCGTTCCGTTCGTCTTTCGGTCCTATCACGGGCGTGACCATCATTGGTCACGGGCGTGGCTAGCCCGAAATTTCGTTCGACGAAGTGAAGCTGAAAAACTTCTCTTCCTGCCCAGTCATGGCCGTGACAGTTAGTGTAACGCCCGTGACACTAACTAGTCACGGTCGTGACTAGCCCGAAAAAAAAAAACAAACCGAAAAAAAAAAAATTTCCTCGTTTCAGATACACGCCCCAGGGTCACGGGCGTGACCCTGGGCCGTGTCTTCGAATCCGAGGCGTGACCCCGGGTCAACGCCTCGGATTCCCTTTTTTTTTTTTAATGGTCACGCCCATGGTCACGGGCGTGACCATGGGCGTGGCCTTGGAATCCAATGCCAGCGCATTGGATTCCTGCGCCGTACACGCCTTACACGCCCAGAGTCACGGGCGTGACTCTGGGGCGTGACCAGGGAATCCGAGGCAGGAGGCCTCGGATTCTCCTCTTTTTTTTTTGTCCCGTGCTTGTCACGCCCCCTGTCACGGGCGTGACAGGGGGGCGTGACCAACCCGAAAACCCCTATAAATAGGGCTTTCCCCCCTCTTCTTCCTCCACACCATCCACCCTTCTCTTCTCCCTTTGCTAACCCGATTCCTTCCTTCTTCTCCCCTCTACCAAAATGCCTCGCCACCACCCTCGCTCCACCGCTTCCTCCTCCGAGCACCCCGCGGATCCCGCAGCAGCGGAAGCCATGCTTCTTTTCCAAAACCAAACCCAGCAGGAGCGCAGCGAGCGCCTACGCGCCAAACCCCTTGGCGTGTTCCGCATTTTAGATTGGGCCATCCTCGCCACTTTTGGAGCTGCGGATTTGGTGCGGGGATTTCTGTCCACCCCTGGATGGAGTTCTCTCTTCTCTATTTCCGAGCATGCCTTTCTTGAACTCACCGTTGAGTTCTTGGCTTCATTCGAGTTCCGCTGGGCGGCCGATGACGACTTCATCATCTTTCGCATAGGTGGGATGGTGCATCAGCTCACCATCCGACAGCTCAATGTCGTCATGGGTTTCTGCTCGGAGGCTTTTTCCCAATCTCCCGCCTATCTCGATTTACTTACTGATTTCCCGACAGATTTCAACCTTCTCGCCTTTTGGGCGGAAATCAGTAGTGACACCGCCCCCTACACCCCAAAGAAATCCAAAGGCAGCCAACTCATTTCTCCCGCCTTACGTATTCTCCACAACCTCCTTACCTTCACTATTTCTGGTCGCGGCGATAGCCACGGGGTGGTGACTCGGGCAGACTTACTATATTTATATAGTATGTTTTACCGGGTCCCCTCAACCTTGGTTATCTGCTCGCAATTTTCTTTCGGCACCAGGCCGAAAATGCGAGGTTGGGAGCAGTGCACGGCGGGAACTTCATCACTTTCCTCGCGAAGCAGCTCGGCATTTGGGATGCTCTTCCACGTCTCAGCTGCGTCCAGACGCCGCAAGTTATCCAGTTCCAGACCCTTCAGGCCCTCGGCCTAGCGCGGCGACGTGATGGAGAGTTTGAGGCTATTCCCCCCGCAGTCGTTGGTGGAGATCTTGGCCTTGATTACGGTGCCGGTCCCAGCGGCACTATTCACTCGCCCCAGATTCCTCCACCACCGCAGGACCCTTCTTCCGAGCCCGGCCCTCAGAACTATTGGGATCGTCAGTTTGCGTCTCTTCACACACGCTTAGATACGATGCAGGCCGATTTTGATGCTCGATTTGTGAGTTTTGACACTCGATTTACCACGCTAGCGACAAATCAGGCCTCCTCCATGGCACGTATTGAGCGTGAGTTTTCCGACCTCCGGACGCACTATCAGGAGCCGCGGCAGCATAGCGATGAGGATTAGCCTGCTTTCTTTTTTTTCTTTGGGATTGTAGTCCGCCCCATTGTATCTTTTCTTTTATCATTTTATTTTTCCTTGTCATGTCTCGTTTCTTTTTATTAAAATAATAAAAAAATTTATGTTTTGCTTCAGCTTTGTCTTCCAGGAACATCTTGGTGCTGCATGACCCGCTTCAGGGAAGTCTCCAACATTTTCTCTTTATTTATTTCTTTTTCATTGGAGACAATGTTTTATTTAAGTATGGGGGGATAGTTTTCTAGCAAAACATACAAAAAATAAATTTTTTTGTTTTTATTTTTTTTTTTTAAAAAAAAACAAAAAAAAAACAAAAAAAAACAAAAAAAAACAAAAAAAAAACAAAAAAAAAAAACAAAAAACAAAACCAAAAATTCAACAACAAAAAAAAGGGGGTAAATTTTCAAACTAGAGAAATCTGTATTTCTATATTTACTCACTTGTGCAATCTTTAGTATTCGACTTTTACATAGTGACTAGAATATTTTGATGTTTAAATTGAAATCTGAATTTTGGAGTAAAACTGTTGGCCATGCTGTGTTTCTAGTCAAGTGCACGTGTAAGTAGAATTTTATGTAGATTTAAATGTTTAGCATATAATTAGATTTTCATTTTTCTAAATGCGTGGAAATGTTTTATTTTACTTTCACTTTGAAAACCGGTAAAATCTAAAAAAAAAACTTTAGGTGAGTAAGTAGAAGTTTACTAGAGAGATATTTCACGGATCAAGAAAGAGATATTCTTTCTCGATGTCTAGAACTTGCTCTCTAACTATTCTCAAGACTTTGCATAAGTTAAACTCATTAGCATAGATATGATTTAGGCAGATCTTTTGGGCAGTTTGAGACTTTGCACCCTTACCTAAAATTTTAT
Organism: Platanthera guangdongensis; assembly: GCA_039583875.1. Taxonomy (NCBI): domain Eukaryota; kingdom Viridiplantae; phylum Streptophyta; class Magnoliopsida; order Asparagales; family Orchidaceae; genus Platanthera; species Platanthera guangdongensis. The sequence continues at coordinate 144,664,180 of CM077148.1, read as the reverse complement.
CTTTGTCAAGCCATTTTTGAGCATATTATCTTATCTTTTTGTTTTAGCCCCACCAAGTATTTTACCAAAGCCTAAAAAGCAACCTAATTGCACACTTAAAACCAAGCTTGCACATAGATATACAAAAACAGTTTGTGAGTGATTAGCAGACTTTTTATTGTTGGTGGCTCTTTTTGTTTTTCTCTTAAAAATTCAAAACAAAAGTTGATTTTCATTTCCTCTTCAAAATAAAAAGAAAAAAAAAAGAAAAAAAAAAGGGAAAAAAAATTTTGAAGAGGTAGAAGGAAATCTTCGGCTTGATGTGAGAATTGAAAAAAAAAAGGAAATTAAAAAAAAAGAGAAAAAAAAAGAGGGATTAGGATTTTGGCTGCGTTCTTAAAGCCATGATAAATTTTTATGTGCAAGCTTTCTCTAGGTTTTGGTGTGACTAAGCCATCATTCTTATCTTTCACCATCCTCACCAAAAGCCTAAGCCTACGTTTCTACCTAATTAAGTCCTTCTGATTTATGTTTATAAGTTAAACTAGTGCCGTGGCGAGAATGTGAAAGGGCAAGCCTATGGCCATCGACATTGATGGATTTCTTTGGAGGGTATCTTGATCTTCGTTCGTGCAATGTTATCTTAGTACACACGCTACACTCTCCCTGAATATAATTTTAAGATTTACCGGATTTTCATTTTACAAAGTAATAATAATATTGGAAACACATTTTAAGAAAAATAAAAACCTAACTTGTATGCTGAGTGAGTTTTTCTACTAAAATAGCTACGAGCATAGGCATAAGACTTCGCATTTTACTCCTTAGGTTCACTTTTCTTTTCTAGCATTTAAATTTTTCTACTCTCCATGTGAAGTTGTTTGCTCGGGACGAGCAAACGAGTAAGTATGGGGGTATTTGATAACTCTAATTTTGTCCATGTTTTTATGTTATTTTTATTTAATAATTAATTAGTTTTTAATTATATTTTGTAATTTTATTATTGAATTTTTCTAATTTCTTATTTCAGGGCAATCTGGGCTGCAAACTTCAATTTGGAGTCTATAGGGTTGACCAGGAGACAAAACTGGGCAAAAGCAATAATTTTCCAAAAGACACGCCATAGTCACGGGCGTGACCGACATGGTCACGGGCGTGACATCCTGGCGAGAACCCGGCTCGTGGAAGGAGTTACCTGCCACGTCAATTAAAATTACACGCCTTAAGGTCACGGGCGTGACCATCATTACACGGGCGTGTACTCCAGGCGTGACATCCAGTGCCCTGCCCTGATTTCCAGTCAACGGCAGTTTTACTTTTCAACAAGTCACGGGCGTGACACATTTAACACGGGCGTGACATACCCCGTGACAGCCCGGCGTGCCGACTTAATGCTGCAGTTTCACTCGCTGGGAGTTTTCTCGAGACACGCCCATGGTCACGGGCGTGACCAGGGGCGTGACCCCTCCAACAACGGCCGGAGTTATTCCCGCCGTTTCTGCTTCCCGCCGTTTTTTCTACAACCGTCAAGACACGCCCTAGGTCACGGGCGTGACCTAGGGGCGTGACCAGCAAATTAACGACTTTTGGCGGTTTCGCGCCAACGTTCAGAAGACTTGAAGACGACGGTTCCGAGACCGACACGCCCTAGGTCACGGGCGTGACCTAGGGGCGTGACCACCCAGCAACTTTTTCTATAAATTCCAGACAGCTTCAGATGGCCAGGGAGGAGATTTTTGGGAGCTTAGTTCTGTTCTATTTACGGTTTTTCCTGCATTTTCAATTCCTAGTGTAATCTTTATTTTTCAAGTCTTTTCTTAAATCATGTCTTTCTTTATGCTTTCATGTAATACTCCCATCATGATGAGTAGCTAATTTCCCAATTAGCACTTGATCATGATGAACTTTGGAATGGAATAAAATTCTTATTTTTGTCTCAATTTAGCAAGCATTCTATTTTCTAAACTTTGATTTATCTTTGATTTAAATTTTCTTCGAATTCATAAGTTGCAAATTATGTTTATTCGAGCTTAGATTCGTATCCTAGATTTACCGAGAGGTTGTGGATACGAGTAGATCACTCAAGGATAAAGAGAATTTCTTGCACCCCTCGAGAGAGGAACGCAAAATTCTTCCGCCTTGGAGTCAACTCCATTAGTGAGGTTCACCGCCTAAAGCAAGCTTAGGTCTTTCGACTGGCCAAGAGGTCTTAATCGATCTACCTAAGGTTAGTCGAGTGCGTATTCTCGAGAGAGGCGCTTCGTAACTTTGGAACCTCCGCGGTCGAAGTTAATAATTTAGATGCTTGTGCTCTTTAATTTCGTGGATTTTATTCTAGCCCAAAGGGATTCTAGATCAAGTGCTAGCCTTTTATTCATCGAATTTCTCCTCTTCATTTAACGTTCGTTTTCGTTTTTTTCACAAAACCAACTTTCCGATCGATAAAATAATAGTTCGTCCTTGTGAGTACAAATACTCAACGGTCCCCGAGTTTAAATACGATATTCCATATACTAAATTTCGATAGGTGCACTTGCCTAGTTGAGAGTTTAGTTTGGATCATTTTTCAAAACTTATAAAATCCCCATCAGGCTGCCAAGGTAGAAAAGCCCTCCACGAATCTTCTATAATAGCCGGCCAACCCCAAGAAACTCCTAATCTCCTTGGGTGTGCTCGGCCTATGCCAATCCATCACAGCAGAAATCTTTTCCGGGTCAACCGAAATGCCGTCTTTGTTCACCACATGACCCAGGAAGGAAACCTGGCATAACCAGAATTCACATTTACTCAGCTTGGTGAATAACTGATGGTCTCTCAAAGTAGATAAAACCAATCACAGATGCTACTCATGCACCTCAGCACTGCGAGAGTAGATCAACACATCATCAATGAATACCACCACGAACTTGTCTAGAAAGTCCTTGAACAACCGGTTCATCATGTCCATGAATGCTGATGGCACGTTGGTCAAACCAAACGACATAACCAGGAATTCAAAATGCCCATGCCTCAACCTAAAAGTAGTCCGTGGAATGTCTGACTCACGGATCCTGAGCTAATGATAGACTGAACGAAGATCGATCTTGGAAAACACCGTGCTACCACACAACTGATCAAATTAGTCGTCGATCCTTGGCAGAGGGTACCTGTTCTTAATGGTGACTTTGTTCAGCTCCTTATAGTCAATGCACAGCCTCATCGACCCATCCTTCTTCTTCACAAATAGAACAGGAGAACCCCAATGCGACGAACTCGGCCTGATAAAACCCTTAGCCAACAACTTGTCCAACTGGACTCGCAACTCCTCCAACTCACGAGGGGCCATCCGGTAAGGAGCCTTAGAAATAGGATGCGTACCCGGTTCCAAATCAATCATAAACTCAACTTCCCGCTCGGGGGGAAGACCAGGAAGGTCATCAGGAAAAACATCTGAGAAACCACAAACCACAGGAATCTCCTCCAAGCGCGGTATACTAACAGCAGTCCCAACCACCGAGACTAAACAAGCAAAATAATCAGAACGAAACAGCTTCTGAGCACATACCGTAGAAATGATAGGAGAATCCTGACACGGATCAGCATACACACTCCCAGGCTGACCATTGTCCTTGATGAAGTCCAAGCGCTTCCCTTTGCACTGAATAACCGCATCATACTTAGACAACCAGTCCATGCCCAGAATAACTTCAAAGCACTCTAGATCAATCATCTTCAAGTCTGCCTTCGCAAGAAAGTCCCCCAACAAAACAGGGCAATCCAGAATGCCCAAATCCGACAACACAGATTCAGCAGAAGGGAACTTGACGCGGAAGGTGTCACGAACTTGATCTAGAATCAACTGATAATGCTCTACAAAAGCTCTAGCCACAAACGAGTGGGTAGCGCCGGAGTCGAACAGAACACACGCCCAGCGGTTCTTCACCTTAAATTTCCCTATAGGAGTACATAAGCAACTAAGGCACTACCAAAACAAAGCTATAACCATTCTAGCAAAATAAAACTTTCAAGCTAGGAAAACAACTAACCTGAGATGACCTGAGTTGAGTTCTGAGCCTCCTCGGAAGAGATCACGTTCAGCTTTCCTTTGCCCTTGTCCACACGCAAAGGCGTAGGTAAAGCCTGAAGTGGAACTGCCTGAAGAATAGGCTGGACCTGAGGACACCTAGCCTTGATATGGCTCTTCTGGCCACACTGAAAGCAGACCTTATCCTTGGACCAGCACTGGGCAGCATCATGCTCGGGTCGCTTGCAAATAGCACAGGAAACATCCTTCCTAGAAGCACCTTGAATGGTATGAACTTGCTCCTTCCTCTGAGCTCCCACCTTCTTGAAACACCTCTCAACCGGGTGGCCTGACTGGCCACAGAAGCTACACACCACCTTGCTCTTCTTTCCCGAAGTAGCATCGAGTACCTAGGGGCTCTTCTCTTCAGCAGACTTCCTTTTGTTCTTCCTCATTTGCTGGCCTCTGTTCTTTGTGGTCTCAATTTCCTCCACTTTCAGAGCAGCCTCCACAACCCCTGCATAAGTCACTGATCCACAAGCACTGGCCAACTGCTGAACCTTGCTCCTCAAGCCACCAAGGAACCGCTTGACTCGATCTGCTTCAACACTCACCAACCCAGGGGTAAACCGGCTCAACTTGCTGAACTCTATCTAGTACTCACTGACCGTGAGTTGCCTCTGCTTTAGGTGAAGGAAGTCGTTTATTAGTCGGTCACGCTCGACTGAAGGTAAGAACATTTTCAACAGCATCTCCTTGAACAATCCCCAAGAGCAACCGGCCACCAAGCTCTCCTTTTCTCTAAGCCACCAGCTCTTAGCCAAACCCTTTAGCTGATAGGCAGTTATCATCACTCTCTGATCATCTGCAACGCCAGAGTACGAGAACATCTCTTCCATGGAGATCAGCTAATCATCTATGACCATGAAATCTACCTTCCCATCATATGTAGGAGGGCTAAGTCTCTGAAACTGAGAAATGAAGGCCATCTCCGCTAACAGCACCACTGGAGGTCTCAGGGGAGCAGGAGGGGGAGGGGCAGCTGACCCCCCTACAGGGTCTTGCACTCCCTGAGTCTGTCCTGCCACAACTGCCGCCAGAGACTGGATCTGGACCTGCATCTCCACCAACTACCTGGTCGAGGAATCATTGCTCAACCGCAAGCTCTCGATCATGCATCACTCTACGCTCCATAAGTCTTACCCTCAGATAGGGGATTCAACCTGGTCGAAGGACGTCTCACCATCCTAAAACCATATCAACATTAGTCAAATCCTGGTACAATAGTTGGAACTAACTACAAGTACAGACAATACATACATAAATATGATCTTAAAACTGCTAAACTTGCTCTGGGAGTTTATTTAAACAAAAATGATGTTATGCCTAACCTAGGATGGTTAACCACCATCATCTAACTCTTGTTCCTAGATCGGGAATGCATAAATTTTATATTCTTTTTCTAATTTAAAAACCATGTGTGTACATATGTCATCCTGCAAATCTTTAACTTGGCACGTTGTGCTTATGCAATGTTATGATATGCATGATTGTGCTATGCATTCTAAAAAAGGCCCTAATGCATGTCATGAGTGGCGTACGCATGAAAATATTATACATCCCATACTATATAACATTCTCATGCAACGAAAAAGAAACGTGCTAGTCGTATTCATGTGGTGAGGTAATGCATCTCATACTACATAACCCTCACATGTTGCCTCTATGGTGGATCCATATACAAACACATATTATGCATCCCATACTACATAATATGCCCCGTATACTTCATGTTATGCTATGAGTGTAGTGTTCATGCTTCAGCCAAGTCGTTCTGATGACATATCGGTGTGTGTATGATATGATGCTAAAACACCTAATACCTATAAGGAAAGGTTGTCCGACAAATTGTCAAGCAACCTCCCTCTGATACCAACTGTCACAACCCGCATTTTCTCCAAATTTAAGAAGTATTAGAGTATGAGAAAACACACGTCGTGATGCCACATCGAGCAGGGGATAACTGTCGATGCTCAGGCGAACACCATCTAACTAGACTATGAAAATCTCTTAAGTTCAATGATTAGAAAATCATATATAATTTAGAGGTTGTATCACACGGCTCAGTGGATCATCTAGTCCACAGTTTAAAACTATATTTGTACGCAGCGGAAAATACTTTATTTATATTAGACATCATATTAGAGTGCATAAGTGAACCCTGAGGCCGTCTTATACCATGCAAGACCCTATATTTATATTATAAGTAGGAAAACGATCTTTTTACGTTGCTTGGAAAGTAATGTATGAGTTTTATAAAACATGCTGATCATGAGATATATAAACATAATAGTGTTTGTTAGGTTTTAAAGTAACTAGCAACCTAGCATAAAACATCACAAGAGCAAGTAGACTATCTCCAGAAAGGTAGCAGTAAAAGAAACACATTCAGTATCGTAAAGTAAAACTACCAGTGGGCGCCAACAAACTGACACGAACCCACTGGCAAATATGTATGTCTGTAAGAAAAGCAGGAAACTACCTCACAAAAACCAAGATAAAGATCCCTATAACTCAAGGGATCACCAGCAATACCACGGCAAATCTAGCCGTCCACCCGGCTACTAATCAGAACTTGAGGCATTCAGAAAAGAAAAGAACACCTCAGCAAGTAAAACAAGGAAATCAGAATTAGAGCGTTAAATCAAAATGGAACAAGAGAGAGTAAGTAAACATGACAGTAAAAGCAAACACTGTCAAAAGTAAGCAAAAGTACACCAAGTACCAGGTAACAACAACAAGCTCTGCCCAAATCCTGTAGGTACTACAAGGCAAAAGACAAGAAAAACTTGCCACAATATGCTGCATTCTACAAGGAAGAAACACCTAACAATCCTAATTTGTGCGTTAATGGCAGTAGTAAATAACATGGACCTGAGTTGGTGACCAAAAACAGTCCCCCAAACAAACAGTGCCAAGTAAAATAAAATTTCACTGTGTCAGCACAAAACCACCTCAAACCCAGCTCGTACCTAGGATAAAAAGGGTGGCAGCCACAGAAATACCCAGCCCGTACCTGCGACTAAAAAGTGGCGGTCATGGCTCACACACAAAACATACCGCTCCTTTAGAGCATCAAAATACCACTACCTACCATAACCCACGATTCGGCCCTCAAAACAAAGGAAGAACGAAAGGTCGACAAGACATCCCCCCTGGGAGGTATTCACTCGGGAAGAAAAGCAACTGAAAATAAACAAAAAAAACTCAGCCTACAGGAATCGTCAAACGCAGCTTGACGATCTATGTCGAGCACGGGACAATCATCGAACTCAGGAAAATCGTCGAAAGCAGCTCGACGATTTTCGTCGAATCACAGGACACGGGAAATCGTCGAACTCCGTTCGATGATTTGCCTTTCGTCGATCACAGGTCACGGGAAAATTCGTCGAACGCCGTTCGACGATTTTCCTTAACCGCAGGCCACAGGAAATCGTCGAACTCCGTTCGACTATTTAGCGTTAAATGCAGACTACAGAAAATCGTCTAATACAGGCCACAGGAAATCATCGAACGCCGTTCGACTATTTTCCTGTCGTCGAACAAAGGGCATGGGACAAATCGTCGAACGCCGTTCGTCGATTTTCCTTACGCCGAACGCTGGCCATGGGAGAATCGTCGAACTCCGTTCGACGATTTTCATCGGACTCAGAACTAATGCACATCATCGAGCTCAGCTCGACGATAATCATCGAACCTAGATCGACGATTTCCGTCGAACTGGCTGTATTGAGTGCACAAAATCCTGTACCTCCAACTTCATTTCCGTCCAATCTCCTTAGCCTAATTCAATCCTATTACTCGTAATTTAAGTAGGAAAACCCACTGCTACTACATCTAGGGCTGATAGGCTAATTTCTACCCAAATCGAGATTAACAGGGAAACATTTGAATGATTAACATGGAACAATTTGATAAAAACAAAGAAGACTACAACACTCCAGCCGAAGGTTTGAGTTTCAGAACTTGAGAGAATGCAAACAGAAACATAAAGGGGCATTATGGTTTAAGATTCACATAATTTTGACAGGAAAACAGAGCTAATAACAATCTCAGGGAAAACTTGAATGATTACAGCAAATTGACCATGAAAAGGAGAAGGAAAACTTGGCAAGGGTAGGAGCACCACTTGCCTCAAATTCTAGCAATTTATCTTGCATAGCCCTTCCCCTCTCTCTCGGCTCTAGCCGCAACAGCACCGTAGGAATGAAGGTCTAGGCGAGATCACTCCAAATTCGCTTTCGGAATCGAATTCCGTCCACTAACGCTCCCAAAATCGGCGTCTGAAGGGTACAGGGTTGGCGGTTTTACTTCCTCTCAACAGGCAGCGGTTATAACCTCAAGGAAGGAGACAATGAAAAGTCTGGATTTTGTCTAAGGCTATATATATATATATGCATGGACACGTCTAATCAGCCCTACCTCCACTGGAAATCGTTTCAAGCTTTAATAATTAATTCGTTTTCATCCATTATTATTAATACATCAAAACGACGCGAAAACCGAACCACCTTGAAATCCGACGAAATTCGCACCGTAGGTAAACACACACGCTACGAACACAACGACAAAGTCGAAATCAACTTTCGACGATCAAAACTCGGGTTATCACTACCCGAAGCCAAAACACAAGAATCTTCCGAGAGGCCTCACCGGTCACAAAAACAGACCCGGCTTGCTAGGGGATCTTACCAAAAAGACTACCAATAACCACACAAGGAACCAAAAGAGTTAATACCACGCTCTAACAAACGGCACATGCCGGAAATGCGTCAACGTAACGCCCAACGAGAATTAAATAATCACAGAAAAGAAATCGGGGGCGTTACAACATATTCTATTGTGAGGCATGGACCGCACACGCAGGACGACGCTGACGACGAGGTGGATCCTGACCTCGATGTGCCTCTGCTGCCTCCAGCCCATTCCACTAATGATCAGGGAGAGTCTTCTACTGCTCCCCCTCCACCTCATTCGCAGTATTTGCGGGAGTTCTGGCATTTCTTCGACACCGAGCTCTCACCGCGCTTACAGCATATAGAGGCGGCGCAAACGCGGACGGAGGACCTCCTCATTCAGATCAGGGACCACTTGGGGATCTCCCCAAGAGAGCCGGCAGCTCCTGGCCAGCCACACTTCCCCGATGACCAGACCGACCAGCCGTCTTACCTTTGATATGTATTTGTGTATTGTAGTATTTCTTTATTTCTATTAGTGTATTTTAGATATTATATATGATTCCATGTCAGCTCCTCGTTCCTTCATGTAATCTTCTATTTTGATGATAGCAGTTTTTTTATTATTCTTAGTAAAGTTACTTTTTCAGCACTTTACATTGCAATGAGGACATTGTAAATTCTCAGTCTGGGGGTGGATATTCTTTCTTCCATTTTATAATTGTTGTGATGGACATTGTTACAATTGATTATAATTTTGCTATCATAACACTGAAGTTAGTTATACCCCCTAAAAAAATATTTTATTGACTTTTGTTACTCTTTTAAGCTCTCATTATTCATTCAGGTGGGATTATCACTATTTAATTTTACTTCGCACGCCGATTAACATGAATTAATGTAGACTCATAGAGGTTTCGACTTTGTTGATTCGTAATTAAGTATAGAAATACATTAGCTTAATTTTCTCTATATAATTTATTGTTAAGATTAATCCTCTATATTATTAACTATCAATCACTATATTTTAGAAAATATAATTATTTATAGTAATGTGAGTCGATAAGTGTAACATTTCTATAATTTGGTATTAGGGAATTAAAATGAAAGATACTCTCTAATGATGTCTAGCACTTATCCTCTAGCTGTAACACCCCCGATTTTTTTTGATGATTTTATTTGTTTGGGCAACGTCAGATTTATGACGTCGTGACGTTACTTTTAACGTCGATTTGACGGCGCAATGCCATTAAGGCAATTTCGCGTCCGTGCGATCGAGTAGGCCGAATTCTTATTGTAATAGGAAGATTTTGCATTTGGAATTTAAGTTAAGTAATTTTGGACTTGCTCGTCAAGTTTCATCGCAATCCGAGCATTTTTGGAGTCTCGGCGCGCGATTGAAGTTTTGGATTGTTTATGTTCGCCGTATATTTCGAAGATTAATATCTCGGGAATGGCTCGTCGGATTCTGGTTTTGATTTCGCCGTTAGATTTGTAGCATTAGTGTTCGCCTTCGGTGTAAGTTTCGTTTAATTCGGCGCTCGTTTAGGCTTCCGTGCTGAGTCTTCTCGAGAAGCTATGGTTCTACTCGATTAGCTCGTTTTAGATTTTACTCGGGCGCCATTTTGAGGGCCAACATGGTGTTGTATCAAAACATGGTCAACATAAAATTCGTTCGTCTCGACGATATCTACAACTTTCATGTTGACCACTTTTCGAATTGAAGCCGTTTTGAACCCCTAATTCCGTTGTTTCTACAAAAACTCGAGTGGTGAGCTGCTACTCGAGTATATGCTGCTTCTACTCGAGTAAGTCATGTTTTAACTCGAGTAATGAGCCTCTACTCGAGTATATTATGTTACTACTCGAGTAGGTATGTTACTACTCGAGTATATATGTTGTTAATCGAGTAGGTATGCTGTTACTCGAGTAGGTATGCTGCCACTCGAGTAAGCCGTTTTGTTTTACGTTCATACATCGTTTTGAGGGTCAAAACGGTGTCGTATCAAACAATGGTCAACATGAAATTTGTTCATCTCGACGAGATCTACAACTTTCATGTTAACCACTTTTCTATTGGAAGTCGTTTTAAACCCCTAATTGCGTTTTCCCGCTATAACTCGAGTGGTGACCTGCTACTCGAGTATATGCTGCTTCTACTCGAGTAATTCATGTTTTTCTCGAGTAATGAGCCTCTACTCGAGTATATTGTGTTACTACTCGAGTAGGTATGTTATTACTCGAGTAGGTATGTTACTACTCGAGTAGGTATGCTGTTACTCGAGTAGGTATGCTGTTACTCGAGTAGGTATGATGTTACTCGAGTAGGCTGTTTTTGTGTGCGTTCAGAGGCCGTTTTGAGGGTCAAAACGGCATCGTATCAAAAACTGGTACATGAAATTTGTTTGTCTCGACGCGATCTACAACTTTCATGTTGACGACCTTTTGATTTGAAGTCATCCTAGACCTCTATTTTTTGTTCCCGCAAAACTGCTCGAAATAAACCGTTTTTGACAAAACTTTTTATAAACATATATATATATATATATATATATATATATATATATATATATATATATATATATATATATATATATATATATATATATATATATATATATATATATATATTCTTGGACTTAGGTTTTAGAACTAAACTTCATCTTCTCCGTTATTTTTCTCCCGAACCAGAGCAGCGAGCGAGAGAGAGAGAGTTTCTTTTTCGTGAATCTTCCGGTGGCCGCCGACGATTCTCCGGTGCTCGAAATCTTCAACCGAACTTAGATCCGGAAAGCTCTCGCCGAGAGCTACGCTATCGTGGTAATTTCTTCCTCATTCCTTGAGTTTTTTTCGTTAGGGTTTTTCGGCCCTAATCCCTTTTCTGCCATTTTTGTCTAGATCTCAACTTCTCCCGCATCCTTTTTGCCCCGTCCTACGACGTGGAGTGATTCGGTGGATTTTTTCCGGTAAAAACCAAGGCAAGTGGTGGTTTCTCCTCTTTTCTCCTTGTCTGATTCGATGGTAACGGCTATGTTTTCATGTTCCCTAAAATTTTCTACACTTATTCTTCCAAATTATTGCAAAGATTAACCGCTTTGTTGACCACATGTGGTTATGTTGTTTTGCCATGATAAACTTGAACTTGTCTATTTATGTTTAATCATTCTTGAAGTGTCTTATCGATGGCTTAAGTGCCTTAGCTCTTGTTATCAAACGTATTAGAGTTTAATTAGGGTTGTAAATCGGTCCTAAGGGTTGATCAACCATGTCCGGAATCTAGTAATGTCAAGTAGAGTTTGTCGAGCCAAATCCCGATGTATTTGTGTTGTGGTTTTTTTTGGGTTTCTTGAATGCGGGTGTTAGTGGACGTTTCCACCTCCGCAGTGTTTGTTACCTTCATTAGTGCCCTGTGGAAGTCTACCTGGTTTTTGGATGTCTGCGTTGTATGGTGGAGAGCATGAGACTCCCTCGCAGTTAGACAGATTGTATATCCATTATTTTGGGTGGTGTGTCCAAGAGTGACCACTTCGCCTGCGTTTTTTGGGTGGTGTGTCCAAGAGTGACCACTTCGCCGTGATTTTGGGTAGGGTCGACCACAGGTGCCTAATGAAGGTTTTGTTTTTTTCTTTCTGGGGAAATATTTATGTAGTCACCTTATAGCCTTGTGCGTCTGGTGTACTCTTGTGGAACGTGACAAGTCACGTAGGAGTTCTCTTCCTGTTGATGCCCTGTTTCTTTTATACTTTGCTTCAGTACTTTTGGTCTTGGGCTGGTACCCCTGTTGACCTTTGTTTATTTTGGCTTATTATTTTTTTCCTGCCACTACTTGTACCTTCTTGCTGAGGTGTTCTGTCATTGGAATGCCTCGGGTTCAGAGTTGTAGCAGGTAGTAGTGCTGGTTTTGGAGTTTTCTGGCGGCAGTGTTGGCCGTGGTTGTTGCCTCGTCTTAGCGAGGTAGTTTGTTGGTTTTTTTTTGTTTTACTAGTTTAGACATACTTTTGTTCGTGGGTTCGTGTCAGTTTGTTGGCGCCCACTGATTTTGTTAGTTGCTGATACTTGCTAGCTGCTCATTTATTTAATAGTGGATGTGGTTTACTTGCTCTCTGGGAGGATTTATTCTAGGAATGCATGTTAGGTATTTTCAACTATAAAATCTACTACTATTACTTCATACATTACATGATTTGAAACTCTAACCCGTTATTTTTAGCGACCGTAAAAGCTATCTTTCCTACTATAATAAATTTAGAGTTCTGCATGGCATGAGTTGTCCTCTGGGGACGTTTATTCTCATGTTAGATGTTTGAGTCAATCTAAACAAGTATTTTTCCGCAGCATATAACCATATTTTGATTCGTAGACTAAATGAGCCACTAAGCCGAGGGATACGGCTAACTGTTGCACTTAACTGATTTTCCTTAAAATAACTTAAAGGATCTTTCTTCATGATTAAGTACATTTTTGCCTGAGCGTCCGCAGTTATCCCCTGCTGATGTGGCATCATGACACGCATTTTCCCCTACTCTGATAAGCTATTTATGTGGTGAAAATGCGGGTTGTGACAGTTGGTATCAGAGGGAGGTTGCTTGACAATTTGTCGGGCAACCTTTCCTTATTGGTATTAGGTGTTTAGCATCATATCATACCACACACCGATATGTCATCAGCACGTCTCGGCTGAAGCACGAACACTACACTCATAGCATAATATGAAGTATATGGGGCATATTATGTAGTATGTGATGCATAATATGTGTCTGTATATGGATCCACCTTAGGGGCAACATGTGAGGGTTATGTAGTATGGGATGCATAACCTCACCACATTAATGCGACTAGCACGTTTCTTTTTCATTGCATGAGAATGTCATGTAGTATGGGATGCATAACATTTTCATGCATACGCCGCTCATAACATGCATTAGGGCCTTTTTAGAATGCATAGCACAATCATGCATAGCATAACATTGCATAAGCACAACGTGCCAAGCTAAAGATTGCGGGATGACATATGTACACACATGGTTTTAAATCAGAAAATGAATATAAAAACATGCATTCATGTCATAGGCACAAGAGTTAATAGGATGAGAGGATATCATCCTAAGTAGGACATAGCATCATTATAAAATCCCAGAGCAAGTTGCAGCGTAAGCAAGTGTCTTTTAAGAATGGTCTGAACTAGTTGTGTAGCTTTGTTGTAAGCTACGATTTTGATGAGTTGTTCATTTGATTTTTTTAGAAATGCCGCCAAAGCGTCCTGCGACGAGGTCGACTCCCCAGTCGGAGGGTGAGTCATCAGGTGCACAGAGCAATGCGCTTATCGAGAGTCTGCGTTAGAGCAATGAGGCTCTGTCAAGGCAAGTAGTTGCGATGCAATCGCAAATTGAGTCCTTATTGTCTGCCGCTCCCGCGCAGCAACCCTTAGTTCAAGAGCCTGCCTTGGGCCAAGCTGTGCCCGATTCCCCTACTCCTCTGGTGGCCCCAATGGTGATACCCCCAGAAATGAATTTAATATCGCACTTCCAACGATTGGGACCTCCCACCTACGACGGGAGTGCTGACTTTATGATTTTAGATGATTGGATCATCTCCAAAGAGGAGATGTTTTCAAATTCCGGAATTCAAGAAGCCCAGCGAGTGATGATTGCAGCCTATCAGTTAAAAGGTCTGGCGAAGAGTTGGTAGATTCGGGAAAGAGAGAGACTGAAGGAAGGCTGTACTTGGGAATCTTTTAAGAAAATGTTGCTGAAAAAGTTTCTACCCTCGGTCGAGCAAGATCGCCTGATGAATAACTTCCTGCATCTAAAGCAGAGACAGCTCACTGTGAGCGAGTACGAGATTGAGTTTAGCAAACTGAGCAGGTTTGCTCCGGATTTGGTAGCTTCTGAGGAGGGTAGAGTGAAACGTTTCTTGGGAGGACTAAGAAGCGATGTCCAGCAGTTGGCATGCGCTTACCAAGCTGAAAGTTATGCTGAAGCAGTGGAAGCCGCTTTAAAAGTGGAGGCGATTGAAAACTCCAAGAGTCGCGGTGCTGCGGCAAGGAAGGAGAAAAGAAAAGGTGTTGAGGATGGTAACTCCAGGGTATTTGGCCCTTCTTCGAAGAAGAAAAGTAAGGATGTGTGTAGCTTCAGTGGTCGACCTGGCCACCCCTACGAAAGGTACTTCAAGAGGACTGCAACCCTGAAGCAGCAGCAGGTGCATGCCATCCAAGGTGCACCCAAGGGAGAGCTTGTGTGCTCGTTCTGTGCAAGGAAGGGTCATGATGTGACTCGTTGCTGGATGAAAGAAAGGGTTTGCTTCCAGTGTGGGCAGAAGGGACACCAGAAGTCTTCGTGCCCCCAGGCTCAGTCCCCACTGCAGCCTGCTCCACTTTGAGCTCTGCCGCCGCCGCCAAGCCTGGATAAAGGAAAGGGAAAGCTGAACGTGATGACCAACGAGGAAGCCTAAACCTCTACGCAAGTGATATCAGGTTAGCCTCAGTTTAATTTATCCTTATTAATTATCCATGTTGCCCTAGTTATTGTTCGTTTAGTTACGTATGCTACGGTTTTAGGGGAGTTTAAGGTGCGGAATAGGTGGGCTCGCGTCCTTTTCGACTCGGGTGCCACCCATTTCTTTGTGGCCCGAAGATTTGTTGATAAGCACCGTTTGAGTGTCGACCAATTAGGAGGCTCCTTCAATGTCAAGATCCCTTCCGGTGATTCGGTGATATCTAACCAAGGAGTTCTAAGATGCCCTATTCATCTTGGCAATTTTCTGGTATATGCGGATCTGATGATTTTGGATCTATCTGATTTTGACGTGATTCTGGGCATGGACTGGCTGTCCAAATATGATGCGGTCATCCAGTGCAAGGCTAAGCGATTGGATTTCAGAATGGACGACAGACAACCTATGAGCGTATATGGATTTCAGGACCGAGTTTCTCCTAACATTTCTACGGTACGTGCTTATCGTGCTATAGAGTCTGGTTGCGAGGCGTTTTTGATTTCTATTTTTGCTCTGGAAACAGCTTTTGTTACGCCACGTCTTGAGGATGTCTCGGTGGTGCGAGAGTTTCCAGATGTCTTTCCTGATAGTCTTCCAAGACTTCCTCCTGAACGGGAGATAGAGTTTGTGATAGACCTCGAACCGGGCACTCGTCCCATTGCTAAAGCAACGTACCGTATGGCTCCGCGTGAGTTGGACGAGTTGCGTACTCAGCTCGATGAGTTGCTGAGGTGTGGTTTTATTAGGCCAAGTACTTCTCCATGGGGTGCTCCTGTTTTGTTCGTCAAGAAGAAAGATGGATCGATGAGACTTTGCATCGATTATAGGGAATTGAACAAGGTAACAATTAAGAATAGATATCCCCTGCCAAGGATTGATGATTTGTTTGACCAATTGCATGGTAGCTTGGTATTTTCAAAGATCGATCTTCGCTCAGGCTACCACCAGTTGAGGATTCGAGAGGCAGATATTCCTCGAACCGCTTTTCGTTCACGACATGGACATTATGAGTTTCTGGTGATGTCTTTTGGTTTAACCAATGCACCTTCTGCCTTCATGGATTTGATGAATCGGGTGTTTAAGTATTTCTTAGACCGATTTGTTATTGTGTTCATAGATGATGTCTTGGTGTATTCTCGCAATGTTGAGGAGCATACTCAGCATTTGCGTCTGGTTTTGTCGACCCTAAGGGAGCATAAGTTATATGCGAAGTTGAGCAAGCGTGAGTTTTGGTTACCTCAGGTGTCCTTTCTGGGTCATGTGGTAAGTATGGACGGTATTTCTGTAGACCCGACCAAGATTTCTACGGTACTGGAGTGGGAGAGACCTTCTACACCGAAGGAGATTAGTAGTTTCTTAGGCCTAGCTGGCTATTACAGAAGATTCGTGGAAGGATTTTCGGTGTTGTCTGCTCCTCTAACTAGACTTACTCGGAAGAATACTGCTTTCATTTGGAGTGATAAATGTCAAGAGGCTTTCCAAGAGCTAAAAAAGAGATTATGTACTGCTCCGATTTTAACCTTACCTACTGAAGGAGTTGAGTATGCTGTGTATGTCGATGCGTCACATATCGAACTTTGTTGCATTTTAATGCAAGATGGTAAGGTGATTGCGTACGGATCGAGACAACTAAAGATCCACGAGAGAAACTGTTCGACACATGATTTGGAGTTTACTGCCGTAATTTATGCACTGAAGCTCTGGAGACACTTATTATATGGCGCGATGTGCAAGATCTATACTGACCATTAGACTTTGAAGTACGTCTTCACTCAGAAAGAACTAAATCTGTGCCAGCATCGGTGGTTAGAATATGTGGCGGATTATGAAGTGGAAATTCTCTATCATCCAGGAAAGGCTAATGTAGTAGCCGATGTCTTGAGTAGGAAGACCGATAAGATTTTTAATCTATCGGTGCAGTCCTTGATAGAAGAATTTTTGTTGATGGATATTGAGGTTGGGAGTAGTACTGTGCCTGCTAGTCTAGAAGCAGAAGAACCCTCTTGGATTTCCCTTACTCGAGCACATCAGAAGGATGATCCAGATTTGTTACATCTCCGAAATAGAATAGTGAAGGGAGAGCTACTCGATTTCTCTGTGGACGAGTTGGACACCCTGAAGTATCGGGGTATATTTTGCGTCCCCGCCTTTGGCGATATTCGAGCTAAGATCTGTGCTGAAGCTCATGGTTCCAGTGTGGCCTACCACCCTGGTTCCACAAAGATGTATAAAGATTTAAAGCAAATTGTTTGGTGGTCAGGGATGAAGAATGACATCGCCAGGTTTGTATCGGAATGTTATACATGTCAGCGTGTTAAGGCTAATCACAGAAGGCCTGGTGGTAGCTGACACCGCTTGATATTCCAAGTTGGAAATGGGAAAGTATTTCAATGGATTTCATCATCGGTCTGCCAAAATCTCCCCGTGGGCATGACTCTGTTTGGGTGATAGTCGACAGATTGACAAAGTGTGCTCACTTTGTGCCATTTAAGATTGGGTACTCGATGAAGAAGATAGTTGAGTTATATCTTGAAGAGATCATCAGGTTGCATGGTGTGCCTATTAGCATTGTATCAGATCGAGACTCTAGATTTACGTCTCGTTTTTGGAAGAGTTTACATGGGGGTTGGGTACCGATTTAAGATATTCCACCGCCTATCATCCTCAGACTAATGGTCAGACGGAAAGAGTAAATCAAATCGTAGAAGATATGATCAGGTGTTATATTTTGGATCATGGTGGTGCTTGGGATGAGCACCTCAGACTCATGAAGTTTGCTTACAATAACAGTTATCAAGAGAGTCTGCAGATGGCTCCGTTTGAGGCCTTGTATGGGAGGCGTTGTAGAACCCCACTATTTTGGGCTGAAGTTGGTGAGAGGCCGTTGTTAGGTCCGGAAGCTCTTGAAGAGATGAATTGTGCTGTGACTCATATTCGAGAAAGGCTTCGTGTGGCTCAAGAGCGCTATGAGAAGTATGCTAATCTTCGAAGGGTCGATCTGGAGTTTGCGGTTGGAGACTTGGTGTTTCTGAAGGTTTATCCGATGTCCGGTGTTAAAAGATTTGGTAGGAACCACAAGTTAGACCCCCGGTATGTGGGACCTTTCCAGATTCTTGAGCGCATCGGAGTATCGGCTTATAGGTTGGAATTGCCTGCGACCTTCCCTGGTGTCCATGATGTGTTCCATGTGAGCCAGTTGCGGAAATGTGTTCGTAATGATCGTCAAGTCCTCGACTCGATACCCCAGATTCAGCCAAACCTTACTTATGTGGAAGAACCTGTTCGTGTTCTGGATTTTCAAGAGCGGGTGTTGCGGAGAAAGACCATCCATATGGTCAAGATTCTTTGGAGAAATCAAGACGTCGAGAGCGTGATGTGGGAATTGGAATCGGTGATGAGGGGATCTCACCCGCACCTCTTCTCTTAGTTTCAAGTATGTCGTTATGTTTTCAGTTATGTTTGATTTTATCGTTTTGATTGGTTTTGGAGTTGTGTTAAGTTTCAGGACGAAACTTCTTTTTAGGGGGAGTGACTGTAATGCCCCCGATTTTTTTTGATGATTTTATTTGTTTGGGCAACGTCAGATTTATGACGTCGTGACGTTACTTTTAACGTCGATTTGACGGCGCAATGCCGTTAAGGCAATTTCACGTCCGTGCGGTCGAGTAGGGCGAATTCTTATTGTAATGGGAAGATTTTGCATTTGGAATTTAAGTTAAGTAATTTTGGACTTGCTCGTCACGTTTCATCGCAATCCGAGCATTTTTGGAGTCTCGGCGCGCGATTGAAGTTTTGGATTGTTTATGTTCGCCGTATATTTCGAAGATTAATATCTCGGGAATGGCTCGTCGGATTCTGGTTTTCATTTCGCCGTTAGATTTGTAGCATTGGTGTTCGCCTTCGGTGCAAGTTTCGTTTAATTCGGCGCTCGTTTGGGCTTCCTTGCTGAGTCTTCTCGAGAAGCTATGGTTCTACTCGATTAGCCCGTTTTAGATTTTACTCGGGCGCCGTTTTGAGGGCCAAAACGGCGTTGTATAAAACAATGGTCAACATGAAATTCGTTCTTCTCGACGATATCTACAACTTTCATGTTGACCACTTTTCTAATTGAAGCCGTTTTGAACCCCTAATTCCGTTGTTTCTGCAATAACTCGAGTGGTGAGCTGCTACTAGAGTATATGCTGCTTCTACTCGAGTAAGTCATGCTTTAACTCGAGTAATGAGCCTCTACTCGAGTATATTATGTTACTACTCGAGTAGGTATGTTACTACTCGAGTATATATGCTGTTACTCGAGTAGGTATGCTGTTACTAGAGTTGGTATGCTGCCACTCGAGTAGGCTGTTTTGTTTTACGTTCAGACATCGTTTTGAGGGTCAAAAAGGTGTTGTATCAAACACTGGTTAACATGAAATATGTTCGTCTCGACGAGATCTACAACTTTCATGTTGACCACCTTTCGATTGGAAGTCGTTTTAAAGCCCTAATTTCATTGTTCCCGCTATAACTCGAGTGCTGAGCTGCTACTCGAGTATATGCTGCTTCTACTCGAGTAATTCATGTTTTTACTCGAGTAATGATCCTCTACTCGAGTATATTGTGTTAATACTCGAGTAGTTATGTTATTACTCGAGTAGGTATGTTACTACTCGAGTAGGTATGCTGTTACTCGAGTAGGTATGCTGCTACTCGAGTAGGTATGCTGTTACTCGAGTAGGATGTTTCTGTCTGCGTTCAGAGGCCGTTATGAGGGTCAAAACGGCATCGTATCAAAAACTGGTCAACATGAACTTTGTTCGTCTCGGCGCGGTCTACAACTTTCATGTTGACGACGTTTTGATTTGAAGTCATCCTAGACCTCTATTTTGGGTTCCCGCAAAACTGCTCGAAATAAACTGTTTTTGACAAAACTTTTTATAAACATATATATATATATATATATATATATATATATATATATATATATCTTGGACTTAGGTTTTAGAACCAAACTTCATCTTCTCCGTTATTTTTCTCCCGAACCAGAGCAGCGAGCGAGAGAGAGAGAGTTTCTTTTTCGTGAATCTTCTGGTGGCCGCCGACGGTTCTCCGGTGCTCGAAATCTTCAACCGAACTTCGATCCGGAAAGCTCTCGCCGAGAGCTACGCTATCGTGGTAATTTCTTCCCCATTTCTTGAGTTTTTTCGTTAGGGTTTTTCGGCCCTAATCCCTTTTCCTCCATTTTTGTCTAGATCTCAACTTCTCCCGCATCCTTTTTGCCCCGTCCTACGATGTGGAGTGATTCGGTGGATATTTTCCGGTAAAAACCAAGGCAAGTGGTGGTTTCTCCTCTTTTCTCCTTGTCTGATTCGGTGGTAACGGCTATGTTTTCATGTTCCCTAAAATTTTCTACACTTATTCTTCCAAATTATTGCAAAGATTAACCGCTTTGTTGACCACATGTTGTTATGTTGTTATGCCATGATAAACTTGAACTTGTCTATTTATGTTTAATCATCCTTGAAGTGTCTTATCGATGGCTTAAGTGCCTTAGCTCTCGTTATCAAACGTATTAGAGTTTAATTAGGGTTGTAAATTGGTCCTAAGGGTTGATCAACCATGTCCGGAATCTAGTAATGTCAAGTAGAGTTTGTCGAGCCAAATCCCGATGTATTTGTGTTGTGGGTTTTTTTGGGTTTCTTGAATGCGGGTGTTAGTGGACGTTTCCACCTCCGCAGTGTTTGTTACCTTCATTAGTGCCCTGTGGAAGTCTACCTGGTTTTTGGATGTCTGCGTTGTATGGTGGAGAGCATGAGACTCCCTCGCAGTTAGACGGATTATATATCTATTGTTTTGGGTGGTGTGTCCAAGAGTGACCACTTCGCCTGCGTTTTTTTGGGTGGTGTGTCCAAGAGTGACCACTTCGCCGTAATTTTGGGTAGGGTCGACCACAGGTTCCTAATGAAGGTTTTGTTTTTTTTCTTTCTGGGGAAATATTTATGTAGTCACCTTATAGCCTTGTGCGTCTGGTGTACTCTTGTGGAACGTGACAAGTCACGTAGGAGTTCTCTTCCTGTTGATGCTCTGTTTCTTTTGTACTTTGCTTCAGTACTTTTGGTCTTGGGCTGGTACCCCTGTTGACCTTTGTTTATTTTGGCTTATTATTTTTTTCTGCCACTACTTGTACCTTCTTGCTGAGGTGTTCTGTCATTGAAATACCTCAGGTTCAGAGTTGTAGCAGGTAGCAGTGCTGGTTTTGGAGTTTTCTGGCGGCAGTGTTGGCCGTGGTTGTTACCTCGTCTTAGCGAGGTAGTTTGTTGGGTTTTTTTAGTTTTACTAGTTCAGACATACTTTTGTTCGTGGGTTCATGTCAGTTTGTTGGCGCCCACTGATTTTGTTAGTTGCTGATACTTGCTAGTTGCTCATTTATTTAATAGTGGATGTGGTTTACTTGCTCTCTGGGAGGATTTATGCTAGGAATGCATGTTAGGTATTTTTCAACTATAAAATCTACTACTATTACTTCATACATTACATGATTTGAAACTCTAACCCGTTATTTTTAGCGACCGTAAAAGCTATCTTTCCTACTATAATAAATTTAGAGTTCTGCATGGCATGAGTTGTCCTCTAGGGACGTTTATTCTCATGTAAGATGTTTGAGTCAACCTAAACAAGTATTTTTCTGCAGCGTATAACCATATTTTGATTCGTGGACTAAATGAGCCACTAAGCCAAGGGATACGGCTAACTGTTGTACTTAACTGATTTTCCTTAAAATAACTTAAAGGATCTTTCTCCATGATTAAGTAGGTTTTTGTCTGAGCGTCCGCATTTATCCCCTGCTGATGTGACATCATGACACGCATTTTCCCTTACTCTGATAAGCTATTTATGTGGTGAAAATGCGGGTTGTGACACTAGAGATCCTCAAAAATGTTGCATAAGTTAACTAGTGAGGGCGGAAATGACTTAGGCCTCCTTTTGGATAGCTTGAGCCTTGCAAACCCAAAACCTTAAATATTATACCCTTGCACACCCAATGTGGACCTAATCCCTATCCTTTTTAAACTCTACCATTAAAAGTCACCAAGGCCAAATCCTTACCTATTAGCACACCTATCATTGAGCTCTTCATGGAATGAGTTTGTTCGTAGTGATATGTGGCCTGAGTGCGTGTATTTTTGCACCCACTTGGAATGATCCCTACTATGAACCCCAAAAAAGAGAAAAAAAGACATAGTGATACGTGGCCTGAGTGCGTGTATACTTGCACCCACTCGGAATGATCCCTACTATGGCCCCTTGGTTAAGAAGAATAAATATTTAGAGTATCCTTCAAAAATGTGGGAAGTATACTAATTGCAAAGTCTGGGGGTGTTTTTATAACACTGACGTATGTTGAGGTATTTTCCAACAAAAGGCTCAATCGAGATTTAGGTGTGAAAGAAAACAAAACAAAATCTATTAAACTTATCTTTGATTAGCTCACCTATAATCTTCTATCATAAGATAAAAAGGCTACACCATAATACAAGTCCTAAGGATCCGACCTCACTAAGTCTAACTAGTGTCATGGAGAGGGTGTGAAAAGGGTAAGCTCATGACTATCAATATGGGTACTTATAAGTTTTGAAATACTAATACGTATTTTTTTGAGATTGTTATTTTATCCTCACATTTGTCATAGATGACTATACCTTTATTTCTAGGAAAGAGTGAAAGATAGTTAAAAGATATATTGGAGGAATTCTAAGATAATTTTATACTTAGAAACGTCTGCTAAACTATTTCCTATACGATTACATCATCAAAGTCCCATTTAAATTCATAGCAACCAGTGTGTAGAGATAAAATTATTTATTGGAAACCCAAGTTTCAATTAGTTTGCTTAGGGACAAGCAAACATCTAAGTCTGGGGGTATTTGATGAGTGCAATTATGATAGACTTTTTACTATCATAATTGTAATCATGTCCACTATTTTCTACCTCTTTGTGTAGTAATTTCGCAAGATTAGTTGAGGAATTGTCTTATCATGAATAGGAGAGCACAGTTAGGATTTTTGGTTACTCCTTGTATTAAGCTATATATTTATTATTTCATTTTTCTAATACAGGTAATGCCAACCAATGGAACTAAAAGACTTGGAGCAAACAAAGGAGTTCACGGAGTAAACATGGCTGATGACAGGACAAAAATTTAGCACACACGGGTAGACACACGACCATGTCAATACCCGTGTCCTATGTGCCCTAGAATTGAAGAAATTGGACGCAGGAGACAGAGACTCACACAGGTAGAGTGTGCCTACCTGTGTCTAATTTGAAGACGACTGCCGACCAAACCGTGTCTGTAGAACATGAAGAACAACACAGCCATGTCAGTACCCGTGTCATTTGACACGGCCCACTACCAGACACGCCTATTCGTGTGGAACTACCCTAGAACCGTCAACACAGCCTGACACATGGCCGTGTTTGTACCCGTGTTCGACTTTATTTGTTAGGATACTATAAAATTCCTATAAAAAAAATGAGATGGGACTTTTGGATCAGTTTTCATTGGGGAAAACTTCTGGAGCACGAAGTGGAGAATCCAAGAGAAGGAGGATTTGAAGGTTATTTTTTATGCATTTCATCTCTCACTAATACCTTTTAATCTTCCATATCTCTTGGTGATTCAACTTTAGTTATCTTTTATTTTGCATGAACTTTAACTTGGAACAATTTGTTAATCATGTATCGTCTTGTTTTCATCGAATTTGTGGTAATTTGTTCGTATGTAGGCTTGCAACCAAAGAGATTTCTCCTAATTATGAATTGTTTATTTGTTTTACATGAATTGCAAATCTCTAGATTGAGAAATTGGAAGTTTGTGATGATAGTTACATGTTCATATTTTGGTGTTAAATCTTTTTGTAATTCAAATTTCATGATCGAGAGATATGTTGTTTGGATACTTGGAATACGAATAAATGATTCATAGTATTTTAGAGATAAGATTTCATGAATGTACGTAGTAGATAAGGTGTTTCCACTAATGCAAACTTGAGTATTATAAATTGTTCGAGAGAAAGTTTACTAACTTAGGTTTAGATCTTGAATTGCTCGAGAGAGAATTCGATAGATGTTTACCCTTTACATTATAACAAATTTGATAGTCTTATTATTTCATGATTACGTAAAATTGAGTTAATGAATGAGTATTTCATGTAATTGCTCATAAACTTTCGGCTTTTTATCATCTTGAATTCCCCAATGTTTAATTATCCAAATAATCATAATTAGGTTAATTTAGATCTAAAATAAATTTTAATTGTTGGTACGATAATAGAGTGAGGGTGAGTACGAGTATTTGAAATGGCCCTGTGGAATACGACACGAGATATAGATTTCTCCTATACTATGATTGATAGGTGCACTTGCCTGAAAGTTAATTCAATCTAGCTTATGTCTATCTACATAGTTTATACTAGAGTGTAGAATGAATCTGCATCGAGTTATTACTTGTTAGCAAACGAAATCATCAATCACCTGTTCCTACCTCAGAGATTCTCTCAATCACCTATCTCAGGTCCCTCAAAAACACTACCTCAGCCTTTATAAAATAGGCTTACAACTCAGTGATCCACCAAAAACCACCTACCTCATGTCCCTCAAGAACCCTATCTCAACCTTTATAAAATAGACTTACAACTCAGAGATAAGATCTCCTACCCACTCAGATCTCTAGGAGATCTTACAAAATAAAGAGGTAAAGTATAAAGAATAAATTCTCAGAAAATAGAATTTCTGTAATCTGACTTATCTGTTTGCACAGATTCTTTAATCATCTGCAATGAATTTCTCCTTAATAAATTGGCTGGTTGAAAAGTTATTTTTCTAAATCTGATATCTACTTGATGTTGATCAGATTAATAAACTTGAAGAAATTGTTGATCAGATCCACCTTGATCTTCAGATCGACTTCTATAAATGATCTGGAGATTTTCTTGAAGACTTTCGTCTTCTTCCTCCTCCTCGGGATTGAAAAATGAATGAGAATCTTCTGATTGCTTTTTTTGATTCTTCTCTCTCTTTTGTTGGTGTAGACTACCCCTCTATTTATAGCCTTCATGGATGGGTAGTTACTGAATGATGAAATCATCGTATGACATCAAACATCAAATTCTCCCTTAAACTGTTTCTGTTGATATATATCTTATTATTGTACCTAATGTGAGAGTTCTGACTCATCTTGACACTTTTGTGTTGACACTGCAAATTTTCTGAAACATAAGTGTCGAGATGTCCAAAGTGTCTCGACACTTGTGTCCAGACATCTTAGCAGTCTCAACACAATTCTACTTGAAGGAATTTCCAACTGAAACTTGAGAGTGTCAAGACAGTTGATTTATCTCGACACAAGCATTGTCTGTGTCGCCATCTTTTGTTTTGCTTGCTGTCGACATTTTTTGTTCTGCCTGGTGTGGACATCTTTTGTTCTGTCTTGTGTCGACATCTTTACTTCTTCATTGTGTCGAGACAGTTGATTTTTTTCGACATAATTTTACGCAGTAAAATTTCATGTCTTCTTTGTGCCGAGACAGTTGCATTGTGTAGGCACAACTGCTTTAACCTTTATAGTATCGAGTAAGCTGACTTAGACTTCAAAGTGTCGAGACAACTGACTTGTCTCGACACAGCTGTCTTGAATCTTCTATGTGTCAAGTTAGCTGACTTGTCTCGACACAAATTTTTTAAAGGTGTCGACACAGTTGAAGTGTGTCGACACATTTGCACTTAGTCAATTTTCTGCGTTGCAAGTTGTTGAATGTAGACTGTGCTGACTTGTCTCGTCACAGCTACTGCAAAGGTGTCGACACAGTTGAAATTTGTCGACACTTTTGAACTTTGACAATTTTTCTTCAAAAACAAGTTATCTTCTTGTGTCCACCTGTCCAATCAATATGTAATCCCGCAAACATAAACTGAAATATACATCAAATACAAATATATGTATATCATTGAGTTGAAAGAACTTCTTCAAATCAAGTACATTGTGACTAATGTACCAAACACGCATAATATAGATCGTGTTGTGTGTGCCGCTCCAGACTCCTCAGTACATCACAGGAGGCAAACCACAGTCTCTAGATCACGCCAAGCACGTCGCTCCTGTTTCCAAGCACCCGTTGCAGACTCTAAATTGCGTGAAGCACGCTGACCACACTATTGATAATCAATAGAAGACTCCAGAGCTCAGCGCAATTCTTTGCGTAAGAAGTAATACTTAGCTCTGTCTCCCTCAATTTCTCTAAAAAAAAAATTTAGCAACCTTAGAAGATAGTGAAGGATTGGTCTTCACCGATCCGACCACGTGGTATTTAACCTCTTCCCGGGATTTTTCACGTTAAAAAAGTGTACTGCCATCTAAATCAATTTATGCGACTATTTCCGCGCTCGACAGCTCCCGGACTAAGACCGTGCAATTTAGACCGGTCTGCAGGTGGCTCGAGTGAGCCGCAACAAATAGTACCCTTATTTAACGAAGGACATGTTCATTATTGCAAAATTTGCGACATCTAGATCAATTAATTAAAATTTTACGTTGTATACTTCAAATTAATCGACAAAAAGGTCTGATTGCTTCGTTGAGTTTGGATAAAAGTATAAACGTCATTAAAGCCCTGTATATTTCGGCCGTAGCATTTTGTAGCGTTGAAAATGAGAGAAATGGAAATGGAGCGATGAGAATAGAGGTAGCTTTGAAGTTGAATGTCAAAAATGATATTTTAGAGCATTGAAAATTGACAAAGAAGTTTTACCGAATGTATTTTTTTCCGGAATCCGGATTCGAATCCGAAATTCAGATTCGAATCCGAAATCCCAAATTCGAATCCAAATTCCGATCATTTTATTCATATTCGAAGGATTCGAGAATAGTTCGAAAATATTGAAATTTATATGTTAAAAAATTAATATATATAAATAAATATTAAATATAATTATATCTAAATATTAAATTAAATATTATAAAAATCAAATGCAATAATTCAGATTAATCTAACATTTCATAACAAATATAAATCCACCATCGAATATTTGATCAAAGCCGAATCCAAGTCTTTACATTTTATGTAAAATTTGAATTCGATTCAAAAGTCATTCGATTCGATTCGTGATTACCCTTAATAACAATCACTAAAGCTTCATTTGGTTCGACAGTGACAGGTCGATCCGGCGGGTGGAAACGTAGTGTTCGAAACGGATGAGGGAGGTGGCTGCTCCAAACGGAGCTTTTTAGGGTGTTTCTCAAGGCAGACGGATGGAAACGGAGTAAACGCCGCCAGAGATTCATTTGTTTATATGCCTTCTGGCGGCATTTGCCCTAAACAGATCAGCGAAACGCCGAACCAAATAGAGCCTAAGAAAAAAAACATTTTTGAATACTAAATATAACAGTGGCGTTGACGGCAAACAGGCGTCGATGTCAATAATTATTTTAAATCCAATTTCACTCTAAAAAAACAATTTCATAAGCCAAGGGAAAATTTGGACCGTGTTGAGTTGTGTGATAAAAACAAACTCAAAATTTGCAAACTTCTTTATCAATAATAATAATAATGATTTCAAATTCACGTGAAAAAAAACACAATCATTATTATTTTAAATTATATATACATGGAACCAAAAGATCCTCTTGCACAAATACACTCACTAACAAAAATAGACAAGCTGCTGTAGTTTCATTAGTTATACTCATTCCAAACCAACATAAACAAGTACAGCACAGGACTCCGACCCTCCTTCCTAGAAATTTTTTGGTACTTATAACACATATTTTTGTTTGTGTGCGAATAAATACATTCGCATAATTCAAAATTTCAACGGTATAGATTCTTGACTAAAAAATACGACCATATTTCTTAAATACGATAGCTTTTACTATAGTTTAAAAATGGTGATTATTATTAGCACTGCAGTTTTGAATAGTCACAACATATTTTTCCCTAATTTCTCACGCTTTTTGAAAATACGTCTTGTATATGCATTTTTAGGTAAAGTGTTCACCACTAAAGTTGTAGATCTCGACGAGATCTACAACTTTCGTGTTGAATATTTTTCCTAAAAATGTATGTACAAGACTTATTTTCAAAAGACGTGAAAAATTAGAAAAAAAATGCGGTGCTACTTGTCAAAATTGTGATGCTAATAATAAACATCTTAAAAAAATCTACCCTTGAAATCACGATTATACCTCACTATATTTACTTTTGCCACGAAAAATAGGTACCTTGCACCTACCAAAAAATTTCTTCCCGACTGCCAGTACCCACCCAACTCACTCAATTGACCGCCTGCCAACCGCACCCTCCTGATCCAATGGCGCCGACAACGCCACGTGCATCATCCCATCACTGTCCTGCTCCTCTCCCCAAGATGCCGGCCGCCGCCCTGACGAAAACCGCCTCATCGCCCCGAGAACCCCCGGCGTAACTATCGTATCTCCCGCAGTGGCCGTTCCTGAAGACAGCCTACCCGACCAGGGGACAATCTTTTCCGGCGGGGTGGATGCCTCCTCATCACTTTCGTGCTGACGACTCACCGGCCGGCCGCAAAGGAAGATCCCGGCTAGCCTCGCCAACCATCCGCCGGATCCTGGTTGCCTCCGTTCGGCATGCGACGAGATGGATGGCGCGGACTGCGGCTGGTGGCGCTGATGTCGAAATCTCTGTCGATGGCCGTCGGAAAGCACTTTCCCGAAGCAAGAAACCTTAGGGGATCCTGGTTCCGGCGGTGGCACCGCCGATTTCAGCCCCACATCGCTCGGCTTCTTCTTCGAAAACATACGGCCGTTGGGCAGACGGCGCGCGCTGACGCCGAGATAGCTCGTGTGCTGCATTTTGTTGGGCAGCGCGATGATGGGGGCCTTGGGCTTAAGATTGCCGGAGTAGCGCTGGGAATTTGACAGGGGCTGCTGCTTCTGATTCCCGTGCTGGGATTTGGGATTAGTGTTCCCCTTCGTCGAATCGTCCCGTTCGTAGACGGCGTTGATGTCGGCCCAATCTATGTCCTCCCCGATCCGAATCTGGAAAGACTCCGCCGGCATGTCTGGGTCCTCCTCCGCCGGCTTGGCCGCCGGATTCTCTCCGCCGATCATGGTCTCGCATGAGATCTTGACGTCACCCCCGCAGAGGAGCGTGTCAAGGTCCACCTGAGGCATTTGATGAAATTACGCTGTGAGAGAGTGAAAGAGCTGTGTGGGGGGCGGGGGTGAAAGGCGAGTGCGGGGAATATCGCTCATATAAAGGTCGATGTGATGTAACGGCCAGGATTTGCCCCGCGATTCCGTTCACGATTTTGCAAGCACGAACATTCTAACTACGAAGTCCTAAAGTGCTTTAAAAAAAGGTACAGGAAAGGTGAAAACGAAATTAATTAGCAGATCTATTCGTGCGACTGTAGATGGGAGGACGCTTATAGCTGCAAGTATTGAAATCTATGTTTTTTTCATTTTATTATTATTACTTTTTTGAAATCTCCAAGATTACTCACATGTTTGACTCCAACGTTGGAAAAGTATTCTAGACGCTTCTCAAACTGCCTGTTAGTTTGATGAACTTATCCTAAATACAAATCAAAGTTCTACAAGAAAAATACGATTACAAATTGATTCGCTAAACTAATTGTTAAACTAATTGTTAAAATGTCAAAAAATATGTATGTGAATCAAAACTTCTTGCTACAATCTTTTTCTTTTTATCATGGGAGTGCTCGACAAGGACATGTACATGGAGAGCACTAAAAACCATCTCTTATTATTACTTTACTATTAAAACTTCCATGAGGGTAGTATTTCAATTGACATGATTTCTTATTTACTTTTGTGCATTTTTTATATTTTATATTATTTCTATATATAAATATGTGTATATTATCTTTTATGTGTTGCAGGTTGCTCGGTTTTCCTCCCGTCAGGAAAATTTGACTGTCTTAGTTCTGAGTTGGACCAGACTTGCGAACACTCAAGTGAAAACCAAACAACAACGACAAGAAGCTTTTTAACGTGAAAAATACGAAAAAGTCAAAAATCACGTGATCGGATGTGTGTCGGGCCAAAATACACTATTTCGCTTTGTTAAAAAGTATTTGGATTTTCTCGGAAAGTGACACGTCACCTCTGTGTTACAAGATTTGAGGGTAAAGAGGAGAAAAAAAACTAAGTTTACGAAACTTCCACGATGCATTCCTGAGAATGTCCACGAGAGCGCTCCTCAGTGCCTTCTTCTGTGTTCACTGGAGCGTCCAAGTGAGCATTAAGCATTGAGCAGACTAGAGAGGGAGCATAGCAAATTTTGAGCAAAGGAACAATCTAATTTCAACGTTCTCGCTGGAAAACCACATAGTTCTCTCGATTTCTCTAAAGTTGTTTGTGTTTAAATGAATGACCGGAGACACTTTATACCTTTCTGGAGGGACTTGCTGGTAATTGCGCCTAACTGAGTCTTGAGTTGGTGAATGGTCTCGCTCCATTTTGGTCAACTGGATCACCAATTTTCAAGAAATGACGAACATGCCCACCCCCCACCCCCCGGGCGGGCCGGGCACGTTGCCCAACGACGTTCGAAGGTGGTTGGGGCGCGAGCGCGTAGTTTGGCTGAGCACCTACGCACAGTCTGGTTGAGCGCGTGTAGTGGTAAGCTACGAGTGTGTGCAGGCCGCGTGCGCCGATTGGGCGCCTCCGCGCCCATGGTCGTGTGTCAGTTATGTGCGGTACCCGCGTGCGCTTGGTTTCATCCCTTCTTTTAGGGTGACTTTGGAACCTTTGAACAGACGCAGCTCACTCGACCGTGTTGTATTTGTTGAAGCCAAAAACTGGCCTCAACGAGAGTTCGGACCTAGGGATGTAGCTGACACCTATTTCTCCCAAACCTCAACTCCTGACTAGTGAGAAAGAACCAAGAACTGACCCTAAGCCTCAGCTGGGAGGTCTCACCTCTAACCCAGAAGTTCTCTGAGCGCTTCCCTTCCAAAGCTAATTGTTGTGCTAGGAGTACCTCAGAAAATTCTAGAAAGAAAATGAGAGTATGAAAAGATCTGCTTGCTGAGATATCCTGCGGGTCTATTTATAGATTTTCAATATCAGGTCTGTAAAAAGCGTATTTACGTTGATCTAAAAGTACTAAAATACCCTGGGCTGGTCTGCCAATAGCCAAACTCTGTTGTTCTGAGGAGCTAAATGCAGACTTAGGGGCATCTGAAAGATAGATGATATATCTAATATACTGTAGAGGGGGGGGGGTGAATAGAGTGATTTTAAAACTTTTTACTGTTTTTATAATTTATCAGTAAATTAGTGATAATAGTAGTTATATAAAATGAAAAGGGACTAAGCTAAATCACACAACCACAGTACAGCAAAACAAAGGAAAAATGAACACACAAACAACACAAGAATTTATAGTGGTTCTCCAAATCTGGGTACATCACATCTTCAACCACCCTGGTAGGAATCCACTAGCAGTTTTTTGATCAGGTGAATGCCACAAAAGGTTTTTGCTCAGGTGCCCTGTCACCACAAGATATATTTGCCGCGAGATCTGACAACCATTCAGGCTTTTGATCTGGTGACCAAAAACCAACAAAAACTTTTGAAGGGAGTTAATAAATCCTTTATATAGGAGGTTAAGAAGGTGATATTGCCTTCTCTTTCTCTAATCAACAGAGAAGACTTTAGTGGATTGCTGGTGTCAAAGCTCCCCCTAAGATGTTGAAATGTTCAGGAAGACTGGAGCTTTGCTACGGGTGTAGGTCTTTAGATTTGTTGTTGATCTTCAGCAAGCTTCCAGAGTAATTGTTATTTGATTGTCCCTTGAAAGCTTTGAAGAAGATTTGCTGATTAAGACAAAATTAATTTTCTCAGAATTTTTCATCTTGTTTCTTTGTGTATGTATCTCTATGTCGTCTGAAAAAGAATCTCTTTTTTATATCCTGCTACGTCATTCTGCTTTTGAATTTTGAATTACATGCAGTAATTGCTGATTAGATTCTTGGAATTGAAACGTCTGGAATATAGTCTTTAATGAGTTTCTCAAACTGTCCCAGTGAAATAATCAAGTAATTAACTCTGACGAAATCCATAATTAATGCTGCCATGAACGGCTATATTCTTGAGAATATTGTTGAAATTTGTGAAGTGGAAGTGGGTGACGGGACAGGCCGGGCGGCCTGTGGCGGACAGCTTTGGCGGACTGGGCGGACTAGGCGGACTGAGGTTTGCGGCCTGGTGGAAAGTCTGGTGGAAGTCGGCTGTGTTCTGAGCGGGTTGTTTCATGGAGTCCGCGGTTTGGTGCGGCCTGGTATCTGCGGATAGAGAGGCTTTGCGGACTGGTGCTTTGCTCAGTGGCCGCGGGTGCAAGCTTGTGCTGAAAGGCGGGTTGGCTCTTGTCCGCGGGAAGCTTGCGGACTGAGCTTAGAGCTTGGCTAAGGCCTTGTCGAGCTCTGGTGGCACAGCAGGCGAGTTGCTGTGGAGATCGTTGTGGCGGCCTGGTTTTGGAGTCCGGGAGGAAGCTACTGCGTTGGACAAGTGCGAGGTGCTCGCGGACTGGTGGCGGTCTGTGCTAGGGTGTTTGGCGGACGTGAACTTGTGTCCGCCATGCTCGCATTGTTCCTTGATGGTTTTGGGCTTGGTCACACCTTGTGCCAAGTTCATGGTGTCCGCCATATCCGCCAAGTCCGCTGTGACCGGGCGGTATGTTTTTTAGCTGCCTTTGGTCGTGGACTTGTGGCGGATTGAGGTGTGTGTCTTGCGGACTGCCTCGGGTTGGTGCGGACAGCCATTGAAGGGGGTTTGCTGTCCTGAAGCGGTTGGAGCTTTGCGGGCTGATGCCTTGTCCGCTTAGCTTAGGCGGACTGGAGAGGGTTCGTCAATGGTTGCCTTGCTCCTGGCGGTTTTCCTTGGTGACCGGCTAAGTCCACGCGGACTGAGCGGACGGTCGTTTGTATTCGCGCGGACTGGGGCGGTGTCGCTATCTCTTGGGCAGTGACCACACTCCTCACCTGGCCTATAAATAGGACCCCCGTGGCACATCTACAGTAACCTAAGCAACGTGAGTGAACAGTAAATTGGGTTGAGCGAAGTGCTGCGGTCTATGTTTGCCAGTCCGCGCGGATTGTTTCAGGCTGACGGTTTGCTGTGTGCAGGTCGCGCGGATAACATCAAGGAGCCAGGAGTTTGGCTGTGACTTCGGTCAGTGCTTGGAAGTGTGCGGTCTCTGCGGACTCAGCAGGAGGTCGCTCTGCGGCTTGTCAGTTCTGTTTCAACTTTGCCAGCTTCAATAACCTGTCCGCCGGCTTCAGGCGTGTTGAAGTATTAGACCGGGCGGCTTAGCGGTCTGATCCTGCGGTTTGTTGACCGAGCGGTCTGGCGGTCTCTCTGGTGCCTGGAGACCGGGCGGTCTATCGGTCTACCTTTGCGGCCTGTTCTATCCTGTTGGGGTTGCCGAGCGGTTAGCCCATCTGTCTAACCGCGCGGCCTATGCGGTCTCCATTATTCTAGCCGCTCAGTACTGTAAATGTTTAGTCCCACATTGTTTGTATACTCTCTTTCTTATCTCCTCCATTCTATATAAGGGAGGCCATACCTTTGTAAATGATATCTTTTTTGGATAATAAAATTTCAATTATTCAAAAGTTTATTCGCTTGTTCTCTACTTTTCGCTTCTTTTCTCTACTTTCTAACATGGTATCAGAGGACACGGTCATTTCCTTCTGATTCTGTGCGCTCTTTGTTGTTCGCGGCTTGTTTTCCGCGTTCTGCGACTTGCTTCGCGACTTGATTTCTCTCTGTCCGCGCGGCTTGTTTCTATCCGCGCGGCTTGTTTCTATCCGCTGCCTTGTTCGCGCGGCTTGCTTCTTCTTACTTCTCTTCTCCTCCTGCCCTTTGTCGCAGCGACCTGTTTTCTTGTCGCCGCGCTCCTTGTTCTTTCCTACCGCTCCGACTTCCTAGTCGTTGCGGTCTGTCCCTATCCGCGTGTGTTGTCTCTTTACTCGCGGCTTGCTGCTGTGATCTGCCTGACCGTGCGGGTTGTTCCTTTCTCACCCGCATCTTGGTCGCGGTCACCAGCTCTTCTCCTCTCTTCTGTTCGCTCGGCCTTTTTAGTCCGCGCGACCTCTTCCCCGCTGTGCCTTTGACCGCCTTCTCTCAGCTGCTGTGATCTGCCTGACCGTGCGGGTTATACCTCTCTTACCCGCATCTTGGTCGCGGTCACCTGCTTTTCTCCTCTCTTCTGTTCGCTCGGCCTTTTCAGTCCGCGCGACCTCTTCCCCGCTGTGCCTTTGCGTCTTTCAAGCCGCTACTGTTCGCGCGGCTTCTTCCGTTTTCTAACCGCTTCTGTTCGCGCGGCTTCTTCTGCTTGCCGGGTTCTATGACTACCTCCGGTCTCACCACTACTCCTGCAGCTCCTTCACCTCCTCCTCCTTCGGGCAACCTTGGCACCCTTTCCAAGCTTGTTGGCTCCAACTATCCCGATTGGAGTGTTTCTTTCACCTTTCTCCTTCGTACTCAACGCAAGCGTCATCACCTCACCGATGACCCTCCTCCTCGTACCTCTCCTGAGTTTGATGACTGGGATGCGAGTGATGCTCTTATTCGCACCTGGCTGGCCAACAGCCTTTCTGATGAGTGCCTTCCCGTCATTCTCCATGATGAGATGGTCAAGGCCGCCTGGCTTCACCTCGCTGCTCTCTATTCTAAGGGGGGCCAGACGTCCCGCATTTATACTCTCTACGCGGACCTCTTCGCCTGCCCTTCCATGTCACCGGCTGCGGCTTATCAGCAGGTTCAGGCTCTTGGTGCTGAAATCCTCCAGAATCGCCCCTTCTCCGCGGACTTGGCCGACCAGCACAAACACTTCCAGGAACTCCTGGTTGTTTGTTATCTTCTTCGTCTTCCCGACTCTTATGATATGATCCGCCAGCAGATCTTGGGTGAGGCGGAATCTCCTACTTTGGATGCCACTGCGGCTCGCAATGCCGCCGTTACTTCGCTCCTCCAGCGGCCTCTGTTGGCCTCCCCCCTTCCCAGGACTCCTTTGCTCACAAGGCTCAGCGGGGGGGCCCCAGTGGCCGTGGCTCCTCTGGCGGACGGGGTTCCTCCCGGTTCCTCTGCTCTCACTGTGGTCGTACTGGCCATACTGTTGACCGCTGCTGGCAGAAAGATCCTCATCTTCGCCCTTCCGGTGATGCTCCTTCGGCCTCCGCCTCTTCTCGGTCGTCTGCCTCTGTGGCCACGACGTCAGGTAGTGCCCACGTCGTCACCCAAGGTAAATGGCTGATTGACTCCGGTGCCACCAATCATATGACGGGCAACCCTCATTGCTTCTCCCGTCTTGAGACCCATGACCGCTTACCCCCAGTTCGTGTGGCGGATGGTTCCCCGTCCCCGGTTCATGGGACGGGCATGGTTCAACTCACTCCATCGCTTTGCTTGGAGGATACCCTCTATGTCCCGAAGTTCCCGTGCAATTTGTTATCAGTTACTACTTTATGCCGGCAACTTCAGTGCTCCGTCTTATTCACTCCCACTACTTGTTCTTTTCAGGACCCGAGGACCCAGCGGACGATTGCTACTGGGACTGAGAGCGGCGGCCTCTACTTCCTCGACGATGTTTCCGCTCTATCTGCCTACTCCTCCTCCACCGATCTCCTTCAGTGGCATCTTCGTCTTGGACATCCTCCTCCTCGGCTTATTCGTCAGCTTCTGCCTCACTTACCTCCTACCAGTTCTCCGCTCAACTGTGATGCATGTCAGCTTGGCAAACATCATCGCTCCTCCTTCCCACCGAAGCAAGGCCGTGGCTCCTCTCGCATTTTTGATCTTATTCATTCTGATGTATGGGGTCCTGCTCCTACCCTCACAGTTGGTCGGGGCAGTTCCTATTTTGTCACTTTTATCGATGATTTTACTAGATGTACCTGGGTGTATCTCTTAAAAGATCGCTCTGAACTATTTTCTGTTTGGCAATCATTTTACTTTATGATTAAGACTCAGTTTGCTGTTTCTATTAAAGTCTTACGTTCTGATAATGCCAAGGAGTATCTGACTCATGAGTTCTCCGCGTTCTTTCACGAACATGGCCTCCTTCATCAAACGACTTGTGTTTACACCTCCCAGCAGAATGGGGTGGCGGAGCGTAAAAACTGTCACCTGCTTGATGTTGCGCGTACTCTCATGACGCAGATGCACGTCCCTCGCTCCTACTGGGGCTACGCTGTGCTCCTCGCCTGCTATCTCATCAATCGTCTTCCCTCCGCGGTTCTCCACGGCCAGACTCCCTTCTCCCTTCTCTACCCCCACCAGGAACCTTTTCCTCTTCCTCTCCGTGTCTTTGGCTGTACGGCCTTTGTTCACGCTCCCTCCGCTACCCGCGACAAACTTTCCCCCCGTTCCACCAAGTGTGTCTTTTTGGGGTACTCTACCACTTAAAAAGGCTATTGCTGCTTTGACCCCCTTCTCCGCAAGCAGTTTGTATCCGCAGATGTGACGTTTTTCGAAAATGCTTCCTATTTCTCTCCTTCCTCTTCTCTTCCTTCTCTCCCTTCTGATATCTCCGTTCCTTCCACACCTCTTCACGTTTTCCCACCTTCGTCTACTCCTCCACCCACTCCTTCCCAGTCCGTCTCTCCACCCACCCCTCCACCCTCCTCTCCGCTGCCGTCTCTCTCTAGTCCCGGGCTAGCCTTCTCCGCCACGGACGCTCCGGTCGCTGACGCTCCCGTCGTCGACGCTCCCGTTGACCTGGATGTTCCCATTGCCCTTCGCAAAGGGGTGCGGGCGTGTACTCAACACCCGCTCACGGCGGTTGTTTCTTATGATCAGCTTTCTCCTTCTCGCAGGTCCTTTGCCTTGGCTATCTCTGCTACCTCTACTCCCCGTACCTACCAGGAGGCTCTCGCTCTCCCTCATTGGAAGTCTGCCATGGATGAGGAGATGGCTACTCTTACTGAACGGGGTACCTGGACCCTGGTTCCTCCTCCCGTGGGCACTGATGTGGTTGGCTGTCGCTGGGTCTTCGTTGTAAAGTTTCGCCCCGACGGCACTGTGGATCGCTACAAAGCCCGGCTGGTGGCCAAGGGCTTTACTCAGACTTATGGCGTTGATTACTTTGATACCTTCTCTCCGGTTGCTCGCCTCAGCACCATCCGGGTTCTCTTTTCTGTGGCTGTTAACCGGGCTTGGGCTATTTCCCAGCTTGATGTGAAGAATGCCTTTCTCTATGGCGATCTTCAGGAGGACGTCTATATGGAGCAACCTCCTGGGTATGTTGCTCAGGGGGAGACACATGTCTGTCATTTGAAGAAGGCCATTTATGGCCTAAAGCAGAGCCCTCGGGCATGGTTCGAAAAATTCAGTGGTATTGTGGCAACCATCGACTTTCAAAGGAGTTCGGCCGATCACTCCTTATTCATTCGCAAAACGGCCTCGGGACTGGTGGTTTTGGCCGTATATGTGGATGATATTCTCCTTACTGGTGATGACCGAGATGGGGTGGACTTGACGAAGAAGCACCTCCGTCAGCACTTGGTCACAAAGGATATGGGCTCCCCAAAATACTTTTTGGGGATAGAAATCTCTCGGAAACCTGACTCCTTGGTTCTCTCTCAACGGAAGTATGCCCTTGATCTTCTTCGAGAAGCAGGCTTGACAGGTGCCAAACCAGCTCATCTTCCCATGGCTGTTGGAGAAGACAAAACGTGGACGGATGAATCGCCTCTTCTATCTAATGTCACACGGTACAGACGTTTGGTAGGCAAACTCATCTATCTCACGGTGACTAGACCCGACATCGCCTACGCTGTAGGAAAGGTCAGTCAGTTTATGCAAGCTCCCAGGGAGTGTCATCTTCAGTCCGCCCTGAAGATTTTAGAGTATATCAAAGCAACACCGGGCAGAGGGTTACTCTTCCAGAAGAATGGCCATCTGAGGGTTGAGGCCTACTCAGATTCAAGTTACGCGGATGACAAAGGCGATCGTAAATCCACGTCAGGTTTTTGTACCTTTGTTGGAGGTAATCTCGTGAGTTGGAAGAGCAAGAAACAGTCTGTTGTTTCCAGATCTAGTGCCGAAGCAGAATACCGGAGTATGGCGTCAACTACGTGTGAGTTAAAGTGGTTGCGGGCTCTCATGCTTGACCTGGGCGAGGTATATGACTGTCCTCTCCCTATGTTCTGTGACAACAAGGCCGCTATACACATATCCAGAAATCCGGTCTTCCATGAGAGAACGAAGCATATAGAGGTTGACTGTCACTTCATTCGGGAGGAGATTTTGAAGAAACAGATTTGTACTCCTTTTGTCACCTCTGACAAGGAGTTGACAGATATCTTCACCAAGCCGGTTTCTACTTCCTTCTTCCGCATTTGTGACAAGCTGGGCATGATTGATATCTATGCTCCAGCTTGAGGGGGAGTGTTGAAGTATTAGACCGGGCGGCTTAGCGGTCTGATCCTGCGGTTTGTTGACCGAGCAGTCTGGCGGTCTCTCTGGTGCCTGGAGACCGGGCGGTCTATCGGTCTACCTCTGTGGCCTGTTCTATCCTGCTGGGGTTGCCGAGCGGTTAGCCCATCTGTCTAACCGCGCGGCCTATGCGGTCTCCATTATTCTAGCCGCTCAGTACTGTAAATGTTTAGTCCCACATTGTTTGTATACTCTCTTTCTTATCTCTTCCATTCTATATAAGCGAGGCCATACCTTTGTAAATGATATCTTTTTTGGATAATAAAATTTCAATTATTCAAAAGTTTATTCGCTTGTTCTCTACTTTTCGCTTCTTTTCTCTACTTTCTAACAAGGCGGGTAGGGGTGTTCCTCAGTTCGGGTTCAGCAGGAGGCGAATAACGGTGTGTCCGCGCGGCCTCGCGGCTTCGGCGGACTCCGTGGTATTCGGCGGATTGCAGCATAGTTCGGGCGGCTTCGGCGACCTCGGCGACCTCGCGGTCTCGGCGGACTCGGGTGCTGTCCGCCCGGCTTGTTTTTTTTGGTGCTTCTGTTTTTCAGCTGTTATACTAGCGAAATCATGTCTCGCTATGTATGCCTCGCATTGTAAAGAAGTGAATGAATAATAGACCTGCTTGTGCTTCCATTGTTTGTTGGGATTTACCTTTGTACCTCTAGTCCTTGGTTTCCGCTGGTTCAACGTGTGAACTGGGTAGTTCCGAAGATATTAATTTGGCGTTTGGGCTATCTTGCTTACCACGTTGAGAAAATTTAACAAATATGAGCATTGATTACTCAAAGAATAGAATGAATTTGGAACAGAAATATGAAAAACTTATCATTTAGGTTCTAAACAGATTTCGACGACCTCAGGGTAGATTTCATCGACCAGAGTTCCAAGTTCGTCGAGCTAAGAAATCCCCTTCGTCGACTTGAGCTCAGCGATCCAAGTCCCTAAGAATAGCTGACATTCTCTGAGCTCCAAATTCATCGAACTGAGAAATCTGTCTGGAGCTGAGTTCGTCGACCTGAGCTCGAATATCGTCGAGCTCTACTTAGAGAAAGAACTCTGAGTTCGTCGATCTGCGATCGACAATCATCGAGCTGAGTTCGAAGAACTTCGAACTAATAATCGGAACTCTGATTTCTTCTAAGTTTTGATCTTTGAAGTATTTACAAGGCTAGATCACAAGATGTCTAATCCTAGTTAGACTGTCCTTAACCTTAGAACTAACAAATTGAACATATGCTATACATGATGGGTCAAAACCTAATAGTGAACCTTAACTCAAATCCAAACTAGGGATCCAACAATCTCCCCCTATTTGGGTGAGGTCACTAAACATAAAAAATAATAATAACACAAAGAAATATAAATATCTGACAGAATTTTAAACTAATCAACATATATGATATAGCTAAGTGCAATACATATATATGTCTCAGAGAGATAAATGTTCAAGGATTGTTAGAGGGAGGAGTAGATGAAGGTTTATAAAACACAATTTTCCTGTGAGGATCTGTAGCTTCCCTTTAAGTCATTTTCATATCTTGAGCTCCAAGAACTGTAATAGTTGAGGCTCTGGGAACAACTGCTTCAAGATGTGCCTACATATACTTATTTGGATGAAATAACTGTCTATCTACCTGAAATTTGTCAAGTTCTTTTTTCCTGAAGGTAGACATTATAGTGAATTGAGATGGATCTGATCCTTCTTGTCTTGCTTTATTCATCTGAGACAGTCCAATCAGTTCATGAAATATAGTCATTCTGAAGTTAGGATCTAACTCAGGTTCATAAGTTGGAGAGGGAGGTCTCTCTATATCAGCTTTAGAAGCATCCTGAGCAGACTTTTGAGAGTTTCTGAAAATAATAGATTCCAGTTGAAAATTTGTTGATGGCATAGACTGTTGAGATTGGCTTTGATAACAGAACTGTGGAGGGCTGCACTGACTGTATTTTCCAGAAGGTCTAGAAGACTTGTGAGAGGATGATCTTTGATATTGAGAAGAGGTTGAAGCAGGCTTATGAGTCTTTGTAACACTTCCAGAAGATTGAGAAACATTTCCAGTAGCACCTGCAGGAGGAGGAGGAGGAGGTCCTCTCCAGTTCCTTTAAGGAGGAGGAGAGAATCTACTGCTCTTCTTCCTAGCTTTTTAATCATTTTTAGACAGCCATATCCATCTAGGCATACCTGGATAAGGTGTAATATTATTTAGGATGTAGTAGGGTGTGTCAGCAGTCAGGTTAGGCTTAGGAATAGCCTTAGCAGGAGCTTTTCTCTTCTTGGATTTTGCCTTTTTAGAATTTGATTCATCAGAATCATCATCATCAGATGAACCGAGAGGATTGGCATATAGATCATCAATCTCTTTTAGAATATCTTTAGAGATCTGCTTCTCAGCCTGATGCTGTACTGAAATTATTGGCTCTACAACACTTTCAAAAGCAGTCTGATCTCCTTGCACTTCTTCCATATTAGCAAATAAGATGTCATTCAGGTCTGGCATAGGTGACTCACACCAGCCAAAGGTTGGTGGAGAGAAGGCCTTGTGCATAGAAACTGGTTCAACAATATCTTTAACAACAAAACTTGCCTTTAGTTGTTATATAACTTTAGGACTTACTGGAGCAGTATAAGGTATAATAGCTCTAGAATATGGAGTAACAAAACTGGGTAGAATATATCTGTACACTGAATCAAAAGAATGCAATAAAGAAACTAAATTGACTGTGGGATTTAAAAAGAAATCACCAGCAGTGATTATTTCTACTATTGTATCAGCCATATCTATATCAGAACCAATTAAATCAATTATTTCTATTGGAGGGGCTGCATCTGCTGAATCATCAACCATGTCAGAATCTGCTGTTGCTGGAGCTTTATATTCAATTGCTAGAACTGCTGCTACTAGAGCTGCCTCTTCATAGAGCATCTCCCCCTGGCTGGGTTCAGAGGGCGCTGAAGCCAGCCCCCCAGAAGAAGGGACAACAGAGAGAGCAGCAATTTGAGTAGTGAGAGAGGAAATGGAAGCAGAAAGAGGAGCAATAATAGTTGCTATGAGTTGCTCAAGAGTTGGTGAGATGAAAGCAAGAAGGCCTTTTTCTATATCAGAAAACTTTAGGT
The DNA here is from genome assembly GCA_039583875.1 of Platanthera guangdongensis. Lineage (NCBI taxonomy): Eukaryota > Viridiplantae > Streptophyta > Magnoliopsida > Asparagales > Orchidaceae > Platanthera > Platanthera guangdongensis. The sequence continues at coordinate 144,622,383 of CM077148.1, read as the reverse complement.
AGAGGGGTTCAGGAGCAGAAGAGGTATAAGAAGTGTGATGTTAACAATTTGAACACACAGAGAAGGCGTGAGAAAAGTCTACGTGGGTATAGTCTGGCAATATGGAAGGTGGAATGGATGGAATGTCAGTGGTAGAAGTGGGAACTGTGGTAGTGGGTATGGAGGTGGTGTCCTGAATTAGTGAGTTATGTGGAGATGGTTGAGGAGACAGTAGATTGAAGGATGGTTGGGAGATAGATGGTATGTCAGAGGTATAAGTTTGAGGTGGGGATTGAGGAGGTGGAGAGGGAATATCCTCATGAATAACTGTGGGAGAGTGTGGAGGTGATGTAGAGGAAGAGGTGAAATAGGAGGGATAATTGAGGATGGTTGTTGTGGAGGAGGTGAAGGTATTCTGGTGGAGGGAAGGACATTTTCTAGAGGTGGAGGAGTGGCTGTTACTTCCCTAGTGCTCTCAGAAGTCCTTGAAGAGGAGGAAGCCCTGGATGGCTTAGTGATGGTCCTCTCCCATCTCCCAAATAAGGCACATGTCAGCCTTTTGGAGGCATTAATGAATATGGTTTGATAGACAAGTGATTCAGAAGCCTTGGCCTGGAGGAAAAGGCTTAAAATTCTCCCAAAGAATACCTCTTTCTTAGTATTTTTCTTTTTGATCAAATCAAATAGTAGCTTTCCCCAGTTCACCGCTTTCTTATTCAACACAGCACACATCACCAAGAACTGGTACCTGATAATGTAGTCATAGGCTGTGTGTTTGCCCAGCAAAACTTTCCCAACGACATCAGCAAAGAATTTGTATTCAGCAGACAAATTCTTCTTAAGCAGTTTGTTAGGGTTTCCATCAGAATGACCCATTTTGATCAACATATTATTGTATTCAGTACTATCTATTTCAATATCTTTATATCCATTAACTAAACCAAAAATCTCTGTTAAGACGGTGACGGTTAGTGTAACCTGATTTCCTGAGATGGTGCCTGTCATTATGTCTGCATCAGGAGTAGTTGAAGAATAAAACCATTCTTTTATCTCGGTTACTGTCAGCTTGATTCTTGTGCTCATGAAAGTCTTTATATGTTGATCTTCAAATAATTGTAGAATGTCCATGAAGATTGGATCAGAATGACAAAATGAGTCGAAATCGATGTCAAAACCTGTGTCGAACATCATGCCGGAAAGTGATATCGCCGCAGTCGCCATTAGTTTCCTGCAAAAAGAAAGAGAGATCAATTACAAAAGAACAGAAAGCACGGGGCGGAGCTTAAAGAAAACCTAGTTATAAAGTTTTCAGAATATGAAGCGTCGGGCTCTGTCCAGCGAAAAATAAAAATTCTTCGATCTCAGGTCAACGAAAAATTTCATAAAGAGATAATATCGTCGATCTCAGTCAGAAGAAGGGAAAACATTTCGTCATTCTCAGGTCGACAAAATTTTTTCTGAAGCAAGATCGTCATTCTCAGGTCGACGAAAATGACTTCACATAGAGTGTTCGTCGATCTCAGGTAGACGAAAAATCTCAAGAAGATTTGTTAGTTCGTCGATCTTCGTTCGACGAACTTTGAAAAATTCTTTGACCAAAGATAGAAATTTAAATTAAAGCCTCTCCATTTATTATTCCTAGCTGATTTATAAAGAACAGATGGTTCCTCTCATCCAAGGGTTTGATGAAGATGTCTGCTCTTTACAAATCAGTGTAGATATAGACATGCTTAATTTTATTTTTGTCCACACACTCTCTAATAAAATGATGTCTTATGTCTATATGTTTAGTTCTACTATGATGCACTGGATTTTGTGCAATGAAAATTGCACTTGTATTATCATATAGTAAGGTTGAATTATTTAAGTTGAAAACATAATCTAGGAGTTGGTTCTGAATCCACAGCATCTGGGAACAACAATTGCCAGCAGTTATGTATTCTGCTTCTGCAGTTGAAGTAGACACGGATGACTGCTTTTTGCAAAACCACGATACTAGTCTAACACCATGGAACTGGCATGTCCCTGAGGTGCTTTTTCTGTCCACTATACATCCAACAAAGTCAGCATCTAGGTATCCAGTCAACTCAAACTCTGACTTAGATGGATACCGGAGTCCTAGACTAGGACAACCCTTTATATATCTTAATTTTTTTAGAAAAATAAGGTGAGATTCTTTAGGGTCCACCTGAAACCTAACACAAAGGCATGTAGCAAACATTATGTCTGACCTACTTGCTGTGAGATATAACAGGGACCCAACAATGCCCCTATATAGTTTCTGATTAACAGGCTTGCCATTTTCATCAGAGTCAATCACATCATTAGAAGCCATGGGTGTTTTCTTTGCTAAGGCATCTGACATCCCAAACTTTTTGATTATCTCCTTAGCATATTTGGACTAAGATATGAAGATGCCATCAGGTAGTTGCTACACTTGGAGGCCAAGGAAGTAAGAGAGCTCACCCATACTACTCATTTCAAACTTGGAATGCATTAGGTCAGAGAACCTCTTGTATAGTTTGGAATCAGTAGACCCAAAAATAATGTCTTCTACATAAATTTGTACTAATAGATTTGATCTTTATGATGTCTAGTGAACAATGTCCTATCTACTATACCCCTAGAGAATTTATGCCCTAGAAGAAAGCTAGCTAAGGTTTCATACCAAGTTCTTGGAGCTTGCTTTAAACCATAAAGAGCCTTATGCAATTTAAAAACATAAGAAGGATGGGTTGGAGAAATAAAACCTGGTGGTTGTTCCACATAAACCACTTCTTTAAGTTCACAATTTAAGAATGCACTTTTGACATCCATTTGATATACTTTGAACTTTTTTTATGCAGCATAGGCAAGGAAGATTCTGATTGCTTCTAGCCTTGCAACAAGTGCAAATGTCTGGTCATAGTCAATCCATTCCTCTTGTCTATAGCCTTGAGTAACTAGCCTTGCCTTGTTCCTGATGATGATACCTTGGGCATCTAGTTTATTTCAAAATATCCATTTAGTTACAATGACTGGGTAGTATTTGGGTCTTGGAACTAAATCCTAAACTCTACATCTCTCAAACTGGTTGAGCTCCTCTTGCATTGCAAGAATCCAGTGTGGATCTTGCTCAGCATCTTTTATGGATTGGGGCTCAGATTGAGATATGAAGCAGACATGCATCAAGTCTTGGTTGAGTTGATGCCTGGTCTGCACACCTACTGACATGTCTCCAATCACTTGAGATACATGATGATATCTAAGTATGAGAAACTCAGCAGGTGGAGTTCGTTCAACAATAGCTTGGGGAATTAATTCCTCTTGTGGAACTATGGAGCTGTTGTTGGTTCAACATCCTCTTCAATGGATTCACCTTCACTGTCTTCATTTATGTGTGGAGAGGAATGTGCAAATAGTCTCATTTATGAGGGTCAACTCATCCAACTTCTCACATAAGTGTGGAACCTACAAAATTTCACTGGTAGAAGCATTTTTCTCCTTGCAAGACATGTTAGTTTCATCAAATAATATGTGTACAATTTCTTCCATTTTCATAGTAGATTTATTATATACCCTATATGCCTTACTAACTTGGGAATATCCTAGAAAAATTCCCATTGTAGCCTTGACTTCAAACTTTCTAAGATATTTCTTGTCATTGTTATGAATGTAGCATAAACAACCAAAAATTATAAAGTAATCTACTTTAGGTTGCTTCCCTTTAAGTAATTCATATGAAGTCTTGCCCATAATATTATGTATCAGACTTCAATTCTGTGCATAATTTACTGTGCTTACAGCCTCTACCTAAAAGGATAGTGACAAGTAAGCATCTGTAAGTAATGTACCTGCAACTTCAATCAGGATCCTGTTTTTCCTTTCTGCTACCTCATTTTGTTGAGTTCTAGGAGCAGAGAAACACTGTCTGATATCTTCCATCTCACAAAATTCTTACATGGGAAGAGACTCAAAATCAGTACCATGATCACTTCTGATCAATGCAACTGGAGTATAATACTCAATCCTTATACTCTTAAGAAAATCTGTAAGAACCATAAAGTTATTAGACTTGTTCCTCAAGAAGAACACCCAAGTGAACCTTGATAAGTCATCAACAATCACTAAGGTATAAGACTTCTCTCTCAGGCTCTGTACAACAATGAGTCCAAAAAGATCCATATGGAGCAAATACATAATCCTAGGTGAATCACTCTTATTAAATGACTTAAAACTATTTTTGATTTGCTTGCCTAATTGACAAGCCATACAAATGCATTCCTTCTTGTAGGGGCAAGAAAGCAATTGAAAGATATGGTACCTAAACACCTAGAGGGGGGGGGGGGGGTGAATAGGTGACCTAATCCTTTTTGAACTTTAATGGCAGCAGACAGTTATATCACAGATTACTAACTATTTTATCACAGCAAAACACAAAGCATACACAGCAAATCACAACACAGCACAACAGACACAGTGGTTTATAGTGGTTCCCAAAGATATGGGTACATCCACTTTCCCCCTTCGCCTATCTAGTAGTGTACTAGATTCGGCCAAACTCCTCCACTGTCTCAGAACCCAAATTGGTTCCTACACCTCAGGCCCAAAGCCTTACAACTCAGCTTTATCCCAAAGCCTACACTCAGCCACAAAGGCCTACACTCAGCCACCAAGGCCTACACTCAGCCAATCAAGGCCTACACTCAGAGATAACAATCTCCTACACTCAGGCCAAAGGCCCTACCCTCAGCCTTTATAATTATAGGCTTACAATTCACTCAGATCCAAAGGATCCTACAAGATAAAAATGATTATTGAAATAATAACTCAACAACTCAAAAATGAGAGAGGGAAGTTGAGAGTTTCTTGATGAGTTATTGGAAGAACTCAGCTGGATTCAATCTGACTTAGCTTTCTTCAAAGCTTCTTAAGTAGAACTGAATAAGATTGTCTCCTTCTACAGTTGTTCCTTGACCTCTGCCACTTAGAATTCAGAATAGATCTGAACCCTTCTTCTCAGCCTAGTTCCAACGGCTGATTTCTTGGATGGAGCCCTCTCTCTCCAACTTCTTAGATCTGCACTTGGACTGCAAGATCTTCTTGATTTGATACTCTGTGTATCACTTTAATAACTTGTTCTTTAACAACGTGATCCCCTGTTTCTGTAAACTGTATGTGCCTATTTATAGGCCTTCTTCATGGTAACCGGCTGGTCCGGTTCATAACTGACTTCTGATATCTCTGACAGGTGCTGTAGACCGGCTGGAACGGCAGCTGTCAAGTCATCCAGTCATTTCTTGAAAATCTCTAACTGTCTGAAAGTGTCGAGACTTTCTGTCTTTAAGTGTCGACACTTATAGTTCAAGTGTCGACACATACTGTGTAAGTGTCGACACAAGTCTACAAGGTGTCGACACAACTCCTTGTATGTCTCGACACAGATTCTTCTTCAGGTGTCGACATTGAAATTGAGTGTCGACACAAGTACTTGATCTTCTATCTTTAGCTGTATTCTTCTAAGTGTCGACACATCACCTTTGTGTTGACACAACTTCTTGTGTTGAATCTGTTAAGTGTCGACACAGCTTCTTGGTGTCGACACATAGTCTTCTATGTTGATACTTGCTAAGTGTCGACACAGCTCCTTATGTCGACACTTGATTCTTCTGTCGAGACTTCAGCTGAGTGTCGACACATTACCTCAGTGTCGACACTTGTACTTAGAATATTTTGTTGATAATTCTGTTCTTTACTAAGTGTCGACACAGCTCCTTGTGTCGACACTTTCTTCAAGTGTAGAGTCTTCAGCTGAGTGTCGACACATTGTCCTAGGTGTCGACACTTTCTTCATGTGTTGACTCTTCTGTTGAGTGTCGACACTTTGTTCTTGGCGTCGACACTTTCTTCAAGTGCTGACTCTTCTTGTTGTGTGTCGACACATTGTTCTTGGTGTCGACACTTTGACTTAGTTTCTGTATTCTTTTGCTGAGTGTCGACACAGCTCCAAGTGTCGACACTATCTGGTGTAGACTCAGCTTCACTGGGTGTCGACACAGCTCCTTGTGTCGATACTTTCTGTCTGCACTTTTCTTCACTGAGTGTCGACACAGCTCCAAGTGTCGACACTTTCTGTCTGGTGTCGACTCTGCATCCCAGGTGTCGACACAATGACTCCAAGTGTCGACACTGCTTGTCTGGGTGTCGACACAAGCCTTCTTAAGTGTCGACACTTTCCCTCTGGGTGTCGACACATGGACTTAGAAACTTTTTGCTTCAGTCCAGTGATTACTTAACCTGCACAAGTAAACTCAACATACATCAAATACATTATGATGTATATCATTGAGTTGGGTGAGGTTTCTTCAAATCAGGTACATTTAGCCAATGTACCCAACAATCTCCCCCTATTTGGAGAAGTCATAACCCTTAGTCAATGATATACACCATTCATAATTAAAAATTACAAAGTGATGTAAAGCAGGATAAAGTACAGCAGGGTAAACATAACATGTATACACATACATCATTTCAGAACAAATAAGAAATAGATACATTCACAGAACAAACATGAAATATATTGATCATATATTGTTCTAACATTTGTCTTATACATTTTCAGTAGTTTACAAAAATGTTTTACATTCAAAAGATTACAAAATAATCTTCAAGTAAATTCTTAATCTATTTCTGTTCTGGTTCCTTGATAACTATTCCCTTGCCAGCTTGAACTTGAGCTTTGATAGGGGCATCAATAGTTTCAGCATCAGCAGGCTTCTTGCCTTTTAGATCTTTCTTTTTGAGCTCTTTAGCTTTGTTCTTCTGCCTCTCAAAATAGTGATATGGCTTTGGAAAGTACTTGCTAGGCTCCACTGCAGTAGGAGGTAGCTTTCCCATCTTTGCCTTCCTTCTATACTGAACTATTGCTTCCTGCCTGATCTCATGTTTTCTCCATTCAGCTTCAGAAAACCACTTGTTCCTGTCATGAGTATTGTCTTTGGCAGCTTTCCAGGCAGTTAATATTATATTTCTAGAGGTAGGGCTCCACTGTTCAAAGTCTGGCCTTTGTTCTGCTTGTTCCCTAAACCTCTTCTTAGACAACCTTGTCTCTTCCTCCTTCTGTAATGCCTCTTGCATGGCTTCAGTAATAGGCTGAACCACTTTATCCAGAATAACATTAGACTTCCCTTCAGTTGGGCTATACATCTGCTGAATGTCAGCTTGCACCATGTCAAAATCTGGTGGAGGATATATCACTTGAGCTACCTCTGGTTGCTCACCTCCAAGATATGCAGGTTGAATTCCAGATTCTGCCACATTGTCATCATCACAAAGTGGAGGATAGCCCAGTGTAGCTCTGATGGAATTTGATATCCACTTTGCATGGTCAGAGCTAGCTTTGACTAAAACCCTCTCCCCCTTTATGACTTCTCTAGCCATATGATCTCTGACATCATCCTTTTGAAATCTTATTTGACTATCCAAGTATCTGATTCCCTCTTTAAAGAATGGTTTGAGCTTTTGAAGTTGTTCAGAGATGGCTTTCTGGGAGGCTTGAATAGCAGTCTTTACAGTAGTAATTTCTTCTTGAAAGGCTTTGTCAAATTCAGCTTTGATAGTAGCAGAAGATGTAGAAGGTTCAGCAGCCTTGTTCTTCAACTCAGTGACTATAGCATTATGGGAGGCAGTCAAATTGTCATTCATTCTAAGTTGATTTTCAAGAACATATCCTTGTTTCAATGCTATGTCATCCACCTGTGCCTTGATCTTTTCCTGGTGGGTAGCCAAGTACACCACTACATTGCCACCTTTGTGAAAACATTCAGTCATCTCCTTCTTGTTGAGGTTCATCTCAAACCTGATGGATTTTTTATCCTGGGCCAGATCAAATTGGATTGATTTCTGCCCTTCATCTACATACTTCTCTATGGCCTGCCTTTGCTCATCCAACTTTATCTGTAGTGCAACCATTAAAGCACTATAATCAGCAGTTGGAGCTTGCTGAACTATAGGCTGTGGTGCAATTGATTGTAAAGCCTTTTTGTAACTTTGACTCCTTCTCTTGAAGACATACAGTTTCTTCTTCTTTGCCCTAACACTCTCCTCATCTTCAGAGGCAGAAGTGCTGGCTATGTCAACCCTCTCCTTAGGGCTTTGAGGCTTCTCTTTCTGCACTTCAGGTGCCTTCTCAGTTTCCTGCCTAATAGGCTCTTCCAGAACTTGTACTGGCTCCCCCTCAAGAGCAGCATGATCTTTTTCAGCATCATCCTTGTCCATGTCAAAATCTTGTTGGTCTAGATTTAGGAATAAATCCTCCATGGTGTATTCTAGTGGTGAAGAAGATGGAGAAGTTCTTGGTTCTTCAACCACAGGATCAGGAATTACTGGAACAGCAGATGTGTCTTCTATAACAACATCTGGAGCTTGACTAGGCAGTTGAGTTTGCTGAGGAACATCAGACAAATCAGCATCTTCTATAAGATATTCTAAAGTATTTAGGTCAGTGAGTACCTCTTGTATGATGGTGGTGGCTTGCTCACTGTCCAGTGTAGAGGGTTCTTCTACAACTGGAGGCTCCCCCTGGCTTTGATCCTTGTGAATGGGGCTAGCTTGTGGTAGCTCCCCCTGGATCTCTGCATCAGCTGGAGGAGCAGGAGACTTCACTGCAGGCTCTTCCTCATGATCATCAGGAGTGAAAACAACTTGTTCTTCACTTTCAGAACTACTAGTGGATTCTTGTGCCACTGGAATAGTTTTTCTCTTTTTCTTGGGAGGAATCTCCTTCTCAGTAACTGTCTTCTCTGGGGTTGGCATTTCCTTGGACAACACCCTATCCCATCTAGAAAAGATCCTTAGATCCATCTTTCTCATGTGGTTTATCTTGCTGCCTGCAGCAGTACTCATTACCTCTGGTATCACACCAGCTAGGTATAGACTAATGATTCTGCCCAGATTGGGCTTCTTCAAGCTCTCCTTAATCTTCTCATAAACCACTATAGACCAGTCTGTTTTCAGAGTGAAGATTATCCTTGTCATGATTCCAAACATATAGACAGACACTCTGTCATGCCCTCCAGGCTTGCTGAGTAAGACCTTACCAACAATCTCAGACAGGAATTTGCCTTGGCTGTTCATGCCTTTCCTATTAAAGACAGAACCTATCTTCATCTTGGAATCCAGTCCACACCAGGTTAAAGCTTCCCTGGTCTTGATAGCAGTAACTTCTTCTTCATCTTGAATTCTTGGAAGCTGTAGAATCTTCCTCAGACTTTTAGGGGATACCTTAACCCTTGCACCATGAACTCTGGATTTGATTTTGTATCCAGATTCATCTATCTGAGCTCCATTAAGGAATTCAAGCACCTCCTTCTTCCATATCTTAGTTGGTTCAGACACTAGATATTCTAGTCCAGAATCGGCGACTAGGGTTACTACCGCCTGGATTTCTTGATCTGCTTCTTCAAACGCGCTGCGCACCAGCTCATATCCTTCGTTAACGTTCTCCTCTAGCTTAGGCGCCATTAGGGTTTGTAGAATTGGTCTTGAGAGAAGAGAGGTGTCGACACAGTAGTTTTGGTCTCGAAACTTTGAAAGCGTGTCGACAAACAAAGACAGAACCCTATTTATACCTTTCTGATTTTGAAGATGAACAGGCGGGATAGTTAACTTAAAATGTGTCGACACTGGCAATAAGTGTCGACACTGACTTATAATGTCTCGGCACATATGTGTCGACACAAGTTTAGTCAACTGATTTTATGTGTTGACACTTGGTTATGTGTCGACACAACATAACTCGACACAATGTCGAGACTTTACTTAGAAAATTCTGAGTAAAACATAAGTGTCAACACCACTTTGGATGTGTCGACACCTACTGGACATGTGTCGACACTAACATTCTGAAGTGTCGACACCACATTCCTAGATGTGTCGACACCTTTTTCCTGAAGTGTCGACACCACTATTCTGTGTCGACATAGACTTGTCTATGTGTCGACACCTTTTTACTTAGTCATTTTCAAATCTGTAAACTTACTCTAAGTTTATCATTCCTAGTTCAATTTTGAATCTATTGAACTTAGCTTCTTCTAGGGGCTTAGTAAACATATCAGCTATTTGATTATCAGTTTTAACATATTCTAATAAAATATCTTCTCTTTCTACATGCTCCCTAAGAAAATGATATTTAATTTCAATATGTTTTGTTCTACTATGAGATACAGGGTTATTAGCTATTGAAATAGCACTTGTAGAATCACAGAAAAGTGGAGTTCTACTTACCTGAAATCCATAGTCCTCTAGCTGATGTTGTATCCACAGAAGTTGAGCACAGCAACTTCCTGCAGCCACATACTCTGACTCTGCTGTGGAGATAGCCACACTGGTTTGCTTTTTGCTACTCCATGAAATTAGTCTCCCACCTAGGAATTGACAGGTTCCAGTAGTGCTTTTTCTATCTTCTTTGCATCCTGCAAAGTCTGCATCTGAATAACCTGTTAGATCAAAATCTCCATTCCTAGGGTACCAGAGGCCTAGATAGGGAGTGCCCTTTAGATATCTCAATATTCTTTTGACTGCTGTCAAATGAGACTCTTTAGGGCAGGCTTGATACCTTGCACAAACACATGTAGCATACATGATGTCTGGTCTACTAGCAGTCAAGTATAATAGGGAGCCAACTATCCCTCTATACAAGGTTTCATCTACAGGTTTCCCTGCATCATCCTTGCTCAGAGACATACTTGACCCCATAGGAGTCTTCATGGTACTGGATGAATCCATACCATACTTCCTTATGAGTTCTAGGGTGAACTTGGAATGACATATGGATAAACCACTTTCAGTCTGTTTAACTTGGAGACCCAAGAAAAACTTCAGCTCTCCCATACTACTCATCTCAAACTGACCTTGCATCAAGTTTTGCAAACTTTTTGCAAAGGCTGCTTTCAGTAGACCCAAATATAATGTCATCTACATATATTTGGACTAGTATGACTTTGCCTCTAGATTCCCTAAGGAATAGAGTCTTATCTATTTTCCCCCTTGAGAACTTGTTCTCAATGAGGAAACTAGATAGGGTTTCATACCAAGCCCTAGGGGCTTGCTTTAACCCATATAAAGCTTTCCTAAGTCTATAGACATGATGAGGTAGAGTTGGATCAACAAAACCTGCAGGCTGTTCCACATAGACTTCTTCCTTAAGATTACCATTCAGGAATGCTGACTTGACATCCATTTGGTAAACCTTGAATCCTTGATAGGTTGCATAGGCCAAGAACATCCTTATGGCTTCCAGTCTGGCTACTGGAGCAAAGGTTTGATCAAAGTCAATACCTTCTTCTTGCCTATATCCTTTAGCAACCAGTCTAGCCTTATTCTTAATGATGACCCCTTGTTCATCCATCTTATTCCTGTAGATCCACTTAGTTCCTATTATATTGTGGTCTTTAGGTTTAGGAACAAGTTCCCAAAACTTGCACCTCTTGAACTGATTAAGCTCTTCTTGCATTGCTTCAGTCCATTGTGGATCTTGTATTGCTTCTTCAAATTTTTTAGGTTCAACTTGAGACAGGAAACTGGAGTAAATTGTTGTATTCATGTATATGCCCCTGGTTTGTACTCCTTGTCTAGGATCTCCAATAATCTGCTCTACTGGATGATCTCTTAGATGCCTGTTGGCTGGAGGCATCCTTACTTCTGGTTGAACCTCTTCAGCATCTCCATCATGCTGTACTCCTTGTATTTCTTCAGCAATTGGCACATGTAGTTCTCCCCCTAGACAACAGCTACTGTCTTCTACTTGCTGTCTTGCAGCAGGTACTTCTTCTATAGTTAGCTTGTCCATTTTCTTTGTTAAACCTGTGGGGCTGCATACACTACTAGACAACTAATTGTTAATAAGTTTAGTCTCATCAAAAACTACATGCACAGATTCTTCTACAACTTGTGTAGTCAAGTTGTAGACTCTATAAGCCTTACTATTATTGCTGTACCCAACAAAAATTCCCTCTTGGGACTTGACAGCAAACTTAGTTAAGTAAGACTTACCATTGTTAAGTATGAAGCATTTGCAACCAAAGATCCTGAAATAGGATATGTTTGGTTTCCTGCCTTTCACAACTTCATAGGGGGTCTTGTTTAGCTCTTTAGTGATGGTAGCCCTATTTATAACATGGCATGCAGTGTTAACTGCTTCAGCCTAGAAATACTCTGGCAGTGATGTATCACTTAGTAGGGTCCTACCAGCCTCTATCAAGGTTCTATTCTTCCTCTCAGCAATGCCATTTTGCTGAGGTGTTCTAGGTGAAGAGAATTCTTGAAATATCCCAAAGTCTTCACATAGTTTTGTCATGCTATCAGACTGAAATTCAGTATCATGGTCACTTCTAATTTTGACCACTGTACTATTTAGTTCATTTGAATTTGCTTGACAAAGCTATAGAAGACACTAGGTGTTTCAAAATTTCTGTCTTAAGAAGAACACCCAGGAAAACCTTGAGTAGTCATCTATAACTACAAAGGTATAGACTTTCCTACCTAAGCTGTGAACTGGCATTGGACCAAAAAGATCCATATGCAAGAGGTATAAACACCTCACAACATCTTTGTTTTCTATGCTTCTAAAGGTGGATTTAGTCTGCTTGCCCTTTTGACAAGCTGAGCAAATACCATCTTTAACACACTTAACTTGAGGACCATTCCTCACTAACTATTTGCTAAAGAGTTTGCTAATAATCTTGTAGTTAAGATGAACTAGCCTCTTGTGCCATTTGACACAATGAGAGACTGTCTCATCAGCTACAAGACAAATTGGAGAACCATTGTTCTCAATCATAATGTCTAGGCAGTAGACATTCCTCTTCCTATAACCTGTCAAAATGATCTCTTGATCACTTGACCTCTTGATATGACAACCATTTTTAACAAATGAGATGTCATACCCTACATCACTTAATTGACTTATACTTATTAGGTTGTGTTTCAACCCTTTAACATAAGCCACTTGAGTAATGGTAACCAAGTTTGTAGAAATGTTACCAAACCCTTTGATGATTCCTTTTTTAGAACCACCAAAGGTTACTTTTGGACCATCTTTTATTGGAATATAGTCCTTTAGTAATCCTCTTGTTCTAGTTATATGTCTGGAACATCCACTGTCCAATTACCATGTTGGGGTATAGCCACTTGGACTCACCTACAAAACAGATTAATGAACCTTAGAACCCAAAGAATTCTTGGGTCCTTGGTACTTGTTAGTCTGCAATCTGACAAAGCTACCCACTGGCTTTCCAACAGGTAGTTTGGTACTCACTTTGGCACTAGTATTGTGCCAACAGTCCACTGCAAAATGGCCAACTTTGCCACAGCACCAACATTCAAACTTATTGTACCTTTGCTTAGGTACTGCCTTGGCTGTCTTGTCTACAGCAGGCTTGTTGAATGTTGGGGCTTTGCCCTTGGACTTAGACTTGGACTGCTCAGTCCCTGCAGGTCTAATAAAGCCCAGTCCAGCCTTGCCTTTATGATGAACAAATTCATCAATTAAAGGTAACACTGACTTATGTTTAGAAAACCTAGCAACAAGCTCTCTCTCTTTCTGAAGATTGATCTCCAGACTCTTGATTTGATCATTTTTAAATGATATAGTACCCATTTGAATCACTGTTATGTGCTTCAACCTAGCTATCTCATTCAGTTTTTGATCAAAAGACTTCTCAAAATCTGTTGCTGCAGCTTTAAGAATAGCAATTTCCTTTGCCTGACTTTTGGCTAGGATCTTGCTTTTCTTGTAAGCCTGCAACAACACCTTATATTCATCCATAAGCTGATGAATATCACCCTCAGACTCAGATACACTTTCATCACTTGATGAAGATGAATCTGATTCTGAACTGGAACAAGAAATTGAACTTGAACTTGAACCTTGTACCTTACTGGGTCCTGGCTACTCCAGGATTTTGGCACTCTCAGTCAAAGCCATTAGCCCTTGGCAAAGACTGTCTTCTTGTTCATAAATAGACTCCATGATCTGCATGAATTCTTCTTCTTCTTCTTCAGCAAACAGCCCTATGTAGGCCTCAGCCTCAGACTCAGTTTCTGAAGAAGAGATATCTGATAGAGTCTTCTCCTTCTTGGCAACAAAAGACTTCTCTTTCTTGCCTTTGAAGTGAGGCTTTTTCCTGTCACCAGTTTCCTTTCTCTTTTCTGGACAATCTGCAATAACATGGTCCTGTCTATTGCAGCAATAGCACACTATCTTTGAACCAGTTGCCTTGCTTGACTTTGTCCTCTTCCTGTCTCTCTTTGAAGGCTTTTTCTCCTGATAAAAGACTTGCTTTCCCTTTGAAGTTGAAGGTCTTGACCTCCACTGTTTCTTCTTCAAGAATTTCTGAAAGTGTCTAGTGAAGGCAGCAAAGTCTTCATCACTTTCACTGCTCTCAGTCTTTGTGCTAACTGACTCATCTGATTCTGATTCAACTACCTGTGGAACTGGAGTTGATGACTTATTCCTGCACTTTCTGGGGACATCTGTCTTGAAAGCAACTATTCTCTCCTTGTGCTCAGTTCTTGTTGATTTCTCCTCCTCTTTCCTTACTGTCAACTGCATCTCATAAGACAATAATTTGCCAAACAGTGTAGGAGGAGGAATTTCCCCCAACTTAGCCATTTCTCTTATGACACAGATCTTGGTGTCCCAATATTTGGTTAGGGACCTTAGGAACTTGTCATTTAGTTCATAGTTACTGAACTCTCTTCCATAAGACATGAGTTCATTCACTATTCTGTAGAACTTCTTATAGCACTCAGTTATGCTATCACCCTTTCCTTGTCTAAAACTCTCATACTCCTGATTTAGCAAGGATTTTCTATCTTGTCTAACTTCTTCAGATCCTTCCATATACACTATAAGAGTGTCCCACATCTCTTTGGCTGTCTTGCAGTGTATAAGATTCTGAAAAGTTGCATCATCAATGGCACTCACTATTATGTTTTGTGCCCTCTTGTCCATGGTGGCTAGGACAATCTCATACTTAGTCATTTCAGAGAAATCCTTTGGAGTTCTCTGATTTGCATCTAGAATAGATATCTTCATGGGCACATAAGGCCCTTCCTTTACTGTGATGTAGATTCTAGGGTCTGAGGCCTCCATAAATAGCCTTACCCTTTCCTTCCAGATCCCAAAGATCTCTTTCCTGCATATGGGCAATTTCATGGAACCCAATTCCTTGTGATTCTCAGAGGAACCCATGTTTCTTGATTTTCTTGAATTTCTTGAATCTGTATTTTGCCTTACACTGAATCTGCCAAACAGGATCTCCTCAGACTGTTAGTCCTTTTTGAGGAACCTCGCTTTGATACCACTTGAAAGATATGGTACCTAAACACCTAGAGGGGGGGGGGGGGGTGAATAGGTGACCTAATCCTTTTTGAACTTTAATGGCAGCAGACAGTTATATCACATATTACTAACTATTTTATCACAGCAAAACACAAAGCATACACAGCAAATCACAACACAGCACAGCAGACACAGTGGTTTATAGTGGTTCCCCAAGATATGGGTACATCCACTTTCCCCCTTCGCCTATCTAGTAGTGTACTAGATTCGGCCAAACTCCTCCACTATCTCAGAACCCAAATTGGTTCCTACACCTCAGGCCCAAAGCCTTACAACTCAACTTTATCCCAAAGCCTACACTCAGCCACAAAGGCCTACACTCAGCCACCAAGGCCTACACTCAGCCAATCAAGGCCTACACTCAGAGATAACAATCTCCTACACTCAGGCCAAAGGCCCTACCCTCAGCCTTTATAATTATAGGCTTACAATTCACTCAGATCCAAAGGATCCTACAAGATAAAAATGATTATTGAAATAATAACTCAACAACTCAAAAATGAGAGAGGGAAGTTGAGAGTTTCTTGATTAGTTCTTGGAAGAACTCAGCTGGATTCAATCTGACTTAGCTTTCTTCAAAGCTTCTTGAGTAGAACTGAATAAGATTGTCTCCTTCTGCAGTTGTTCCTTGACCTCTGCCACTTAGAATTCAGAATAGATCTGAACCCTTCTTCTCAGCCTAGTTCCAACGGCTGATTTCTTGGATGAAGCCCTCTCTCTCCAACTTCTTAGATCTGCACTTGGACTGCAAGATCTTCTTGATTTGATACTCTGTGTATCACTTTAATAACTTGTTCTTCAACAACGTGATCCCCTGTTTCTGTAAACTGTATGTGCCTATTTATAGGCCTTCTTCATGGTAACCGGCTGGTCCGGTTCATAACTGACTTTTGATATCTCTGACAGGTGCTGTAGACCGGCTGGAACGGCAGCTGTCAAGTCATCCAGTCATTTCTTGAAAATCTCTAACTGTCTGAAAGTGTCGAGACTTTCTGTCTTTAAGTGTCGACACTTATAGTTCAAGTGTCGACACATGCTGTGTAAGTGTCGACACAAGTCTACAAGGTGTCGACACAACTCCTTGTATGTCTCGACACAGATTCTTCTTCAGGTGTCGATACTGAAATTGAGTGTCGACACAAGTACTTGATCTTCTATCTTTAGCTGTATTCTTCTAAGTGTCGACACATCACCTTTGTGTTGACACAACTTCTTGTATTGAATCTGTTAAGTATCGACACAGCTTCTTGGTGTCGACACATAGTCTTCTATGTTGATACTTGCTAAGTGTCGACACAGCTCCTTGTGTCGACACTTGATTCTTCTGTCGAGACTTCAGCTGAGTGTCGACACATTCCCTCAGTGTCGACACTTGTACTTAGAATATTTTGTTGATAATTCTGTTCTTTACTAAGTGTCGACACAGCTCCTTGTGTCGACACTTTCTTCAAGTGTAGAGTCTTCAGCTGAGTGTCGACACATTGTCCTAGGTGTCGACACTTTCTTCATGTGTTGACTCTTCTGTTGAGTGTCGACACTTTGTTCTTGGTGTCGACACTTTCTTCAAGTGCTGACTCTTCTTGTTGTGTGTCGACACATTGTTCTTGGTGTCGACACTTTGACTTAGTTTCTGCAGTCTTTTGCTGAGTGTCGACACAGCTCCAAGTGTCGACACTATCTGGTGTAGACTCAGCTTCACTGGGTGTCGACACAGCTCCTTGTGTCAACACTTTCTGTCTGCACTTTTCTTCACTGAGTGTCGACACAGCTCCAAGTGTCGACACTTTCTGTCTGGTGTCGACTCTGCATCCCAGGTGTCAACACAATGACTCCAAGTGTCGACACTGCTTGTCTGGGTGTCGACACAAGCCTTCTTAAGTGTCGACACTTTCCCTCTGGGTGTCGACACATGGACTTAGAAACTTTTTGCTTCAGTCCAGTGATTACTTAACCTGCACAAGTAAACTCAACATACATCAAATACATTATGATGTATATCATTGAGTTGGGTGAGGCTTCTTCAAATCAGGTACATTTAGCCAATGTACCCAATAGCAATACTCTAATAAGGTTGTCCCTAGAAAGTTTAGCAATATTTTTCAGATTAACATGTCCTAATCTCTTATGTCAAAGTTCATTATTGTTGCTAGTTTGATTAAACAGACATATTTCTGACTTAGCAGACTTAAAGTTCACTACATAAATGTTTCTTACTCTAGTTTCAATTAACACAACTTGGTTATCTACTGATATAATAATACATGAGGATTTATTAAATGATACCTGAAACCTTTCATCACATAATTGACTTATGGATATTAGGTTGTGCTTCAGTCCACTTACATATGCTACCTTCCTGAAAGTGACTGCTCCAATTTTAACCTTCCCATAGCCTTCAGTTTGGCAATAGTTGGAGTCACCAGATAGTACTTTTGGACCTAGCTTGGACTTATTGTTGATTAAGTTGTCCTTGTTGCCAATCATGTGCTTTGAACAACCACTATCCAGGTACCATTGTTCCTCTGTGGTGAGATAATCTTTTACCTGCATTTAAACTAATTAGATATTCTTGACCCGGGTTATCTTGGGTCCTTGTATCTTTTCATAATTAAAACTAGAAATATAAGAGTATTCAGGTTTGTTCTTATATCCTAGGGTATGAAATTTTCTTGGCGGAATTATCCACTGATTAAATTTATTAATGAAAGATCTTGGTTGATTATAAGTTTTAGGAAAATTTGAGTTTTTGCTAAATTGAACTGGGATCGAGGAATCTTGATAAGTTCATCGATCTGCATTCGACGAAAAGGGATGAGTTCGTTGAACTCCGCTCAGAGAATCAAGGTATTCATTTTCCGTGCCCTAATATCGTTGATCACAATTCGAAGAACTGTATTGGTTTCGTCGATCGTAGTTCGACGAATATTTATAAGAGAATTCTGTGTTCATAGTTCGTCGATTGGAGTTCGACAAACCGTAAGCATTTCGTCGACCTAAGTTCGACGAAAACTGTTGAACATAGTTTTTATAAGATTTCTTATTTTTCATTAAGTATGACATTTACTGTGCTTGTGATGTTCATCAACTTAATGCTTCTCCCATTTAGGGATTCTTCAAGTTACCTTGCCTCAGCTAATTCAGATTTTAGTGACATGATTTGTTCAGTTGAAATTGTTAGTTCATCCTTTAATTTGATGTTTTCAGATAGAAGATTTTCTTGTGTAGTTATCTTATCTCTGAGTATTTTAATTTCCTTTTCTGAATTAATCAAACCTTTACATAAGAGTTTGAATTCAGATCTAAAGCCATCTGAATTAAAATCAAATGAAGTGATTACCTGATACTCTTTAGATTATGATTCTTTCTCAGATTGCACATCTTCAGAAAGGCTGCCTGATGCATTGATTGCCATCTAGCAAACTTCTCTTGCTTTTGCCTCCTCTTATTTTTCACTTGAGATGGAAGATGAGGATTCTTCTTTTGAATCACTCCAGGTTTCAGCAACAAAGCCCTTGTCCTTTCTTTTGTACTTGCTGGAGGAAGGATTTTTGTAATGCCTTCTAGATTCCTTTTCTTTTCTTTTCTCCTAATTCTTATTCTCTTGACACTCTGAAATGATATGTCTAGGTTTCCTGCAACCAAAACACACAATCTCTTTATTAGGTGTTTTGTGATACCTTGGTTTGTCATCCTGTCTAGATGATTTTCTTTTGAAATCCTTTCTTGCTATCTTGTAGAATCTTCTTGCCAGTAGAGCTATAAGCTCATCATTAGCAGGTGGAGCTTCTTATCCTTCAACTGCTTTGAAGGTAATACTTGGCTCTTTTCTCCCTGACGTGGAGGTTTTCTGCTTAGTAGCTTCTCTGGTCTTCATCAGCTGCTCATAAGATTTGAGCTTTCTCAAAAGAGACTCAGTAGTGATCTCATTTATACTTATGGCCTCCTTGATTGGTCACATCCTGGAGTCCCATTAGCTGGAGAAGCACATGAGAATATTGTCATTGATCTCAGTCAGGGTTATGTCCTTGCCCAAGGTTTTTAGCTCATTGACAATGGAGCTAAGTCTATTATACATATCACCCACTAACTTAGATTCTTTTTTCTTGAAGTTCTCATACTAGGAGATGAGATTAGATCTCCTGTCTTTTCTCTCATCTGCAGATCTAGCAACCATCTAGTTTTGGGAATCCTAGATGGATTTAGCTGAGGTACACTCTACTACTTTTTGGAAAATGTCATATGACATTGTCTGAGCCAGAATGTTCATGGCCTTGACATCAGCTATTTTGGCCTTCTTATATGCATTTTTCCACTCAGGTGGTGGAACAGTATGAGTGCTGGAAGTTGTAGTAGATGTAGCCACTGGAGCTGGTGGACCTGTCAATATAGAACTAAAAATATCTTCATCAATGGAGTTCATATATAATTTAATTCTTACCTTCCAGATAGCAAACTTGTTCAAGTTGCAAACTGGAGGTCTGGTGCTTGCATAGTCCTTGTTCTGTGCCATGGTATAAGTAATATTCTAGAGAGATTTAGATCTTAGAAGGATCTATTGATTTAAGTGTTACCGTGTACAACCAAATAGACCTTGCTCTGATACTAATTGAAAGATAGGGGATAGATCTAATATACTCTAGAGGGGGGTGAATAGAGTAATTTAAATTTTTTTTACTATTTTTATAATTTATCAGAAAATAAGTGATAGTAGTAGTTATATAAAATGAAAAAGGGACTAAGCTAAATCTGACAACCACAACATAGCAAAACAAAGGAAAAATGAACACATAGACAACACAAGAATTTATAGTGGTTCTCCAAATCTGGGTACATCCACTCTTCTACCACCATGGTAGGAATCCACTAACAGTTTTTTGATCATGTAACTGCCACCAAGGGTTTTTTGCTTAGGTGCCCTGTCACAACAAGATCTATTTGTAGGGAGATCTGACAACCCTTCGGCTTTTGATCAGGTGCCCAAAAACCAACAAAAACTTTTGAAGGGAGTTAATAAACCATTTATACAGGAGGTTAAGAAGGTGATGTTGTCTTTTCTTTCTCTAATCAACAGAGAAGACTTTAGTGGATTGCTGGTGTCAAAGCTCTCCCAGAGATGTTGAAATGTTCAGGAACACTGGAGCTTTGCTCAAGGTGTAGGTCTTCAGATTTGTTATTGACCTTCAACAAGCTTTCAGACTAATTGTTATTTGATTGTCCCTTGAAAGCTTTGAAGAAGATTTGCTGATGAAGACAGAATGAATTTTCTCAGAATTTTTCTATCTTGTTTCTCTGTGTATGTATCTTTATGCCGTCTAAAAAAGAATCTCTCTTTTATATCATGCTATGTCATTCTATTTTTGAAGTTTGAATTGTATGCAGTAATTGCTGATTAAATTCTTGGAATTGAAACGACTGGAATATAGTCTTTAATGAGTTTCCCCAACTATCCCAATGAAATAAGCACGTAATTAACTCTGATGAAATCCATAATTAATGTTGTCATGAACGGCTATATTCTTGATAATATGAGCATTGATTACTCAGAGAATTATTACCAAAGAATAAAATGAATTTGGAACAGAAATATGGAAAACTTATCATTTAGGCTCTGAACGGATTTCGTCGACCTCAGGGTAGATTTCATCGACCGGAGTTCTAAGTTCATTGAGCTGAGAAATCCCCTTCGTTGACCTGAGCTCAGCGATCCAAGTCCCTAAGAATAGCTGATATTATCTGAGCTCCAAATTCATCGAACTGAGAAATCTGTCTGGAGCAGAGTTCGTCGACCTGAGCTCGAATATCGTCGAGCTCAACTCAGAGAAATAACTCTGAGTTTGTCGATCTGCGATCGACGATCGTCGAGCTATGTTCGAAGAACTTCGAACTAATAATCTGAACTCTGATTTCTTCTAAGTCTTGATCTCTGAAGTCTTCATAAGGCTGGATCATAAGATGTCTAATCCTAGTCAGACTGTCCTTAACCTTAGAACTAACCAATTGACCCTAGGATATACATGATGGGTCAAAACCTAATAGTGAACCTTAGCCCAAATCCAAACTAGGGATCCAATAGCATCCAAGTAATTTCACCCCTGGACTCCACCCGACGGGAAACTTTCCACTGATCTCTGCGAAAACACCGTTCGCTTTGAGTGCAAACCTTACAGCTAATACTGGGTAGGAGCCAGAGAACTATACAGGGGGAGTTGAGTGGATAAACATCACTCAATGCCGAGGGATGATGGCCTCCCGCCGACCCGAGGCGCAAGCCCTCTCACTTACCTCGAGAGGGAACCTAAAGACTGAAGGAGCATTGAGTGGAGAAGCATCACTCAACGCCAAGGGCTAGAGGGAGCGTTGAGTGGAGAAGCATCACTCAACGCCAAGGGATAGTCGGCGACATTGAGTGGAGAAGCATCACTCAACGCCAAGGGCTGGTGGGCGGCATTTAGTGGAGAAGCCTCACTCAACGCCAAGGGCTGGTGGGTAGCATTGAGTGGAGAAGCCTCACTCAACGCCAAGGACTGGTGGGCGGCGTTGAGTGGAGAGGCCTCACTTAACGCCAAGGGCTTCCATCGGCCCAAGGCGCGAGCCCTTTCACCTGCCCTGGGCGGGAGCCATCCCGCTCACTTACTTATTTGATCCAATTTTAGCCCAAAGCTATCCCGATCCGGGTACTTGGGGCATCTTGGTCCCACCCAGCGAATATGGGGTTGTACAACATTGCTTAAGTGTTTGTGAAGTAATTGAATTTTATTGCCCAAAAACATAATACTACACTGATGTAACATCCTATTTATAGACAAGAGGAGGTAGAGAGAGAATACAACAGACAATGAGTAAAATCCCCCTCCTAGTAATTAAGTAGGTTGGGGGAAGATTTTATGCCCAGAACTGTCACCTTGAGGTGACACTAACACACAGGTTAGTCGCCACTACAAGGCGTCAATCCTACTGGCAGGTACGATCATACATTTGGCCAACGAGAAAAAAAGTAAAGAAAACCAAGTCCACAATCACACATGCATATATATATATATATATATCAAAAAGATAAGTATTCCACAATGAGAAACTAGATGATAGAGTAATAAGGGTTTACGCCCACTACATACCTAAAGTATAAAACAGGCTCTCTCAGTTTACGCTATAATGCGAAAGCTAACATGAACACTCATCAGCATGGTACATGCAAGTGGTAGTAGTAGTGCATGACAACTGCTCCTCAGATTCCGCCTCCTAGAGTTGTTGTTCCTAGGGGTTGTACTGCTATTGCGACTCCATGTGCTCCTAAAATGATATGGTCCACCTATTGGATTGTGGGGCCAACCTTAGAGTGGGGGGGGGGGGGGGGGGTGAATAAGCTTTTATTCGTTAATTAAAAATTCAAAATATTTTAGTCCAGAACAACTAGTTTTAGAAGCTACCGCGGGGCGTTAGTTTGCTAATGTGCGGCGGTAGGTCACAGACCTTGTTTTCCTTGACAAATTTCTCCTTGGAGATCTACGCACCCTTTAGAGAATCAGCGACCAACATCCACAACGTTATAGGCAAGGAAAAAACAGCAAATGTATTTTATTCAAAATAAATAAAATCTCCTTTTGTTTTCTATACCTAGTTACCTACCTACTACCTAGACTGGTTGACTATCTCCTTTTCCCTCCAAGAAAGGTCTTCGAGCCGGCTCTTCACCTTCACTCAAGGAAGTGTCTTAGAGCCCCGCTAGATCACCCGATCTAGACGTCCCTTCCCCGAGATGATTTCTTACGGAATCCTCCTGAAAGTATCTAGTGTCTACCTAAATCACTTAGAGAGGGGTGAATAGGTGATGTTTGTGTCTTTTCACGGAATAAAAATTATCAAAAATCAAACACACAAATATAGAGATTTTATAGTGGTTCCCTGAGTTGGGTACGTCCACTTTCCTGCCTCGCCTATCTGCCAAGAAGGGCTAGATTCAGCTGCTTCATCTTTCTCAGATTTTGCCAAATCTTACACCTCGGAGTCGCAACTCCTACAACTCGGAGGCGATGCTCCTACCACTCGTAGAACAACCTCTCCCACAACTCGATCCACAAACCGGATCTACGCACTCGATCCAAAAACGGATCTACAAACTCGGAGATAAATATTCTACAGTATTTAAAAAAATATTACAACACTATTATACACATGATCTGAAAACTTCGGTCTGTCGTTCTTCAAAAATAAAGGATCTTGAATATGCTTTGGAGAACACGGTGAAATCAGAAATCTTATGGAGATCTTGAATCTGGAGTCTTTAAACGTCTAGATCTGCAGGAATAGAAGTCTTTTGAAGGCATCAATCCGGATGTAGAGGTCGAGGAAGACGAGATCTTGATGTGCTTGCGGTATCGGCCGATCGGAAATTGTCCCGCATAAAGGTGGCCGAAGATTGCCGATTTTGGAAAGTTTTATCGTTTTGAATATGTGAAAAATGGACAAAGAGCTAAATAAACCGTAAATTTTATTGCTCCAAAAAGATAATTATTATATAGGTATGCCCCCTTATTAATAGAAATTGGGGGGAAATGAGACAATACAACAACCGATGTGGGACAAAATAAACCGAGCGGCTTACGCGGTTTGACATGGTCAACCACCTACTATACAATAACGAATAAAACAACAAGCCACAACTAGGAAAGTTGCTAATCTGCTCCAGGGAAGATTTCTGACATAGAACGCCAGACGGCAACTGCGGGTTGCCACCATACTGCAGTTGTGGCTACCCACCAGAATGTAGCTGCTGCAAGCTATCAGACTGCAACCGCGGGTTCCCACCAGACCGCAGTTGCGGTTAACCACCAGTCCACTGCTACAACATCAACCAGACCACTATGGATCCAACCAGACTGTTGAGGATTCATATAAACCACTGTGGCTAACCGATATCACATTACCGTGGCTTACTACTAGAACGCTGTGACTTCCTTCAGACCACCACTGCAGCTCCTGACCACAAGCTGAGATTCACCACCAGACCGCTGGACCAAACCGCCAGGTCGCTAAGACTAGTAGACCGCTGCGGTTAGAGACAAGTCCTCCCGGTCTCCACTAGCTCCAACACTCCCCCTCAATCTGGAGTATATATATCCACCATGCCCAGCTTGCTACAAACCTTCTCAAAAGAAGTAACCAGTTTGTTGAAGAAATCAGCTAGTTCTTTCTCTGAGGTAACAAACGGTGTGCAGATCTGATTCTTCAAAATCTCATCTCTGATGAAATGACAATCCACCTTGATATGCTTTGTTCTCTCATGAAAACCTGGATTTCTCGTGATATATATAGCTGTTTTATTGTCACAGAACATGGGTAGGGGATGATCATAAAACTATCCCAAATCACGTAAGAGTGTCCTTAGCCACTTCAACTCGCAGGTAGTCTGAGCTATGCTTCTATATTCATCTTCTGCACTTGACCGATCAACTACAGCACGTTTCTTTCTTTTCAAGCTGACAAGGTTACCTCCAACAAAAGTGTAGAAGCCAGATGTAGAGCTCCTATCTTTCTTATCATCTGCATAGCTAAAGGATGGTATGAAGGATACCACCTAAGGCGTTAGAACTGTTTAACTATAGAGGGGGGGGGGGGTGAATAGAGTATTTTAAAAATTTATTAGATTTTTAATGCAGAATTAAAATAGTAATACTTATAAGTGTAATCAGTAGGTGCAGAAATATAACTAAACTATTCAGCAAGCAGCACACAATAAAAAGGAGAGAGCATCACAGATGACATAAGAATTTTATTGTGGTTCCCCTAAAACTTGGGTACATCCACTCTTCTACCACCATGGTAGGAATCCACTCAGATTTTTGATCAGGTGCCCTGCCACCAATCAGATTTTTGCTCAGGTGCCTATCACCACAAGATCTGATTCAGGTAGATCAGGAAACCTTCAGGCTTTTGATCAGGTGCCCAAAAACCAAATCAAGTCTTTTGATCAGGATACTTGCAACCAAGTGATTAACTTTTGAAGGGAGTTAGAACCCTGTGTACATTGGGGTGAGAGAAATAAAACTATATGTTGTCTTCTCTTTTCTCAAAACAACTGAGAAGACTTGTGGATTCTTGATGGTGTTAAAGCTCTCCCTGAGATGAAGATCTGTTCAGGAAGATTGAGTGCCAGGGTGAGTAGGTCTTCTTAAAAAAAATTCTCCGGAAAGTTGTATACAGATGAAGTTTTTTGTCTCTTGAAAGCTTGCTGAAAGAAGAACACTTGATGAAGATAGTGCAGAACTCTTAGTTTTGAATAATTTATTGTATCTGAATTCTCCAAAAAAAAACTTCACAATTTCATCTTCAGCAAATTAGTCTTTTGAATTTAATTCGATTGCCTTGATTGACTGCTGAAATTTTTGGAACTTGGACAATGGCTGGAAGTGCAATAAAGTAAATTCCTTTATTTTCCCAAGAATTAGCTGTATAATGACTCTGTGAAAACCAGTAATTAATGCTGCCATATGAACGACTATATTTTGGATATTTAAGCATTAATTACTCATAGCAATATAAGCAATAATATAAGCCTAAATAATTTGGAATAGCTGCAACGAATGGAAATATTGAACAGGTAATTTTTGTCGATCTGAGATCCTGGCTCGTCGAACTCAGCATCTCTTTCGTCGAGCTGAGCCCTGAGAATTTTGAATTGAAATATAGCTTTCCATACTGGACTCCAAGATCGTCGAATAGAGATAGAAGATCGACGAACAGAGATAGAAGATCGTCGAACTCAACCTCTCATTCGTCGAGCTAAGAATCTGCCCAGAGTTCAGCGATCGTCGACCTGAGTTCAACTATTGTCGAACTGATTTTCTGCCTTTGACAAAACTAGTTTCTACAATCTTCTAAGTTTTTTGAGGGCTTGGTCTGATCAATGTGACTTGTTGACCTATCCTAAAATCAAATGAAGAGCTATGACCCTAGACTATACAAGGAGGGTCAGTCTATACAACCCTAATAGTGAACCTTAGCCCAAATCCTAAACACAGGTGGGGTTCCAACAATCTCCCTATATTTGGGTGAGTTCACTATTTACAAAGCATAAGTAGAGAAAATACAATCATTAATCATGGAAGTAAATATCTGACTGAATGAGAAACAATTCAGCAGATAAAAAATATGCACAGAGAATAATATTGTTTTAGGGCCTATCTGAAGGAGGAGTAGAAGAAAAAGATTTAGTAAATGCAATCTTCGTAAGAGGATCTACTACTTCTTCCTTGGACAACTTCAAGTCTTGTACTCCCAGAACTGTTACAGTAGATGCTCTTGGAACAACAGCTTCTGGGTGTACCTGCATGTAAGCATTAGGATCAAAGAGATGTTTGTCTACCTCAAATTTGTCAAGTTCTTTTTGCCTAAAGGTAGACATAGTAGTGAATCTTGATGGATCAGATCCTTCTGCTTTAGCTTTGTTTATCTGAGACAAGCCAACCAATTCTTGGAATCTAGCCATTCTGAAGTTGGGATCTAACTCAGGTTCATAAACTGGAGATGGAGGTCTCCCTGTATCATTTGAAACATCCTGAGCAGTCCTTTGTCGGCTTCTGAAAATAACAGACATTTGCTGGAAATTTGTTGAAGGATAATTCTTTTTAGATTTTCTAGCATAATAAAAACTTGGATGCATTCACTGTGTTTTCCAGCAAATCTATATTGGTGCTTACTTCCTGTCCCACTAGAAGAGCCACCTTTGGAATGTTATCTAGAAGATCTTTCTTGACTGTGATGGGCATAAGGCTTATGTTGCTGGGGGAGGTTGACCTGGAAGCAATGTTTCCTGAGGCACCTGCAACAGGAGGAGGAGGAGTTGGTGGATCTTTCCTGAATTTCTCCACTAGAGAAGATCCAGACCTCTTCTTCTTCTTCTTCTGAGCTTTTGCCTGGTTCCTTGACAACCTCATCCGATGAGGAGTTTTTGGAGTCAAAGGAATATTATATAAGATGTAATAATGAATATCATTGTTTGGATTAAGCTTGGGAGCAGCCTTTCCTGGAGCCTTTCTCTTCTTTAATTTAGAACTCTTAAAACTATCAGAGTCAGAATCATCATCAGAATCCTCATCATCTTCATTGGAATCACTGGAAGGAATATTGTATAACTCATCAAGAGCTTTTAGAAGATCTTTTGAAATATGCTTTTCTACTGGTGGAGCCAGTGAAGGTTCTAGAAGATCAAACTTTGGAGCAGCTGTTTCAGTAACTTTTTCAGCCAGTAACTTATTTTCTTCTTCTATATCTGCCATAATGATTGCATCAAGATCAGGAAGAGGACTGCCATCCATTTTGTATGTTGGAGGAGAGATGACCTCTGGAGAACTAGTCTTAAGTTCCTTTTCTGAAAGAGATAATCCTTGAGTTGGGGCTGGAATTTCCTCTAGAGATTGCTTATCTTCAACATTCTGCTTATCTTCAGCCATTTATTCATCTTGAATTTCATTCATTTCAGGTGATGTAGAAGAGGAGAGGACATAGGTTAGAGGAGAGAGAACCTTGGGCTCAGAAGACTCATCCCCAACAATTTTAACAGACTCAGCCTCTGGAGTTGTAAAGCTGCTCTGAATAAGCTGTAAAATTTCTGTGCTCACTGGAGCAATATAACAAACAATATCTATGCAGAACTGATTGAAAACAAATGAAATAATGTTGTTGTGAGTCAAATCAAAAGAATCTATAATATCAGTCAGTTTAATTGAAGGAGAGATGGTAACTTCTCCAACAGAAATAACATCTAAAGAATAAACTGAATAAACTTTCTCTGAATTTGTAGCCAAAAATTCTGCTAGCTCTGTTTCTTGTGCCTCTGGTAAGTCAGTATCTGAAATAGCTGTATTTACAAGAACCGCTGCCTATAATACTGCTGTTGCTACTGGAGGAGGGGGAACTTCTTCATGGAACATCTCCCCCTGCCTGGTATCAGGAAAACCTAATACCAGGCCCCTATGTGAAGAAGGTCCAGAGAAAGAAGCAATCTGAGTTGCAAGGGAATTGATGGAAAGAATTAGAGGTACAATGACATCCTCTATGAGAGATTTGATGGTTGGAGTGAAAAGGGAGATGATGGTAGATGGATCAGATGAGGAAGATGGGAGAGAAGAAGTTGTGATACCACAGGAAGTACAGAAATTTAAGGAAGTGGATGGAGGAGAAGGTGGAATTGGATGGATGATGGTGGATGTGGAGGGGATGACTGGAGTAATGAGTGGAGGGATGTCAGATGTGATATCCATAGGAGTGGTATCAACAAGTAGATTTGATTGTCGAGAAGTATGTTTTGGTGATTGTACTGGTGATGGGGATGGTGATGGTGTTGTGAGGAGATTGAAGGTGGGAGATATTTGAGTAGATACAGAAGTGGTGAATCAAATCTACTGAGGGTGGTGAGGTAGACAAGATTGAGGCAGAGAGATATGAGGTGGAGAAGGAGGAGGAGGATGATACTATGGTGCCTCTTCAGTAGGTTGAGGAGTGACTACTATTGTCCTTGTGTACTCTGAAGTTCTTAACGAAGAGGAGGCCTTGGAGGGTTTAGAAATGGTCCTCCCCCATTTTCCAAAGAGTGCTGAGGTCATTCTCTTGGAAGCATTGATGAAAACTATTGGAGAGACCAACAGTTGAGGGCATTTCTCCTGGAGGAAAATGCCCAGAATCCTCCCAAAAGAAACTTCTCTTTTATTATTTTTCTTCTTCATCAAATCAAACAAAATATTACCCCAATTCACTGATTTCTTATTTACGAGGGCACTCATCAGAAGGAATTGATGTCTGGTAATATAGTCATTGGCGGTGTGTTTCCCAAGCAGCACCTTACCTACTATGTAGGCCAGAAACTTGTACTCAACAGAAAAGTTCTTTTTAAGTAACTTACTATGGTTTCCCTCGGAGTGACCCATCCGTGTAAGCATTTCACCAAACTCATCACTAGTCAGTTCTATATCATCATTTCCATTAACAAAACTAAATATCTCCGCAAGAATATCAGGAGTTAAAATCACCTCCTGTCTAGAGATGGTGCCGACTAGGGTTTGGCCATCTGGAGAAGATAATGAGAAAACCCATTCTTTTATCTATATCATAGGAAGCTTCATGCTGGTAGTCATCACTTTGATAAGTTGCGGCTCATCGAATAACTTCAAAATATTCTGGAAGATTTGGTCGGTATGCTTGAAGGAGTTCACATCTATATCAAATCTAGCATCGAACTTCATCCCGGAGAGGTTTGCCGCCGAAATCACCATGAGAGCTCCTACAAGGAGATAAAACAAGAGATCAAGTGCAAAGGAAATTGAAAGCACGGGACGGATTTCGTCTAAAACTAAGATTATAGTGTCTTTAGAAGACGGAATGACGATCTCCATCCGCCGAAAAAGAAAAGATCTTTGATCTGAGATCGACGAAGTAATTTAATAGAAAATGAGTTCGTCGATCTCAGTCTGAAGAAGACGAATAAATCATCAATCTCCGTTCGACGATAAATTCACTGAAGCAGGGATCATCGATCTTCGTACGACGAAAACTGTTTCAATAAGAAGTGATCATCAAAATTCATTCGACGAACTCTTCACGAGTAGTTCACATATCGTCGATCTTCATTCGACAAACTGTCAACAAATTGTCGAACACAGACAAAATTTAAATTAACTCATCTCCATTGATCATTCCTAACTGATTTAAGAAAACAGATGCTTCTTCTCATCCAATGGCTTGGTGAAGATATCTGCTCTTTGTAAATCAGTGGAAATAAATACAAGATTAAATTTTTTTGTCTACACAGTCTCTAATGAAATGATGTCTTATTTCTATATGCTTGTTTCTACTATGATGCACTGGATTTTGTGCTATGTATATAGCACTGGTACTATCACAATATATAGTTGAATTATTTAAGTTGTATCCATAATCCAGTGGTTGATTGTGTATCCACAAAACGTGTGAGCAACAACTGCCAGCAGTTATATATTCTACTTCTGCAATTGATGTAGACACAGAGGTTTGCTTTTTACAGAACCAGGACACTAGCCTATCACCAAGGAACTGACATGTTCATGTTGTGCATTTTTTTTCCACTCTACATCCAGCATAGTCAACATCTGAAAATCCAATTAAGTCAAATTCTGACTCTAATGGATATAATAGTCCTAGATTTGGACAACCCTTTATATATATCAAAATCCTTTTTAGCAAACTATAGTGAGATTCGTTAGGGTTCACTTGGAACCTAGCACAAATGCATGTAGCAAACATGATGTCTGGCCTACTTAATGTGAGGTATAATAGGGACCCAACAATGGCCCTATACAACTTCTGATCAACAGATTTTCCATGCTCATCAGAATCTATCACAGCATTTGCAGCCTTGGGTGTCTTCATTGCCGAGGCATCACACATCCCAAATCTTTTGATAAGCTCCTTAGCATATTTAGATTGGGAGATGAAAATACTATTAGATGATTGTTTCACTTGGAGACCAAGGAAATATGAAAGTTCACACATGCTACTCATCTCAAACTTTGAATGCATAAGGTTAGAAAACCTTTTGCATAGTTTGGGATCAGTTTAGCCAAAGATAATATCATCTACATAAATTTGTACTAATAAGATTTTATCTTTATGATGCTTAATAAAAATAGTCCTATCTACAATGCCTCTAGAAAATTTATGCTCTAACAAGAAGCTAGCTAAGCTCTCATACCAAGCTCTTGGAGCTTGCTTTAAACCATAGAGAGCTTTATGCAATCTAAAGACATAAGAGGGATAGGTTGGAGAGATAAAACCTGGTGGTTGCTCCACATATACTTCTTCTTTAAGTTTTCCATTTAGAATGACACTTTTGACATCCATTTGATAGACTTTGAACTTTTTAAATGCAGCATATGCAAGGAAGATTCTTATGGCCTCAAGCCTTGCAATAGGAGCAAATTCTGATCATAGTAAATGCCTTCCTCTTGTCTATTGCCATGAGCCACTAGCCTTGCCTTGTTCCTCATAATGTTGCCTTCTATATCCAACTTGTTTCTGAACACCCATTTAGTTCCAATGACTGGGTAGTCTTTGGGTCTAGGAACCAAATCCCAAACTCTACATCTCTCGAACTGATTGAGCTCCTCTTGCATTGCAATGATCCAGTGGGGATCTTGTTCTGCATCTTTAATGGATTGGGGCTCAAGTTGAGAGTGGAAACAAGCAAACATTAAGTCAGGGATAAGTTGATGCCTTGTTTTCACACCAGCTGAAATGTCTCCAATCACTTGAGATCTAGGGTGATCTCTAAGTGTTACAAAATCAGTGGGAGGAGCTGCTTGGGCAATAGCTTGGGGAATAAATTCCTCTTGGGGATTTTCATTAGCTCTTGGAAAGAGTTCAGTCACTTCAAAACTTTTGTTCTTCACTTTCTTCTTCAACTTGTGGAGAGGGATGTATTGGAACCTTTTGGGTGAGGCTCAGATCACCCACTCTCTCACACAAGTGAGGTACCTGCAATGTGCTGTTGGTAGAAATTTATTTCTCCTTATAAGACATGTTAGCTTCATCAAAAGTTTGATGAACAGATTCCTCAATTTTTAAAGTGGATTTATTAAATACCATATATGCTTTGCTGACTTGGGAATATCCTAAAAAAATTACCTCTATAGTCTTAGCTTCAAACTTTCTAATATATTTTTGTCATTGTTATGAATATAGCATATACAACCAAATATTTTAAAATAGGTGATTTTACGTTTCTTCCCTTTAATAAATTCATAGGGAGTCTTATTCTTAAGTTTATGTATTAAACTTCTGTTCAGTACATAGTTTGCTGTGCTCACATCCTCTTCCCAAAAGGATAAGGGCATGTAAGTATCTACAGGTAATGTGCCTGCTGATTCTATTAGGGTTCTATTTTTACTTTCAGCTACCCCATTTTTTTGAGGAGTTCTAGGAGCTGAGAAGCAATGCCTGATACCTTCCTTCTCACAGAACTCTTGCATAAGAAGAGACTCAAATTCAGTACCATGATCACTTCTAATCAATGCAACTTGAGTAGAGTACTCAATCTGTGTAGTCTTGAGAAAATCTATAAGAACCTTGAATGTATCTGACTTAGATCTCAGAAAGAATACCCAAGTGAATCTTGGGAAGTCATCTACAATAACTAGAGTATAAGATTTCCCTCATAGGCTTTGTACAACAATAACGCCAAAAAGGTTCATGTATAGCAAGTACAAGATCCTAGGTCAATCACTCTTATTAACTGATTTAAAACTAGATTTAGCTTGCTTGCCTAATTGACAAGCCCTACGGAGGCCTTCCTTCTTATAGGGACCAGAAGGCAATCTTCTAATAAGGTTGTCTTTAGATAACCTATCAATGTTTTTCAGATTTACATGACCAAATCTTTTATGCCATAAATCATTCTGATTGCTAATAAAAATTAAATAAACAAATATCTGATGTTGCAGATTGAAAATTAACTACATATATGTTATCTTGTCTATTTCCAATTAAAACAGTTTAGTTTTCTTTAATAGAAATAATAAAGAGCTTGAGTTAAAAGTTACCTGATAACCTTCATCACATAGTTGACTTATGGAGATGAGGTTATGTTTCAGTCCACTTACATATGCAACCTTTTTGAAAGTAACTACTCCAATCTTAACTTCTCCAAATCCTTCAATCTGGCCATAATTTGAGTCACCAAAGATCACCTTTGGTCCCAGCTTGGACTTGTAATTATTTAGGTTGTCCTTACTGCCAATCATATGCTTGGAGCAACCACTGTCCAGATACCATTGTTGGTTAAAAGCTGGACAGCTCTTTACTTGCACAGGAAAGAATTAGTGGTTCTTGACCAAGATTATCTTGGGCCCTTTATTTTTTGATATGAAAAATTTGATATAACAGAAAATTCAGGTTGAGATTTATATCCTAAGGGATGTTATCTCCTAGGTGGAATTTTCCAATTAGCAAATGGATTAATAGGTTTTCTAGTTTGATTAAAATTTCTGTTAAAGTTATGATTTTTGTTAAGTCTGACAGGGTTCGACGAAGTGTTGTAAGATCGTCGATCGGAGTTCGACGAGATGGGATGAGATCGTTGATCTCTGCTCAGAGAGTGAATATATTCATTTTCTGTGCCCCAAGTTCGTCGATCTCTGCTCGAAGAACTATACAAGATTCGTCGATCGCAGTAAGACAAATTATTATGGCTAATGTTGGTGTTCATAGATCGTCGACCAGAGTTCGGCGAACTAGCCACATTCCGTCGATCTGAGTTCGACGAAGTCTGTTGAAAATTGTTTTCATTTAGATTTTTCTTGTTTCTATTGTTTTGATTTTTAGATTTAAGTAAGCCTTATGTGGGTTGCTTATTGTATATTACTTCTTTTCATTTAGCTGAAACAAATTTTATGGGGATTGATAATATATGTTTCTTAAGTATGAGGGGTAAGCTTGATGAAGCACCCAAGCCCAGCTTTCCATTCAGTCTGGCATTGACTGTACTTGTGATGTCCATCAGCTTAAGGCTTCTCCCATTGAGAGATTCCTCAAGTTATCTAGCCTCACATAATTCTGTTTTCAGAAAAATGATTTGTTCATTTGCTAAAACTAGATCATTCTTGAGTTTAGTGTTTTCAGCAAATAAATTATCAAATTCAGCTTGCCTATCTCTTAGCATTTTGATTTCTTTTTCAGATTTGACTAGGTCATTACATAAGGCTTTGAATTCATCTTTAAAATCAATAAAATTGAAATCAAAGGATGAGATTACCTGATCCTCTTCTGTCTCTGATTCCTCTTCTGATTCCTCAGAATGAGATTTTGCTTGGTCTTCAGCGTCAGGCCTTCTGCATGAGGCATTGATTGCCATGATGCAAACTTGTCTTGCCTTGCCTTCTTCTTCATCTTCAATGGAGCTGGAAGATGAGGTCTCTTCATCAATATCATTCCAACTTTCTGCAATGAAGTCTTTCTCCTTTCGTTTATGTTTGATGGAGGAGTGTTTGATTGAATGCCTACTTGAATTCTTTTTTGTTTTCTTTCTCTTTTCTTCTATCTCTTTTCTGAGCTTCTGGGCATTCAGGAAGAATGTGTCCAGGCTTTCTGCATCCAAAGCAGATAATCTCCTTGGTAGGAGTTATTTCATATTTAGGTTTATCATCACTCTTGGATGGCCTTCTCCTGAAGTCTTTCTTGGCCAGTTTGTAGAACCTTTTGGCCAGCAAACTCATCAGCTCTTCATTGGAAGGAAGGGTTTCTGATTCTCTGTTGCTTTAAAAGTAATATTGTGTTCCTTCCTTGAAGAGGTTGAGGCCTTCAGTTCAGCAGCCTCTCTGGTCTTGATTAACTGCTCATAGGATTTTAGCTTTCCAAGGAGAGATTCAGTGGATATCTCATTCAAACATCTGGCTTCCTTGATTGGCCAGATTCTGGAATCCTAAGTGCTAGGGAAGCACATTAGGATCTTGTCATTAGTCTCAGTTAAGGAGATATCTTTATCCAGGGTCTTTAGTTCATTATGATAACATTAAGCCTGTTATACATCTCAGCTACTATTTCGGATTCCTCCTTCTTGAAGTTCTCATATTGAGATATTACGAGGGATCTTCTGTCCTTTCTCTCATCTGCTGTGCCTGCCACCATTTGGTTAAGAGAGTCCCAGATTTCTTTGGCAGAAGTGCATTTGGCCGCCTTTTGAAATATGTCATCTGACATAGTTTGGGCCAGCATATTTATAGCTTTTGCATCAGCTATTTTGGCTTTCTTCTGAGCATCAGTCCACTAAGGTGGTGGAACTGCATGAGTGCTTGAAGTTGATGTGGATGTAGAAGCTGTTGGTTGAGGAGGACTTGTCAAAATTGAATTGAAAATATCCTCATCAATAGAATTCATGTAAAGCTTGAACCTTGCCTTCCAGAGTGCAAATTTGTTCAAGTTGCAGACTGGAGGTCTGGTGCAAGCATAATTCTTTATTCTGTGTCATTGCAGTAACAATAGAAAAACTAAAGAAGAGAAAAATAATCTAACAAGGATCTTGGTTCAGATGTGAATCTATGAAACCAAATAAAACAAGGCTCTGATACCAATTGAAGGATGGTATGAAGGATACCACCTAAGGGGTTAGAACTATTTAACTCTAGAGAGGGGTGGGGTGAATAGAGTATTTTAAAAACTTATTAGATTTTTAATGCAAAATAAAAATAGTAATACTTATAAGTTTAATCAGTAGGTGTAGAAATATAACTAAACTATTCAGCAAGCAACACACAATAAAAAGGAGAGAGCATCACAGATGACACAAGAATTTTATAGTGGTTCCCCTAAAACTTGGGTACATCCACTCTTCTACCACCCTGGTAGAAATCCACTCAGGTTTTTGATCAGGTGCCCTGCCACCAATCAGGTTTTTGCTCAGGTGACTGTCACCACAAGATCTGATTCAGGTAGATCACGAAACCCTTCAGGCTTTTGATCAGGTTCCCAAAAACCAAATCAAGTCTTTTGATCAGGAGACTTGCAACCAAGTGTTTAAATTTTGAAGGGAGTTAGAACCCTGTGTACAATGTGTGAAAGAAATAAAAGTATATGTTGTCTTCTCTTTTCTCAAAACAACTGAGAAGACTTGTGGATTCTTGATGGTGTCAAAGCTTCCCCTGAGAAGAAGATCTGTTCAGGAAGATTGAGAGCTTTGCAGGGTGAGTAGGTCTTCTTAAAAAAAATTCTCCAGAAAGCTGTAGAAAGATGAAGTTTTTTGTCTCTTGAAAGCTTGCTGGAAGAAGAACACTTGATGAAGACAGTGAAGAACTCTTTGTCTTTAATAATTTCTTGTATCTAAATTCTCCAAAAAAACTTCATTATTTCGTCTGTAGCAAATTAGTCTTTTGAATTTAATTCGATTGCCTTGATTGACTGCTAAAATTTTTGGAACTTGGACAACGACTGGAAAGCAATAAAGTAAATTCCTTTAATGTCCCAAGAATTAGCTGTATAATGAATCTGTGAAAACCAGTAATTAATGTTGCCATATGAATGGATATATTTTGGGAATCTAAACATTAATTACGCAGAGCAATATAAGCAATAATATAAGCCTAAACAATTTGGAATAGCTGTAGAGAATGGAAATATTGAACTGATAATTTTCGTCGATCTGAGATCCTGGATCATCGAACTCAGCCTCTCTTTCGTCGAGCTGAGCCCTGAGAATTTTGAACTGAAATACAGCTTTCCATACTGGACTCCAAGATCGTCGAACATAGATAGAATATTGACATACAGAGATAGAAGATCGTCGAACTCAACCTCTCATTCATCGAGCTGAGAATCTTCCTAGAGTTCAGCAATCGTCAACCTGAGTTCAACTATCATCGAACTGGTTTTCTGCCTTTGACAAAACTGGTTTTTGTAATCTTTTAAGTCTTCTGTGGGCTTGGTCTGATCAATGTGACTTATTGACCTATCCTAAAATCTAACGAAGACCTATGACCCTAGACTATACAAGGAGGGTCAGTCTATGCAACCCTAATAGTGAACCTTAGCCCAAATCCTAAACACAGGTGGGGTTCCAACAATCTCCCCCTATTTGGGTGAGGTTACTATGTACAATGCTAAGTAGAGAAAATACAATCATTAATCATGAAAGTAAATATCTGACTGAATGATAAACAATTCAGCAGATAAAAAATATACACAGAGAATAATATTGTTTTAGGGCCTACCTGAAGGAGGAGTAGTAGAAGAAGATTTAGTAAATGCAATCTTCCTAAGAGGATCTACTGCTTCTTGCTTGGACATCTTCAGGTCTTGAACTCCCAGAACTGTTACAGTAGAAGCTCTTGGAACAACAGCTTTTTGGTGTACCTGCATGTAAGCATTAGGATCAAAGAGATGTTTGTCTACCTAAAATTTGTCAAGTTCTTTTTGCCTGAAGATAGACAAAGTAGTGAATCTTGATGAATCAGATCCTTCTGCTTTAGCTTTGTTTATCTGAGACAAGCCAACCAATTCTTAGAATATAGCCATTTTGAAGTTGTGATCTAACTCAGGTTCATAAACTAGAGATGGAGGTCTCCCTGTATCAGTTGAAACATCCTGAGCAGTCCTTTATGGCTTTATGAAAATAATAGACTGTTGCTGGAAATTTGTTGAAGGATAATTATTTTCAGATTTTCCAGCATAATAAAAACTTGGAGGTCTGCATTCACTGTGTTTTCCAGCAAATCCGTCTTGGTGCTTACTTCCTGTCCCACTAGAAGCGCCACCTCTGGAATGATATCTAGAAGATCTTTCTTGACTGTGAGGAGCATAAGGCTTAGGTTGCTGTAAGGAGGTTGACCTGGAAGCAATGTTTCCTGAGGCACCTGCAATAGGAGGAGGAGGAGGAGGAGGTGGATCTTTCCTGAATTTCTTCACTAGAGAAGATCCAGACCTCTTCTTCTTCTTCTTCTTCTGAGCTTTTACCTGGTTCCTTGGCAACCTCATCCAATGAGGAGTTGTTGGAGTCAAAGGAATATTATATAAGATGTAATAAGGAATATCATTGTTTGGATTAAGCTTGGGAGCAGCCTTTCCTGGAGCCTTTCTCTTCTTTGATTTAGAACTCTTAAAACTATCAGAGTCAGAATCATCATCAGAATCCTCATCATCTTCATTGGAATCATTGGAAGGAATATTGTATAACTCATCAAGAGCTTTTAGAAGATCTTTTGAAATATGCTTTTCTGCTGGTGGAGCCAGTGAAGGTTCTGGAAGATCAAACTTTGGAGCAGCTGTTTCAGTAACGTTTTCAGCCAGTAACTTATTTTCTTCTTCTATATCTGCCATAATGATTGCATCAAGATCAGGAAGAGGACTGTCATCCATTTTTTATGTTGGAGGAGAGATGACCTCTGGATAACTAGTCTTAAGTTCCTTTTCTGAAAGAGATACTCCTTGAGTTGGGGCTGGAATTTCCTCTAGAGATTGCTTATCTTCAACATTCTGCTTATCTTCAGCCATTTATTCATCTTGAAATTCATTCATTTCAGGTACTGGAGAAGAGGAGAGGACATAGGTTAGAGGAGAGAGAACTTTGGGCTCAAAAGACTCATCCTCAACAATTTTAATAGACTCAGCCTTTGGAGTTGTAAAGCTGCTCTGAATAAGCTGTAAAATTTCTGTGCTCACTGGAGCAATATAACAAACAATATCTGTGCAGAACTGATTGAAAACAAATGAAATAATGTTCTTGTGAGTCAAATCAAAAGAATCTATAATATCAGTTAGTTTAATTGAAGGAGAGATGGTAACTTCTCCAACAGAAATAACATCTAAAGAATAAACTGAATCAACTGTCTCTGAATCTTTAGCCAAAAATTCTGCTAGCTCTGTTTCTTGTGCCTCTAGTAACTCAGCATCTGAAATAGCTGTATTTACAAGAACTGCTGCTTATAATACTGCTGTTGCTACTGGAGGAGGGGGAACTTCTTCATAGAACATCTCCCCCTGCCTGGTATCAGGAAAACCTGATACCAGGCCCCTATGTGAAGAAGGTCCAGAGAAAGAAGCAATCTGAGTTACAAGGGAATTGATGGAAAGAATTAGAGGTGCAATGACATCCTCTATGAGAGATTTGATGGTTGGAGTGAGAAGGGAGATGATGGTAGATGGATCAGATGAGGAAGATGGGAGAGAAGAAGTTGTGATACCACAGGAAGTACAGACATTTAAGGAAGTGGATGGAGGAGAAGGTGGAATTGGATGGATGATGGTGGATGAGGAGGGGATGACTGGAGTAATGAGTGGAGGGATGTCAGATGTTATATCCATTGGAGTGGTATCATCAGTTAGATTTGATTATGGAGAAGTATGTATTAATGATTGTATTGGTGATGGGGATGGTGATGGTGTTGTGAGGAGATTGAAGGTGGGAGACATTTGAGTAGATACATAAGTGGTGAATTAAATATCCTGATGGTGCTGAGGTAGAGAGATATGAGGTGGAGAAGGAGGGGGAGGATGATACTCTGGTGCCTCTTCAGTTGGTTGAGGAGTGACTACTATAGTCCTTGTGTCCACTGAAGTTCTTAAGGAAGAGGAGGCCCAGGAGGGCTTAGAAATGATCCTCTCCTATTTTCCAAAGAGAACTGAGGCCAGTATCTTGGAAGCATTGATGAAAACTATTGGAGAGACTAATAGTTGAGGACATTTCTCATGGAGGAAAATGCCCAGAATCCTCCCAAAACAAACTTCTCTTTTGTTATTTTTCTTCTTAATCAAATCAAACAAAATATTACCCCAATTCACTGATTTCTTATTTACCAGGGCACTCATCAGAAGGAATTGTGCCTGGTAATATAGTCATGAGCTGTGTGTTTCCCAAGCGGCACCTTACCTACTATGTTGGCCAGAAACTTGTACTCAACAGACAAGTTCTTTTTCAGTAACTTACTATGGTTTCCCTCGGAGTGACCCATCAGTGTAAGCATTTCACCAAACTCATCACTAGTCAGTTCTATATCATCATTTCCATTAAAAAACCAAATATCTCAGAAAGAATATCAGGAGTTAGAATCACTTCCTGTCCAGAGATGGTGCCGACTAGGGTTTGTCCATCTGGAGAAGATAACGAGAAAACCCATTCTTTTATCTCTGCTACAGGCAGCTTCATCCTGGTAGTCATCACTTTAAGAAGTTGCGGCTCATCGAACAACTTCAAAATATCCCGGAAGATTTGGTCTGTATGCTTGAAGGAGTTCACATCTATATCAAATCCAGCATCAAACTTCATCCCGGAGAGGTTCGCCGCCGAAATCACCATGAGAGCTCCTGCAAGGAAAGAAAACAAGAGATCAAGTGCAAAGGAAATTGAAAGGGCGGGACGGATTTCCTCTAAAACTTAGATTATTGTGTCTTTAGAAGATGAAAAGACGATCTCCGTCTGACGAAAAGAAAAGATCTTCGATCTGAGTTCGATAAAGTATTTTAATAGAAAATGAGTTCATCGATCTCAGTCTGAAGAAGACGAATAAATCATCAATCTCCGTTCGATGATAAATTCACTAAAGCAGGGATCGTCGATCTCCGTACTATGAAAACTGCTTCACTAATAAGTGATTGTCGAACTCCATTTGACGACCTCTTCACGAGGAGTTCACAGATCGTCGATCTCCGTTCGACGAACTGTCAACAAATCATCGACCACATACAAAATTTAAATTAACTCATCTCCATTGATCATTCCTAACTGATTTAAGAAAAACAGATGCTACTTCTCATACAATGGCTTGGTGAAGATATCTGTTCTTTGTAAATCAGTGGAAATAAAGACAAGATTAATTTTCTTTTTGTCTACACAATCTCTAATGAAATGATGTCTTATTTCTATATGCTTGGTCCAACTATGATGCACTGGATTTTGTGCTATGGATATAGCACTGGTACTATCACAATATATAGTTAAATTATTTAAGTTGTATCCATAATACAGTAGTTGGTTTTGTATCCACAAAACTTGTGAGCAACAACGGCCAACAACTATATATTCTGCTTCTGCAGTTGATGTGGACACAGAGGTTTGCTTTTTACAGAACTAGGACACTAGCCTATCACCAAGGAACTGGCATGTTCCTGTTGTGCTTTTTCTGTCCACTCTACATCCAGCATAGTCAGCATCTGAAAATCCAGTTAAGTCAAATTCTGACTCTGATGGATATAGAAGTCCTAGATTTGGACAACCCTTTATATATCTCAAAATCCTTTTTAGCAAACTATAGTGAGATTGTTTAGGGTTCACTTGGAACCTAGCACAAATGCATATAGCAAACATGATGTCTGGCCTACTTGCTGTGAGGTATAATAGGGACCAAACAATGGCCCTATACAACTTCTGATCAATAGATTTTCCATGCTCATCAGAATCTATCACAACATTTGCAGCCATGGGTGTCTTCATTGCTGAGGCATCACACATCCCAAATCTTTTGATAAGCTCCTTAGCATATTTAGATTGGGAGATGAAAATACCATCAGATGATTGTTTCACTTGGAGACCAAGGAAATATTAAAGTTCACCCATGCTACTCATCTCAAACTTTGAATGCATAAGGTTAGAAAACCTTTTGCATAGTTTGGGATCAGTTGAGCCAAAGATAATATCATCTACATAAATTTATACTAATAAGATTTTATCTTTATGATGCTTAATAAAAAGAGACCTATCTACAATGCCTCTAGAAAATTTATGCTCTAACAAGAAGCTTGCTAAGGTCTCATACCAAGATCTTGGAGCTTGCTTTAAACCATAGAGAGCTTTATACAATCTAAAGACATAAGAGGGATAGGTTGGAGAGATAAAACCTGGTGGTTGCTCCACAAATACTTCTTCTTTGAGTTCTCCATTCAGAAAGGCACTTTTATCATCCATTTGATAGACTTTGAACTTTTTGAATGCAGCATATAGAAGGAAGATTCTAATGTCCTCAAGCCTTACAACAGGAGAAAATGTGTGATCATAGTCAATGCCTTCCTCTTGCCTATAGCCTTGAGCCACTAGCCTTGTCTTATTCCTCATAATGTTGCCTTCTGTATCCAACTTATTTCTGAACACCAATTTAGTTCCAATGACTGGGTAGTCTTTGGGTCTAGGAACCAAATTCCAAACTCTACATCTCTCAAACTGATTGAGCTACTCTTGCATTGCAATGGTCTAGTGGGGATCTTGTTATGCATCTTTAATGGATTGGGGCTCAAGCTAAGAGAGGAAACAAGCAAACATCAAGCCAGGGTTGAGTTGATGCCTTGTTTGCACACCAATTGAAATGTGTCCAATCACTTGAGATCTAGGATGATCACAAAGTGTGACAAAATCAGTGGGAGGTGCTGGTTGGGCAATAGCTTGGGGAATAAATTCCTCTTGTGGAATTTCATTAGATGTTGGAATGGTTTCAGTCACTTTTATACTTTCTTCCTCACTTTCTTTTTCAACTTGTGGAGAGAGATGTATTGGAACATTTTGGGTGAGGCTTAGATCATCCACTCTCTCACATAAGTGAGGTACCTGCAATGTGTTGTTGGTAGAAATTTCTTTCTCCTTATAAGACATGTTAGCTTCATCAAAAGTTACATGAACAGATTCCTCATTTTTAAAGTTGATTTATTAAACACCCTATATGATTTACCGACTTGGGAATATCCTAGAATAATTCCCTCTATAGCCTTAGCTTCAAACTTTCTAATATATTTCTTGTCATTGTTTTGAATATAGCATATGCAACCAAATATTTTAAAATAGGTGATTTTAGGTTTCTTCCCTTTAAGCAATTCATAGGGAGTCTTATTCTTAAGCTTATGTATTAAACTTCTGTAAAGTACGTAGTTTGCTGTGCTCACAGCTTCTGCCCAAAAGGATAAGGGCATGTAAGAATCTACAAGTAATGTGCCTGCTGATTCAATTAGGGTTCTATTTTTCCTTTCAGCTACCCCATTTTGTTGAGGAGTTCTAGGAGCTGAGAAGCAATGCCCGATACCTTCCTTTCATAGAACTCTTGCATAAGAAGAGACTCAAACTCAGTACCATGATCACTTCTGATCAATGCAACTTGAGTAGAGTACTCAATCTGTATGGTCTTGAGAAAATCTGTAATAACCTTGAATGTATCTGACTTAGATCTCAGAAAGAATACCCAAGTTAATCTTGAGAAGTCATCTACAATAACTAGAG
This sequence comes from Platanthera guangdongensis, assembly GCA_039583875.1. NCBI lineage: Eukaryota > Viridiplantae > Streptophyta > Magnoliopsida > Asparagales > Orchidaceae > Platanthera > Platanthera guangdongensis. The sequence continues at coordinate 144,579,316 of CM077148.1, read as the reverse complement.
TATAAGATTTCCCTCCTAGGCTTTGTACAATAATAGGGCCAAAAAGGTCCATGTGTAGCAAGGAAAAGATTCTAGGTTAATCACTCTTATTAACTGATTTAAAACTAGATTTAGTTTGCTTGCCTAATTGACAAGCCATACAGATGCCTTACTTCTTGTTGGGACCATAAGGCAATCCTCTAACAAGGTTGTCTTTAGATAACCTAGCAATGTTTTTCAGATTTACATGACCTAATCTTTTATGCCATAAATCATTCTAATTGCTAATAAAATTAAATAAACAAATATCTGATGTTACAGATTGAAAATTAACTACATATATGTTGCATTGTCTGTTTCCAATTAAAACAGTTTGGTTTTCTTTAGTAGAAATAATACAAGAGCTTGAGTTAAAAGATACCTTATAACCATCATCACACAGTTGACTTATGGAGATGAGGTTATGTTTCAGTCCACTTACATATGCAACCTTTTTGAATGTAACTGCTCCAATCTTAACTTCTCCAAATCCTACATCGTGGCCACAATTTGAGTCACCAAAGATCACCTTTGGTCCCAGCGTGGACTTGTAATTATTTAGGTTGTCCTTGCTGCCAGTCATATATTTGGAGCAACCACTGTCCAGATACCATTGCTGATTAAAAGCTGGACAACTCTTTACCTACACAGGAAATAATTAGTGGTTCTTGACCTAGATTACCTTTAGCCCTTTATTTTTCTGATATTAAAAACTTGATATAACAAAAAATTCAGGTTGAGATTTATATCCTAAGGGATGGTATCTCCTAGGTGGAATTTCCCAATTAGCAAATGGATTAACAAGTTTTCTAGTTTGATTAAATTTCTGTTAAAGTTATGATTTTTGTTAAGTCTGACTGGGTTCGACGAAGTGTTGTAAGTTCGTCGATAGGAGTTCGACGAGATAGGATGAGATCGTCAATCTCTGCTCAGAGAGTGAATATATTCATTTTTTGTGCCCCAAGTTCGTCGATCTATGCTCGAAGAACTATACAAGATTCGTCGATCGTAGTAAGACGAATTATTATGGCTAATGTTGGCGTTCATAGATCGTCGACCAGAGTTCGATGAACTAGCCATATTTCGTCGATCTGAGTTCGACGATGTCTGTTGAACATTGCTTTCATTTAGATTTTTCTTGTTTCTATTCTTTTTATTTTTAGATTGAAGTAAGCCTTCTGTGGGTTGCTTATTGTATATTACTTCTTTTCCTTTAGCTGAAATAAATTTTATGGGGATTGATAATATATTTTTCTTAATTATGAGGGGTAAGCTTGATGAAGCACCCAAGCCTAGCTTGCCATTCAGTCTAGCATTGACTGTACATGTGATGTCCATCAGCTTAAGGTTTCTCCCATTGAGATATTCCTCAAGTTGCCTAGCTTCACATAATATTGTTTTTCAGAGAAATAATTTGTTCATTTGCTAAAACTAAATCATCCTTGAGCTTAGTGTTTTCAGCAAATAAATTATCAAATTCATCTTGCATATCTCTTAGCATTTTGATTTCTTTTTCAGATTTGATTAGGTCATTACATAAGGCCTTGAATTCATTTTTAAAATCAAGAGAATTAAAATCAAAGGATGAGATTACCTGATCCTCATCTGTCTCTGATTCCTCTTCTGATTTCTCAGAATGAGTTTCTGCTTGGTCTTCAGCGTCAGGCCAGCTGAATGAGGCATTGATTGTCATGAGGCAGACTTCTCTCACCTTGGCTTCTTCTTCATCTTCACTAGAGCTGGAAGATGAGGTCTCTTCATCAGTATCACTCCAAGTTTCAGCAATGAAGCCTTTCTCCTTTCTTTTATGTTTGTTGGAGGTGTGTTTGATAGAATGCCTACTTGAATTTTTTTGTTTTCTTTCTCTTTTCTTCTTTCTCTTTTCTGAGCTTCTGGGCATTCAGGAAGAATGTGCCCAGACTTTCTACATCCAAAGCAGATAATCTCCTTGGTAGGAGTTCTGTCATATTTAGGTTTATCATCACTCTTGGATGGCCTTCTCCTGAAGTCTTTCTTGTCTAGTTTGTAGAACCTTTTGGCCAGCAAACTAATCAGCTCTTCATTTGCAGGAGGGGTTTCTGATTCTTATGTTGCTTTAAATGCAATATTGTGCTCCTTCCTTAAGGAGATTGAGGCCTTCAGTTCAGCAACATCTCTGGTCTTGATTAACTGTCATAGGATTTTAGCTTTCCAAGGAGAGATTCAGTGGATATCTCATTCAAACTTCTGGCTTCCTTGATTGGCCAGATCCTGGAATCCCAAGTGTTGGGTAAGCACATTAGGAACTTATCATAATCTCAGTTAAGGAGATATCTTTATCCAGGGTCTTTAGTTCATTGATGATAACATTAAGCCTGTTATACATCTCAGTCACTGTTTCAGATTCCTCCTTCTTGAAGTTCTCATATTTAGATATTATGAGGGACCTTCTGTCCTTTCTCTCATCTGCTGAGACTGCCACTATTTGTATAAGAGAGTCCCAGATTTCTTTGGCAGAAGTGCATTCAACCACCTTTTGAAATATGTCATCTGACATAGTTTAGGCTAGTATATTCATAGCTTTTGCATCTACTATTTTGGATTTCTTCTGAGCATCAGTCCATTCAGGTGGTGGAACTGCATGAGTGCTTGAAGTTGATGTGGATGTAGAAGCTGTTGGTTGAGGAGGACTTGTCAAAATTTAATTGAAAATATCCTCATCAATAGAATTCATGTAAAGCTTGATTCTTGCCTTCTAGAGTGCAAATTTGTTCAAGTTGCAGACTGGAGGTCTGGTGCTTGCATAATCTTTATTATGTGCCATTGCAGTAACAACAAAAAAACTAAAGAAGAGAAAAATAATCTAACAAAGATCTTGGTTCAGATGTGAATCTGTGAAACCAAAGAAAATAAGGCTCTGATACCAATTGAAGGATGGTATGAAGGATACCACCTGAGGGGTTAGAACTGTTTAACTCAAGAGGGGAGTGGGGCGGGGGTGAATAGAGTATTTTAAAAAACCTTTTAGATTTTTAATGCGGAATTAAAATAGTAATACTTATAAGTGTAATCAGTAGGTGTAGAAATATAACTAAACTATTCAGCAAGCAACACACAATAAAAAGGAGAGAGCATCACAGACGACACAAGAATTTTATAGTGGTTCCCCTAAAACTTGGGTACATCCACTCTTCTACCACCCTGGTAGGAATCGACTCAGGTTTTTGATTAGGTTCCCTGCCACCAATCAGGTTTTTGCTCAGGTGCCCGTCACCACAAGATCTGATTCAGGTAGATCAGGAAACCCTTCATGCTTTTGATCAGGTGCCCAAAAATCAAATCAAGTCTTTTGATCAGGAGACTTACAACCAAGTGTTTAAATTTTGAAGGGAGTTAGGACCCTGTGTATAGTGGGGTGAAAGAAATAAAACTATATGTTGTCTTCTCTTTTCTCAAAACAACTAAGAAGACTTGTGGATTCTTGATGGTGTCAAAGCTCCCATTGAGATGATGATCTGTTCAGGAAGATTGAGAGCTTTACAGGGTGAGTAGGTCTTCTTAAAAAATTCTCCAGAAAGCTATAGACAGATGAAGTTTTTTGTCTCTTAAAAGCTTGTTGGAAGAAGAACACTTGATGAAGACAGTGCAGAACTCTTTGTCTTGAATAATTTCTTGTATCTGAATTCTCCAAAAAGAACTTCACTATTTCATCTGCAACAAATTAGTCTTTTGAATTTAATTCGATTGCCTTGATTAACAGCTGAAAGTTTTGGAACTTGGACAACAGCTGGAAGAACAATAAAGTAATTTCCTTTACTGTCCCAAGAGTTAGCTGTATAGTACTTTGTGAAAACCAATAATTAATGTTGCCATATGAACAGCTATATTTTGGGAATCTAAGCATTAATTACTCAGAGCAATATAAGAAATAATATAAGCCTAAACAATTTACAATAGCTTCAGAGTATGGAAACAATGAACTGACAATTTTCGTCGATCTGAGATCCTGGATCATCGAACTCAGCCTCTCTTTCGTCGAGCTGAGACCTGAGAATTTTGAACTGAAATACAGCTTTCCATACTAGACTCCAAGATCGTCGAATAGAGATAGAAGATCGACGAACAGAGATAAAAGATTGTCAAACTCAACCTCTCATTCGTCGAGCTGAGAATCTGCCTAGAGTTCAGCGATCGTCGACCTGAGTTCAACTATCGTCGAACTGATTTTCTGCCTTTGACAAAACTAGTTTCTACAATCTTCTAAGTTTTCTGAGGGCATGATCTGATCAATGTGACTTGTTGACCTATCCTAAAATCTAATGAAGACCTATGACCCTAGACTATATAAGGAGGGTTAGTCTATGCAACCCTAATAGTGAACCTTAGCCCAAATCCTAAACACAGGTGGGGTTCCAACAATAGCTATCATCCGAATAAGCCTCAACCTTCAGATGTCTTCTTTTCGGAAACAAGAGCCCTTTTCCTGTTGCACCTTTTACATACTCTAAAATATTTAGAGCTGACTGTAGATGACATTCTTTGGGGGCTTTCATAAACTGGCTGACCTTCACGACTGCATAACAAATATATGGTCTTGTAACTATCAGATAAATGAGTTTCACAACAAGACGCCTGTATTTGGTAACATCTTCAAGAATAGGAGAATTTTCATTCTAACATTTATCATCTCCAACTGCCATAGGAGTCTGATCCGGTTTAGCCCCAAGAAGGCCTGTCACTTTCAAGAGATCTAACGCATACTTCCGCTGTGAAAGAGCAATAAAACCAAATTTTCAAGATATCTCAATCCCTAGAAAATACTTAGGAGACCCCATATCCTTGGTAACAAAATGCTGAAGTAGATGCTTCTTTGTCACATTAATACCATTTCTATCATCCCATGTAAGAAGAATGTCATCCACATAAACCTTAAGAATAACCAGAACAGCCGAGGATTTATGGATAAACAAAGAATGATCTACAGCACTACGAGAGAACCCAATCGTAGAAATAACTTCATTAAACTTTTCAAACCAGGCCCTGAGACTTTGCTTAAGACCGTTGATTTCCTTTCACTGCTTACGGACCTGAGACTCCCCCTGAGAAACATACCTAGGATGTTTCTCCATATAGACAGTTTCATGTAAATCACCATAAAAAGGCATTCTTCACATCCAGCTGAGACATTTCTCAGTCTTGGTTAACGGATATAGAAAAGAGCACACAGATCATAGTAATCCTCGCCAAAGGAGAGAAAGTATCAAAGAAATTCACACTATAAGTCTGCGTAAAACCTTTGACAATAAGCCAGGCATTGTAACGATCAATTGATCTATCCCGTAGAAACTTAATAACAAAGACCCAGCGATAGCCAACCACATCAGTATCAGGAGGCATAGGAACAAGTGTCCAAGTACCCCGTTTACTAAGAGTATGCATCTCTTTATCCATAGCAGATTTCCAAAGAGGGATAAAAAGAGCTTCTTGATATGATGCAGGAACAACATTAGCCAAGAGGGCCAATGAAAAACTCCTAAATGAAGCAGAGAGCCGAGCATAAGAGACCACAACCTGAATAGGATGTTGGGTGCAATAGAGAACAACTTTTCGAAGAGCAATCGAAAGATCAAGATGAGTGTTGACCAGAGGAGGCAAAGGAATATCAGAATAAAGAGGAGACCTTGGAAAAGGTACCAAGGGCTCTAAGGGAAACACAACAGGATCCAGAGAAAGAGATGGGGCAACAGGAGCAGAGGTGGAAAGAACTGTCCCTGTCAGAGGTGTTGAGATAATAGGTAGGGAAGAAGAAATATCAGAGGGCAAAAAAGTGGAAGTAGGAGAGAAATACGGTGTATCCTCAAAAAAAGGAATATCAACGGAAACGTATTGTTTGCACAGAAGAGGATCAATACAACGATAGCCCATCTGAGTAGGACAGTAACCAATAAATATGCATTTAACAGAGCGAGGAGAAAGCTTGTCACGTCCAGGAAAAGGTGTGTGAACAAACGCCGCACATCCAAAAATTTTAAGCAGTAAAGGAAAAGGTTCGGCCTCGGGAAACAAAATAGAAAAAAAGGAGTCTTTCCCTGAAGAATAGATGAGGGAATACGATTAATGAGATAGAAAGAGAGGAGAACAACATGACCTCAATAAGACCGAGGGACATTCATTTGCAAAGAAAGACTTCGAGCAACATCCAGAAGATGGCGATTCTTGCGTTCAGCAACGCCATTCTGTTGAGACATATATGAACAACTTGTTTGATGAATCAAACCCTTGCTCGCACAAAAGTTAGAGAACTGATGACTGACATATTCTTTGGCATTATCAGTACAAATAACTTGAATGGGCACACGAAACTGTGTGAAGATCTCATTATAAAATGCAGTGAATATAGAGAACAGTTCAGAACAATCCTTCAAGAGATACAACCAACTACATCTGGATAAATCATCAATGAATGTGACAAAGTATAAGCTTCCTCGACCAGTAGCAGCAATAGGAGAAGGACCCCAGATGTCAGAGTGGACTAGTTCAAAAGGACGCGAAGAACAACGGTCCGTCCGAGCTGGGAAAGAAGAGCGATGATGTTTACCCAACTAACATGCTTTAGAGTTCAAAGGCAAATCTCCCAAAGGAAGATCTAGAAAAAGTTGATGAATGAGGCAAGAAGGAGGATGAACAAGATGATGATGCCACGACTGAACAGAGAAATAAGCAAAAAGAGCAATATTGTGGTCAAGATAAAAAAGGCCACCACGAGCATTACTAGTAGCAATCATAGCCTTGGAGACAGAATTACAGAAAGATAATGTGGTGCCAGTAAAAGTAACCGTGCAATTTAACTGAGTGCAAAGAGCAGGAACAGAGAGTAAATTGCACATGAAAGTATGTACATAGAGAGTGACTTCTAGAAGCAAAGATGAAGAGAGATGCACAATGCCAATAACACACATAAGAGTAGAAGTCTCATCAACAATAATAACAGGAGACAGTCTGTTTTTCTCAAGCAAAGAGGAATTCAAACGAGAGTTGCCAGTCATGTGACATGTGACACCAGTGTCAATATACCACATATCATAGGAGGCCACAAGAGAACGAGTAGTGGAAGAGAGAAGAGAAGCCATTCTCAAGAAGAAACCGAAAAGTAGAAAGACTAACTGCACAGTTAGAAACAAGACGCATAAGAACAAGCCGTCAAAGAAGGCGCAGTAAGAAACCGATCACATGAAAGTTCACAGAAAGGAGAAACCGCACGGTCATGATGTCAACAAACCAGCGGCAAGGAACACGCCACGACCACAATATCGCAGCAAAGAAGAAACAATCCGCCGGAAGACAACCCGCATGGTGAAAGAAGAGAAGAAAGAGCAAACATTGAAGAAGTCCTGCGAATATAACAAGCCACAACAAAAGGGCGAATAACAAAGGCGGCAAGAGCAAAATAAGCTGCACAACAAATCGCGCGAACACCACAAGTTGCAGAGACAAGCGACTAGCAAAGAAACCGCGCCAATAAGAAGAAAGAGAAGAGCAAGAGCCTGCCCGGTCAAAGTGATAACACACTAGCGGGCAGGAAGAAGCCATGACCAAAAGGCGAAACTCATAACATAGAAGAGAAACCAGTCAAACACAACAAGCTGAAAAGAAGCACGGTTAGCAGGGAAAGCCAGGCGAACAAAAAAGCCCAGAAGGAAGCAAGTCTTAAGAATAGCAAGAAGTAAGGGAGGGAAGGGAAGGGAAAGAAACCAGACAAACTGTAAGAAGCCGGACGAAGCCAGTGGAAGAGGATGCGTGGTTAAACCAAGAAACCGCGATCTTTTTGAAGCAAAGAATCTGTTTGCTCTGATACTATGTGAAAAATGGATAAAGAGCTAAATAAACCGCAAACTTTATTGCTCCAAAAAGATAATTATTACATAGGTATGACTCCTTATTTATAGAAATCGGGGGAAATACGAGAATATAATAATCGATGTGGGACTAAAAACAAATCGGGCAGCCTACGCGGTTTGACACGGTCAAACCGCACACTATAAAATAACTAATAAAACAACAAGCGGCAACTAGGAAAGTCGCCAATCTGCTCCAGGGAAGACCGTTGACATAGACCGCCAGACCACAATCATGGGTTGCGGTTAACCACCAGTCCACTTTTGCGGCTTCAACCAGACCACTGCAGCTCCAACCAGACCATTGCGGCTTCATACACACCTGTTTGATACATTGGGAATTGTATACCTGATTTGGAGAAGCCCTTTCAACTTAATGATATACACAAATTTGTATTTGATGTATGATTAGTTTATTTGTGCAGGAAAAATAAACAAGTACAAAAGCATCGAGATATTAGATAATTGTCGACACCTTTGTAAAAGCTATGATGAGATAAGGAACAAGCAGTGTCGACACTCAGGACTAATGTAAATACCCTTATTCAAGTAATGCGGAGACAGGAAGAATGCTGTGTCGATACCCAGTGTAACGCCCCTGGTTTTTCAGTATTTATTTAATATTCCTTTGGCGTTACGTTGACGCATTTCTGGCTTGTGCCGTTGTTAGAGTACCTCGTTAGGTGTTCTTAGTGGTCTTAGCCTATTTGCAGGGTTCCCCAGCTAGCCGGAGTCTGTTTTGGAGACTCGGGTGAGCCTCTTAGGGAATGCTTGTGCTTTGGATTCGGGAGGTGTTAGCCTGAGTGTTTGATCGTCGGAGGTTGTTTTCGACTTCGCCGTTATTTTCGTAGCCTGAGTGTTTAGCTACGGTGCGAGTTTGGTCGAATCTGAGGTCGTTTATTTTCGCGTCGTTTCGACGTTTGCTGGTTAGCTAGTAGTAGTTGCTTTTCTGTTCGTCGGCTTTATGTGGACAAGCTTGGTGAGGCTTGTGCCTTGTCCTAGGCTAAGGTTTGAGTTAGCTAATTTCATATAAGTTTATATATATTTGTGTGTTTGTGAACGCTTGGGTGCAGATAGCCAGTTTATATAAGCGTTTATATATATATTTACGCATTTAGTTTGGTGAGTGATTTAGGCGTGTCAGTGTATAAATACATATACATGCGTGCTGATGAGTCCATGTTTTATACCTATTTTCGGACTCATCTGAGCTAGTTTTCACACTTTTGCACTTCACTTTTAGTTCATTATCATTTAATTTCATCCTGTCTTTATTTACATAGGAAGTGCACATTTATGCCCGTGGTTGTGTTTTGTGTTATTCTTAGTCTGTACTCCTTTTTGTTTTTGTCTGGAATGTCTGCACAGATTAGTGATTGGTTTCTCCTGTCGGTACAGGGGTCGTGTGCGTGTTCCGGGATGGTTGTGAAATAGGAATACTGCGCACGATCATGGGATCTAATGCGCACGACCACTGGTCGTGCGCCCCTGATCGTGCGCACTACTCTTCATTTTCCAGAATCAGCCTGGGGTAAGCGCACGACCACTGGACATATTGCGCACGACCACCGGTCGTGCGCCACTAATCGTGTGCATTGATTCCTCTTTTCTGGAGTCCTGTCTGGGTAATCGCACGATCATTGGACTTAGTGCGCACGACCACTGGTCGTGCGCCACTACTCGTGCACAGTATCCCAGTTCTTCTTCCTGATATTCCCTGCCAGTGCGCACGAGCATAGGACATAGCGCGCACGACCACTGGTCGTGCGCCTGTGATCGTGCGCATTGTTCAAATCTGCTTATGTATAAATAGTGCAGGTCTCGCCGTAATCCGGAGATCCGCACGGAGACCCGTAGATCGGCCATTTCCTCCGCCGTTTTCGCCGTCCTCCTTCATCTTCCACCATAGGGAGGTGCTTCGGGCAAGCGTTCACCGCCAAATCCAAGCCGGAGCTTCCTCTTGGCCTCCTCCTTCATCTTTGAGCTTCAAGAAGAGCTTGACCTAGCTTTCTTCACCAAGCTAGGAGAAGTTGTGCCATCCTCCACCGGATCGTGACACGAAGAAGATGGGCCATTGGAAGGTGGTGACAGCCCTTCTCTACCCCGGACGCAGTTGCGGACCGAGCTTGGACGCGGATTGACAACCCGATGACTCCAACCATGAATCCTCAGCAAGGCTTTGTATTCGGTCGATTTCGCACACTCTTTTCTTGTTTGGTTGTTGAATGTGTAGTTGAACTCTTTTATTTGATGAAGAATGCTTAGTTTGTAAAACGTTTATATTTAATCATGTCTATGTGATTTTGTGTATTTTTGTTATTTACTTGAGGTGTGCCATAGTCCATCCACCATCCATCCACCCTTGCCGCACTAGCAATTGCTAGTGGCGTGCGTAGCGAAGAGGTGCTTACGACCCTCATTCCGCCATTTTCACCACCTCATCCACAAGCCTACTCTTCCATCCGCCTAGCGATTCGGTGCATAGCGGCTCGACTAGTCTTCCATCCCGCCTGGCGAAGCATCGCATAGCGGCGTTGCATAGGAGTAGTTGATAGCTTTTTATTTTCTGTTTCCGCAACAACCCAAGCCCCCCTTAGTTAGCTCCGACCCGAGGACTTCAATCTCAAGTCCTCCTCGAAATTAACTCCACCTTACTGTGTTCCTTGTGAGATCGATACTTGGGAAAACCCCCATTTTATATTACTTGTGTGACCGGTTCACTGCCGTGATCTATAACATCAAGTTTTTGGCGCCGTTGCCGGGGAACACAGTCGTGTGAGTTTTTGGAGAGTGAGACGTGAGATTGCTTTCCTTTTCCTTTGTAAATCGCTTTTGTTTTGTTCTATTTCTGTTTTTCCTTCCTTTCTATTGTTTGTTTAGGCAATTGTAGTAATATATTGTTGGATTTAGTAATTTGCACAATTTATTTTGAATCTTCTGTTTCGACACTATGTGGGGATATTCGTATGCCCAATGTCGTTGGTGTGGGAAGCCTTCCCACGCTAGTCATGAATGCCCTACGAGAGATATTGAGCATAAGCCTCAGCACACAATGCATGAGATGCTGTATTCGTACAGCCTTTCGAACACTGTGCCCCGAGCTTATGGTCAATCTTCCTCGCCACATACACCATTCTCCTATTCCTCTTCGGCCCCACAAGGACCGCAGCGTAATGGGAGAAAGTGTTTGTATTGTCGTAAAACAGATCATGTCCTGAAGGATTGTGCCGAGTACCTCCGTGTTATGGAAGAGGATGATGAGCCGGACATCCGGATCATCCCGACTCCTACCCTTGGTGGCACACCTTCATCCTCTGGTTATGTATCCCTGTCACCTTCATTTATTGAAGGGAATGATATGGACACAACCGCCAGATGTGTGGCTGATCTAGGCTTCGACGTGGCTGAGCCTATCTCTCATGTGCATACATCTCCAAGCGTGGAGCCGATTCTTTGTGAGGAACCTGCACTTGACTTTTATTCAAGCAAAGTTCTTCCTCCTTTTGTGCATTCTACTTCAGTCGCCTCTGGCGACATTTTCGACGTTGCAACACAAGTTGAGGCTTGTGATACATGGGTTGTTTCCACTCCCATGGAGGAGGACAACCTTCTTGGTGTCGAGGATTCTCCCTTAATACCAAAGGAGGAAGTCCAAGTCTTGGTGGAGGCCTCTATGGATCCAGCCGAGCCTTGTAGCATTGTCGAGATTACTGATGATATTTTTCTACCTCAGCCTTTGGGGAGTGAAACCGGGATCACTCCCCCGATTATTTCTTTATGTTCTTCGTCTCTTTTATTTCTTGACCCACCTTACTTTTCTGAGCCTGTGCAGGTTGAATCTCCACGGGTAAGTTGGGTTGACGTTGAGCCTTGCGCTCAGGCTATCGACGAGTGCATCCTCTTGTGTGAGGAGGTTCCTACCTCCTTCACAGTGGAAGCCCCTGCCGTCACCTTCCCCCCAGCAAACTTGTGGTGGACGAAACCTTGCTAGGCAAGGATTTATTTTGTGATACGATGAGGGAGGACCCGGCCTCATCCTCATCCTATTTCCTATTTCCTCTACCTGTGTTGGGCAGGTATTATTATTTAGGTAGAGGGGTAACTGCTCTATCACCGTATCGGTACCCGTTACCGAAATGGATATTGGAACAGTTACCTGTGCATTTTTCTTTTCATAGGACTATTAGCTAGAACTATTTAGAATTTAATAAGTCGTGCTGGGATGACAATAACCCCAGTATTTATCTTTCATTTCCTGCATTTTATTTTTCATGTCTATTTTAGTTTTAGCATTTCTTTTTGTATATTTTGTTTTGTTTTTGCGGAGCTCACCCCTGCAGGTATTCATAGCCAATCGCATTAACGGGGTTCTGATTCTTCGTATGGCGGGCCTGCTTCAGTTTCCATGCGTCTTCTTGTATGCTCACTAGCTGAGCATTGGGTAACCTCTTCCCTTAGCTCTGTATGATTTTAATTTCTCTATCTTATGATTTGTTGCTTAGTTTAAGTCTGGGGGAGAGATCTGTTACCTTTTGCACGTGCACATCTCATGTGCATAATAGAAGCCTTTATTGTTTTATTTTGATTAGTTCATTGCATCACACACCACTGCACCCACATGAGCGCGTGCTTAGCTTTTTGCATGCTGCGAGTTAAACTCATTTCTTTGTTAGATTTGGGAAAATTATGGTGCTAACATAGGATTGTGAGACGGAATAAAATGTTGGCCTTGTTGTGATCATAGTCAACTGCTCTCGTCTCGTGTAGAAATTGGAGTAGATTTAATTTTTCTGTATGCTTTTAGTTTTATATTTTTCTAATTGCGTAAATACTTTTTATTCTACTCAAAAGTTGGTGAATCCGGTGTGAATCCGACGGTAGCTTAGGGATGTGTGTAGACGGTCGTTATGTTCGTATTGATAGAGTCTGGAGGATGGATAGTCTTTCTAGTTGGCTAAGAACTTGCCCCAAGCTGTTCGTGAAGCATGGGTATAGGTTAGTCATGCATGAGTGTGATGTAGGCCATCATTTTGGCCCGGTTGAGCTTTGTACCGTTCCTAACGTCTTGTCCTCGCTAGCCCCGTTGTGCCTACCCTTCTTTTGATTCAGCTCCACCTTCATTCACCAAAGCCTCACAGCCAATCCTAGTCGCACACCCAAGTTGAGCTTTAGTGTTTACATTTTAATGTTGGGATGTGATGTGGTGATTTTACTTGTGATTATGTGGATGTGCTCCAATGTTATATTTGCTGAAATTGCAAAAAAAAAAAGATGATTTGAATAAAGAAAAAGAAAAAAAAAGAGAAAAATATTTGTAAAGAAAAAAAAAGTGAAAAGAAAAAGTTTTAATTGAAAATCATTTTGGAAATGTGATTATATTTGGAGTAGGCGGTGCACACACCCATATGTTAAAAGTTTAGTTTGGGGGTGTGGTGTACTCGCATATATTTTGGTTAGCTGATGGATTCCCTTCATACTAGCTCCTTTGGGTTAGGTGCATAGCCTTCTTGTTTATCCTTGTTTACCTCACCAAAACCCAAGCCCCATCTCTTCACCTAAAGTCCTACTGATTCATGTGTGAACAAAACCAGTGCCGTGGAGAGAATGCGAAAGGGCAAGCATATGGTCACCGACATTGGTGGATTCCTTTGGAGGTTATCCGGAGCCCCGACCTTTGGCAATGCTCTCCTAGTGATTCGTCTACATTCTCCCTACGCATGACCAAATGATTCACCGTGATTCTATTTTTGAGTAATTATAAAATTTTGAGACGCATTGTGAAAAGTATAAACTATTTTGTATACTTAGAAATTTCTTCTATTATATTTTTACGCACGCGAGCATGCGACTTCGCATGGTACTCTGTATCGCAATTTCCTTGTTAGCTAAATCATTTTCCCTATCTGCATAGATTTTGTTTGCTCGGGACGCACAAACAGTTAAGTCTGGGGGTGTGATGAGTCCATGTTTTATACCTATTTTCGGACTCATCTGGGCTAGTTTTCACACTTTTGCACTTCGCTTTTAGTTCATTATCATTTATATTTCATCCTGTCTTTATTTCCATAGGAAGTGCACATTTATGCCCGTAGTTGTGTTTTGTGTTATTCTTAGTCTGTACTCCTTTTTGTTTTTGTCTGGAATGTCTGCACAGATTAGTGATTGGTTTCTCCTGTCGGTACAGGGGTCGTGTGCGTGTTCCGGGATGGTTGTGAAATAGGAATACTGCGCACGATCATGGGATCTAATGCGCACGACCACTGGTCGTGCGCCCCTGATCGTGCGCACTACTCTTCATTTTCCAGAATCAGCCTGGGGTAAGCGCACGACCACTGGACATATTGCGCATGACCACCGGTCGTGCGCCACTGATATGTGCATTGATTCCTCTTTTCTGGAGTCCTGTCTGGGTAATCGCATGATCATTGGACTTAGTGCGCACGACCACTGGTCGTGTGCCACTACTCGTGCACAGTATCCCAGTTCTTCTTCTTGATATTCCCTGCCAGTGTGCACGAGCATAGGACATAGCGCGCACGACCACTGGTCGTGCGCCTGTGATCGTGCGCATTGTTCAATTCTGCTTTTGTATAAATAGTGCAGGTCTCGCCCTAATCCGGAGATCCGCACGGAGACCCGTAGATCGGCCATTTCCTCCGCCGTTTTCACCGTCCTCCTTCATCTTCCACCCTAGAGAGGTGCTCCGGGCAAGCATTCACCGCCAAATCCAAGCCGGAGCTTCCTCTTGGCCTCCTCCTTCATCTTTGAGCTTCAAGAAGAGCTTGACCTAGCTTTCTTCACCAAGCTAGGAGAAGTTGTGCCATCCTCCACCGGATCGTGACATGAAGAAGACGGGCCATTGGAAGGTGGTGACAGCCCTTCTCTACCCCGGACGTAGTTGCGGACCGAACTTGGACGCGGATTGACAACCCGACGACTCCAACCGTAAATCCTCAGCAAGGCTTCGTATTCGGTCGATTTCGCACACTCTTTTCTTGTTTGGTTGTTGAATGTGTAGTTGAACTATTGTATTTGATGAAGAATGCTTAGTTTGTAAAACGTTTATATTCAATCATGTCTATGTGATTTTGTGTATTTTCGTTATTTACTTGAGGTGTGCCATAGTCCATCCAGCATCCATCCACCCTTGCCGCACTAGCAATTGCTAGTGGCGTGCATAGCGAAGAGGTGCTTACGACCCTCATTCCGCCATTTTCACCACCTCATCCGCGAGCCTACTCTTCCATCCGCCTAGCGATTCGGTGCATAGCGGCTCGACTAGTCCTCCATCCTGCCTGGCGAAGCATCGTATAGCGGCGTTGCATAGGAGTAGTTGATAGCTTTTTATTTTTTGTTTCCGCAATAACCCAAACCCCCCTTAGTTAGCTCCGACCTGAGGACTTCAATCTCAAGTCCTCCTCGAAATTAACTCCACCTTACTGTGTTCCTTGTGAGATCGATACTTGGGAAAACCCCCATTTTATATTACTTGTGCGACCGGTTCACTGCCGTGATCTATAGCATCACGTGTGAAGCTGTATAAAATTATATATGTGCTGTTAGTGTAGGTTTACATATATTAGTATTGATATATATATATATATATGTATATATATATATATATATATATATATATATATATATATATATATATATATATATATATATATTAGCATTGATAATAGTGGGCTGGTTATGTTAGTGTATTCATATTAGTGTGCTATTATTATTAGTATGCATATAAATGTTAATCTATGCATATAGTGGCTGTTAGTTAAATAGGTATATATATAAGGTTTGTCATTAGGTTTAGGTATTTCTTTTCCCCAAACCCGGCGGCCCAGTTCTTGCGGAATGAGCGAAGGGGCGAACTCTAGGAAGAGCACTGATCGTCGGTTTCCTTGCCCAGTTGAGTTCGAAATTCCTGTTTGACGCCGGATCCGAGCTACTCTAGGCAAGACCTTCCTTCCAAGGTAAACGTTTTGAGAGTTCACCATTCTTTTTCGGAGTAGAGAGCTGCGGGTTCCTTGCTTTGATCGCCCAGATTTTTTTTGTCCAAGTTTTTCATAGGTGGTTGCTTGTGGCCGATCCTGTTTGGAAGAGCTTTGTCGGCCGAAATCTTTCTAAAACCCTAGGCAAGTGTTCCCTTCGCCCTTGCCAAAGAAATTCTAGATTGTGTTCTTGGTTTGCTTAAATTTTGAACTAGCTCTGTAAGGATTTAGTTATTCCAAAATTTGTGCAAAATTTCTTGTTCAAAATCCCTTGTTTGCTAAAGTTGCGGCCGGAATGAATTTTAGAGTTGTTGTTCCCTTTTTTATGAGTTGGATCAGATTTTTGTTGTTCTTTTATTTATATATACAAATGATTTATATATAAATGTTGTTTTGATGTTCAACCACCGAGTTTCCCTATGGTTTTAGACTTGTTCCTGTTAGGAATGGCATGGGTATGTGATGTTTCTAGAGAATGTTTACTTGGAGGAGTGCAGCTCTAGGTGATAGTGTAAAGTGCATTTCTTTATTTATTTCCATTTGCTGTTCAAGCACCGAGTGCTCCATGTTTTAGCCTTGTTCATTTCAAGATTTATGTTTTAGCCTGCTGTTTTCCTGGAGTGTATATCGTGACCAGCTCGTTTTAGTATCAGATTCCTTGCACATGTTTGGTATCAAACTAATTGGTTATATTCGGTATCAAACTGATTTTATAACATTTTTACTATTTGAGTTTAAAGGTATTTTTTTTACATTTTAAATGTGTGTTTAGTTAACCAATGTAGTCAATTATTAGGTAGTTAAGCCTCTTAGGTGGGTTGCTCTAGATTGTTTAGGGTTCCCTGTGACTTCTTGGTGGTATATGGAGCCACCAGCATGGGTTTCCCCGAGTCACTTAGTACTGGAGTAGGATGTGGTTTTTGGGGTGGGTCGGACCGATACCGCCACCCTTGTTTTATTTCATATCTTGCTAAGACATTATGGGCTGTTTGGTTGGGTTAGACTGATACCACCACCACATCACCTTGAAGATATTTAGGACTGATAGACTTGGTTGGACATGTTGCCACCAGCCTATGCCCTTGTTGATGATTTTGTCCATCTCCAGTATTAGGTGATTCTTTCTGCTCTAACTCTATGTTAGGATTTATTTATTTTGCTAATCCTTCTTGCAGAGGTTCTTGAAGCTTGGCTTCATCCGTGTACTTGGTGCACCCCTTTTTACTCTACTTTTGATAAGTATTTTCCTTTACTTGTTTACTTTACCTCATTTAGCTTATGTTGCTAGCATTCACAATTTTGGGCTTGGTAAGCCTTTTGCTAACGCTCTCTTTTTAAACCTAATTGTCTTCTTTCCTATTGATCATTGCTTTGCTGAGGTGTTCTTTTCTTTCAATGCCTCAGGTTCAGGTTTATAGCCGACTGTGTGGCTAGGTTTCTTCTGGAGCTTGCCAGTGCTATAGCTGCTGCTGTGATTTTCTCTTCCTCACTCTTGGGAGGTATTTTCTATAGACTTGTAGTACAAATATGCCTACTCACCAGTTGGTAGTGTCAGTTATTGACGCCCAATGGTGGTTTCTCTTTTAGATGCTTTGTACTTTGCTTATACTACTAGATGTCCTGTTTTGGATTTTATTCAACTTGCTCTTGGGAAGATTTATGCTACGTTGTTAGTTACTTTTAAACCTAGAAGCACTATTATATTTATATCTCATGATCAGCATGTTTTATAAAACTCATACACTATTTTCCAAATAACGTAAAAATTCATTTTCTTATGTATGACATAAAATAAATCTAGGGTCTTGCATAATATAAGTTGCCCCATGGGGACACTTATGCACCCTCTTAGGATGTCAAAGTAATTTAACTAAAGTATTTTCCGCTGCGTATAAGTATAGTTTTTAATTGTGGACTAGCTGATCCACTGCCGAGGGATATGACCTCTAAAATAAAATTGATTTTCAAATCATTAAAGCTTATGATTTTCATAGTCGTAGTAGTTGATGGTTGCCTGAGCGTTGACAGTTATCCCCTGCTTGACGTGGCATCACAACGCGTGTTTTCTCCTACTCTGATACTTCTTAATTTCGGAGAAAATGCGAGTTGTGACAGTTGGTATCAGAGGGAGGTTGCTTGAAAATTTGTCGGGCAGCCTTTCCTTGTAGGTATTAGATGTTTAACATCATATCATACACACAGCGATATGTCATCAACACATCTTGGCTTAAGCACGAACACTACACTCATAGCATAACATGAAGTATACAGAGCATATTATGTAGTATGGGATGCATAATATGTGTTTGTATATGGATCCACCATATGAAGCAACATGTGAGGGTTATGTAGTATGGGATGCATAACCTCACCACATGAATGCGGCTAGCACGTTTTCTTTTTCGTTGCATGGAAATGTTATGTAGTATGGGATGCAGAACATTTTCATGTGTACGCCGCACATAACATGCATTAGGACCTTTTTAGAATGTATAGCACAATCATGCATAGCATAAGCACAACATGCCAAGCTAAAGACTTGCAGGATGATGTATGTACACACATGGTTTTGTGTCAAAAAGAATATAAATACATGCATTCATGGTCTAGGCACCTGATTTAGTATGATGGTGGTGAACCATCTTAAGTTAGGCATAACATTATAATTGAAAACCCCAGAGCAAGTTGGCACTTGAAGCAAGTACTTATGTAAGTTTGTCTGTACTTGTTTGTTTAGTCCTGGTAGTTGAACTAGGTTCTGATTATTGTTTTGTTTATTCTTTTTAGCATGACGCCGAAGCGTATAGTGACGAGGTCGACTCTCCAATCTGAGGGCGAGTATTCTGGAGCGCAAAGCGATGCAGTTGTGGCAAGTTTGAGGCTGAGCAATGAGGCCTTATCGAGGCAGATGGTGGATGTTTAGTCTCAGATCCAGGCCTTGTTATCTGTAGTGGCAGGACTAGCCTCGAGAGCACAGGATCCTGCTACGGGTACAGCTATTCCAGCACCTCCTGCACCTCCTGCCCCTTTGGTGCCTCCAGTTGTGGTGCCCACAGAGATGACCTTCATATCTCAGTTCCAGCGACTTCGACCCCCTACCTATGATGGGAAGGCGGATTTCATGATCCTGGATGATTGGCTGATTTCCATAGAGGAGTTGTTTCACTATTCTGGAGTTTCTGATGATCAGAAGGTGATGCTTGCCGCATACCAGCTGAAGGGGTTGGCAAAGAGTTGGTGGATGAGAGAGAATGAGGGCATGATAGGAGGATGCCCTTGGGATTCCTTCAAGGAGATATTGATGACGAAGTTTTTACCTATAGTTGAGCGGGACAGATTGATGAATGATTTCTTGCATCTGAAGCAGAGGCAGCTCGCGGTCAGCGAGTATGAGATTGAGTTCAACAAACTCAGTCGGTTTGCCCCCAGTTTGGTGAGTTCCGAGGAAGATAGAGCGAAGCGATTCCTTGGGGGCCTGAGAAGTGATGTTCAGCAGTTAGCGATTGCTCATGGAGCAGTGAGTTATGCTGGTGCGGTAGAAGCTGCTTTGAAAGTTGAGGCCATCAAAAATGCTAAGCAAAGAGGGCAGCAGGCGAGGAATGAAAAGAGGAAGGCGATTGAAGGGAAGAGCCCCCAGGTATCCGGTGCTCATTCAAGAAAGAGGAGCAAAGAGGTCTGTAGCTTCTGTGGCCGGCCGGGCCATCCCGTAGAGAAATGTTTCAAGAGGTTGGCAGCGCAGCAGGTGCATGTTCATGCTATTCAGGGTGCTCCTCGGCAGAGCGTGGTGTGTACCTTGTGTAAAAAAGAGGGGCATGATGTTGCCCGCTGCTGGTTGAAAGATAAGGTCTGCTATCAGTGTGGACAGAAGGTTCATACGAAGGCAAGGTGCCCGTAACTCCAGTTTGTGCTCCAACCAGTTCCTCTTCAGGCCTTGCCACCACCTCAGTCTATGGATAAAGGCAAAGGGAAGCTGAATGTGATATCTTCAGCAGAGGCTTAAACTTCGACGCAAGTCATTTCAGTTTAGACTTTCTCTCTAGTCTTTATGTTTTAGCTGCAATTTTAGTTTTGCTATTATTTCCTTAATGCGTGCGCAATTTTTGTTTTATTTTCATATTGGGAATTTTAAGGTAAAGAACCGCTGGGCGCGCGTTCTCTTCAGCTTTGGTGCTACCCACTCATTTGTGGCTAGGGCCTTTGTAGAGCGATTCTAGTTGGATCTAGATCGTGTCGGTGATGCCTTTTTCGTCATGTTCCCCTTGGGTGATTCCGTGATATCAGATCGTGGCATTCAGGATTGTCCTATTATGTTGGGGGATTTTCTGGCTAAGGTAACTTTGAAGGTGATTGACTTGGAGGATTTCAATGTTATCCTAGGCATGGATTGGTCGTCCTGATATGATGCGGTGATCCGGTGCACGGGTAAGCGCTTGGATTTCAAGAAGGACAACGGTCAGCCTGGGAGTATTTATGGTGATCCGCGCCAGGTCTCTCCGGTGATTTCTGCGGTATGTGTTCAGAGGCTATTTAGTTCTGATTGTTTTGCTTGCTTAGTCTCAGTGCTGAGGACTGTTAGCAGTTTGCTGCGGTTGGATGAGATTCCTGTTGCACGTGAGTTTTCTGATGTGTTTCCTAGCGACCTTACCAGTATTCCTCCTGTCAGAGATGTTGAGTTTGTGATTTATTTGGAGCCAGGTACGCGTCCTATTGCTAAGGCGCCATACCGGATGGCCCCGCGAGAGCTGGAGGAGTTGCGTACCCAGCTGGATGAGCTGTTGGAGAAGGGTTTCATAAGGCCGAGTTCGTCGCCTTGGGGTGCCCCTATTCTCTTTATTATGAAGAAAGATGGGTCGATGCGTCTTTACATCGACTACAAAGAGCTGAACAAGGTCACCATTAAGAACATGTATCCTTTGCCTATGATCGATCACTTGTTCGATCAATTGCGTGGTAGCTCAGTATTTTCTAAGATTGACCTTCAATCAGGCTACCATCAGCTCAGGATCCGTGAGTTGGACATTCCACAGACTGCTTTCAGATCGAGGCATAGGCATTTCAAATTCCTGGTTATGTCGTTTGGTTTGACCAACACGCCATCAACATTCATGGACATGATGAACCGGGTGTTCAAGGATTTTCTGGATAAGTTTGTGGTCGTATTTATAGATGACGTTTTGATTTATTCTCGTGATGCTGCGGGGCAAGATCAGCACTTACGATTGGTTTTATCTGCTTTGAGAGACCATCAGTTATTCGCCAAGCTGAGTAAATGTGAATTTTGGTTGCCCCAGGTTTCCTTCCTGGTTCATGTGGTGAACAAAGACGGCATTTCGGTTGACCCGAAAAAGATTTCTGCAGTGATGGATTGGCATAGGACGAGCACACCCAAGGAGATTAGGAGCTTCTTGGGGTTGGCCGGCTACTATAGAAGATTCGTGGAGGGCTTTTCTACACTGGCAGCCCCCTTGACTAAGCTGACGCAGAAGAATGCGACCTTCATTTGGAGAGAGCAATGCGAGGAGGCCTTTCTGGAGCTAAAGAGGAGATTGTGTGTAATAACCCCATCCGTTCATATAATATATACTAGAAGGTACAGCCGGGGCCCCACGGCATATACCACAAAATAGACGATGAAGCTACAGAGTGATACCAGAGTAGCGCAGCGCACCTAACACATTGCATTCTAGCAGAAGCCTAACACACTACACTTGAACTTCTCACTTGAATGTCCAACATATAAAAATGCCACATTTTATACATTATAGGAATGTCTGACAATATACATAAAGAGTTGGCCTTATGGCCTTACAAAGCTTTCAAACAGTGGCCCAGACATTGGCACGCAGGCCGACCACGTCAAAAGCAAACAGCAGCAGCAGCAGCTAAAGCAGCATGGACATCAACCCTTTTTCGTCCCGCTTGGCTCTCCAGCACCTGTACAGGGACAATCCACCCAACGGTGGCAAACAAAGGCAACGGTCAGCATTCAGCTGAACAAATTATAATGACCCTACCCCTTTCTCGGGGCAGCGGTACTCTTCCCTGCAGGCATAACATATCACAAGCATGAATATATATCTCATATAATGTGCTTTCACGCACACATGCCATCACAACCGTCAGCTACCCGGCCCAACGGTCCGTGCACTCATGACACATTTTTGGTGTACTGGCAAATCAATTGCCCACCATCGTATCAGGGTTACAGCCCAACGACAACTCCCTTGAGCATTTACTCCATGGCGTGCAGCCGGAGTTTTATAGCCTTAGTAAACCGGGATTGGCCTGTAGCCCCCCATTGTATCATATCGCGTAGGCCTAAGACTCTTGCTATGCGCTCCAACAGAGCACACCTTCTGGTCTCACATCGGACGGACATAACGCAGGTCGGATCCTCCACCGAGTACGGCGTACTCGCGGCTAAATAAAGGCGCGGGTAGGTCTCACTGATCCTATTTGGCATTCAAGCCTGGGCATAACTCTTACACCCATTCTCTCACAACATTAGCGGGTCTTTCCTGGGCACACCAGTACTTCCTGCTACTCTCTTCGCAGGTGGACAACACAAATATCACAAATGTCCGGGGTCTTTCCTAGCTACCACGCCAGCACTTCCAGTTACTCTCTTCACAGGTGGACTCCCGATGAACATTAAGCATTACAAAAGGGTATTTCCTGGAATTCTAATCCAGTACTTCCTGCTACTTCCTTTCACAGGTCGAACCCAACAGCACAAGCAGCACAAGCATTCTACGGCTATTTTCCTGGACTACCACCCCAGTACTTCCTGCTACTTCCTTTCACAGGTCCAACCCGTCGACTCCTAAACTACGCATTTTTCACGTAGTCTTCTCCGGTTCGTATGCAACATTACCAATCCAGACCAACCTGTCCAGATGGGCTTCACGTAGCATGCCTATTCAGTACTCCATTTCCGGATCTATATGCCCACAAAGGGGATTCCATGAATCAACCCAAAAGACTCCCAACATCAGCCACCCTTTGGTGGGGGAATCATATTCTGTATTAGTGTTTTTAATTCTATCATAAATCATCATGTGTTGAAGGAGAATGCCTTTATATAGACTTTCTCCATGGTAACCGGCTGATCCGGTTTCTAACAAACTTCTGATAGCTCTGACAGTTGCAGTAGACCGGTCGGTAACGGCAGCTGTCAAGTCATCCAGTCACTTCTTGAAATTCTGTCTGTCAGCAAAGTGTCGAGACTGAACTTCATCATGTGTCGACACAAATAGACTAAGTGTCGACACAAGCCTTGATGGTGTCGACACAACTCCTTTGGTGTTGACACTGCTTCTCGACACAGCATCTGTAGAATGTGTCGACACTAATCCTGTGTGTCGACACAATCACTTCTTTGCTTTAACTTTGTTGAAACTCTGCTGTGTGTCGACACAAGTCCTGTGTGTCGACACAGTTGATGTCGACAAAGTCTTCTGTGTGTTGACACAAGTCCTGTGTGTCGACACAGTTGATGTCGACAAAGTCTTCTGTGTGTCGACACTGTCTCTTGGTGTCGACACAGTTGATGTCGACTAAGTTTCTGTGTGTCGACACTGCCTCTGTGTGTCAGCACAGTTGATGTCAACTAAACTTTCTCTGTGTGTCGACACTGCCTCTGTATGTCGACACAGTCTCTTCTGGTGTCGACACAGCCTTTCCAAATGTCGACACAATTAACTTCAAGTGTCGACACAGCTTTTATCCAGTGTCGACACAAGCCTTCATAAGTGTCGACACAACTTCTCCTGGTGTCGACACATTGACTTAGAAATTTTTCTGCATTCCTGCATTTACTTAACCTATATATATAAACTCAAAACAACATCAAATACACCTTGATGCATATCATTGAGTAAGGTGAGGCTTCTTCAAATCTGGTACACATTTTCCAATGTACCCAACAATCTCCCCCTATTTGGAGAAGTCATAACCCTTAGTCAATGATATACACCATTCATAACAAATACACATTATGATATATAACAACATTATATGACATGGTAACTTTTAAAACAAAACATATATAACAAATCATCACAGAATAATAATGCAACCAGAATGAGCATTAATCATGTTTTGTTTCAACTTTCAAAAGTTTCTTTAATAATAGTTTACGTAGATTTTAAACACTAAAGTTTATAATGTTATAAAATCCAGTGAATCTAATCTAAGGCTGCTCTGACTCCTTGATGATAATTCCTTTGCCTGATTGGATCTTGGCTTGAACTGGAGCATCAGTAACATCAGCTGGCTTCTTGCCCTTTAGATCTTTCTTCTGTTGCTCTTCAGACCTTATTCTTTGCCTTTCAAAGTAGTGATAGGGCTTTGGGAAATATTTGCTAGGCTCCTGAGCATTAGGAGGTAGCTTCCCAGCCTTAGCCTTTCTTCTATATTGAATAATGGCTTCTTGCCTGGCTTCATACTTTTGCCATTCTTGTGCAGAGTACCATTTGCCCCTATCATGGGTCTTATCCTTTACAGCTTTCCAAGCAGTCAGTATAATGTTCCTGGATGTTGGACTCCACAGCTCAAAATCAGACTTCAACTCTGCCTGTTCTCTGAATCTTTTCTTAGACAATAGAGCTTCTTGCTCTTTGTTCAAAACTGCCTCTAGCACTGGCATATCTACTTTCTCAAGGATAACATTTTTATTACCCTCTGGAGGGCTGTACATTGACTGTACTTCTTGGTGAATCATTTCAAAATCAGATGGAGGATAAATAACTTGAGCAACTTCAGCTTAATCACCTACAAAATAAGCAGGGTGTATACCTGACTCAGCCACATTATCATCATCATAGAGGGGTGGATATCCAAGTGTGGCTCTGATGCTATTAGAGATCCACTTAGCATGATCAGAGCCAGCTTTGACTAACACTCTCTCCCCCTTTATGACTTCTCTTGTAACATGATCCCTGAGATCATCTTTTTGAAATTTGATTTGTTCATCAAGAAAATTTATACCATCTTTATAAAAAGACTTTAACTTCAGCAGCTGTGCAGAAATAGTCTTTTGAGAATCCTTAATAGCTGTTTGGACAGCAGCTAGTCCTTCCTATAATTGCTTGTCAAAATCTGCCATGACATTAGGACTTGCCTCAGTCTGAGCAGTTGCAACATTCTTCAGTTCTGTAAAAATCATATTATGTGTTTCTGTCAGATTATCATTCATTCTAATTTGATTCTCTAGGACATAGCCTTGCTTCACAGCTATATCATCAACTTGAGTCTTGATTTTCTCTGGATGTGTTGCTAGGAAAACCACAGTATTGCCTCCTTTGTGAAAGCAATCAGTCATTTCCTTCTTATGTTGATTTACTTCAAATCTTATAGATTTAATATCTGTAGCCAAAGAGAGTTGTAGATCTTTGTGAGTTTCATCCATATATTTCTCCATTTCAATCCTTTGTTCATCTAGCTTTACTTGTAGAGAGACTAATAAGGAACTGTAATCAGTTACTGGGGCAGGTTGAGGAGTAGTTTGTAATGCCCTCTTATAGCTTTGATTACTTCTTTTGAAAACCATCAGTTTTCTTTTCTTAGCTTGAATTTCTGCTTCCTCTTCTGAAGCTGATGTACTGGCAATATCAACTCTATCCTTAGAACTAGGAGGCAATTCCTGTGCAGTCCTAGGTAGCTCCCCCTGAGTCCCTTGCTCCTCCCCCACAGTACTAACTTGCTTCTTTTCAATGTTAACTTGCTCCCCCTCAAAATATGCTTTCTCCCCCTCAAACTCAGTCTGCCCTAAATCAGGGAACAACTCTTCAAGAGTGAACTCTTGTTGAGTAGGGACTGGAGATACTCTTATATCTAGAGCATGATCAGTAGCAGATGTATCCTCCATGATAACATCTTGAGCTTGACTGTGTCGTTGAGTTGGCTGGTCAACATCAATCAAAGATTCAGTTAGAATTTCATCCTTATCATTAAGAATTGATTGATTAACCTCATGTATTACCTCAAGTATAGTTTGTGTAGCAATATCACTTTCCAAGTGTATTGGCTCTTCCTCAACATGAGTCTCCCCCCTGCACTCTAGCACTATCTGTCGGGTCTTGTGCAGGAATATCTTATGCTATAGATTTTTCAGGAATCTCTTGTCTTTCTTCCTCAGGCATATCCTTAGTTAGGACCCTATCCCATCTGGAAATAATCCTTATGTCCATTTTTCTCATATGGTTAATCTTTGAACCAGCAGTCTGTGTCATTACTTCTGGAATTATTCCAGCCAAGTAGAGACTCATAATCCTTCCCAGATTTGGCTTCTTAAGACTTTCCTTAATCTTTTCAAAAATTACTAATGACCAATCTGTAGTTAGGCTGTAGATGATCCTGGTCATCAGACTGAACATATATATTGATATCCTATCATGCCCCCTGGATTGCAGAGTATGACTTTGCCAACTATTTCTGAAAGGAATTTGCCTTGCTGATTCATTCCTTTTCTGTTCAATGAGGATCCAATCTTCATGGTGGGATCCAATCCACACCTTGAAGTGCTTCCCTTGTCTTGGATGAGCTAACTTCTACTTCTTCTTGAATTCTTGGTAGTTGAAGAGTTTTCCTCAAGCTCTTCAAAGTCAGTTTAACTTTAGCACCATGAACTATAGATTTGATTTTAAGTCCAGTTGAATCTATAGAAGCAGCGCCATAGAAATCCTGAATTTCTTTCTTCCAAATCTTTGTTGGTTCAGATACCAAAATTCTAACCCATTCTCAGCAATTAGGGTTACTACGGCTTTAATTTTAGATTCTGCATGATCAAAGGCATTGCATACCAGCTCATAGCCTTCATTGACATTGTCTTCTAGCTTCGGCGCCATTAGGGTTGAGTGAAAGCTTGGATTAAGAAGAGAGAAGTTGTCGACACCGGGTTTTGGTCTCGAAAATATGGAGAGTGTGTCGATATAATATGTTGTTGACCTATTTATACCTTTCTAAGTAATGAAGGTCAAAAGTGGCGTCAACAATCTCTTAATGTGTCGACACTGTTGAAAAGTTTCGACACAGACTACTAATGACTCGACAACAATTCTATTTGACTTTGTCGAGTTCGACGATCTGAGGTCGACAAATCTGTGCCTATACTCCAAGTGTCGACACCACATCTGGATGTGTCGACACCGATTCTCTAGATGTGTCGGAACCACTTTCCTGGAATGTCGACACTAACTACTATGTGTCGACACCACTTTTCTGGAATGTTGACACCAACTATTATGTGTCGATACAGACAACTTCTTGTATCGACACTATTTTACTTAGCCAATTTTGTTAAACTAATTCATGTTCAACATTCCTAATTCAATTTTGAAATTGTTGAATTTAGTTTCATCTAAAGGCTTAGTAAACATGTCAGCTAGTTGTAAATCAGTACTAACAAATTCTAAAGAGATATCCCCTTTCTCTACATGGTCTCTAAGAAAATGGTACCTTATTTCTATATGCTTTGTTCTACTATGAGAAAATGGACTATGTGCAATAGAAATAACACTAGTAGAATCACATAATAATGGGGTTCTAATTACCTGGATACCATAGTCTTCTAACTGATGCTGTATCCACAATAGTTGTGCACAGTAACTTCCAGCAGCAACATACTCTAATTCAGCTGTGGAAATAGCTACACTGGTCTGCTTCTTACAGCTCCATGACACCAGTCTTCCACCTAGAAATTGACAGGTGCCTGTAGTACTTTTCCTATCTACTTTGCAACCTGCAAAGTCTGCATCTGAATAACCCATTAGTAGAAAATCTCTATCCCTAGGATACCAAAGGCCTAGATTTGATGTGCCCTTAAGATATCTCAAAATCCTTTTGACTGCAGTAAGATGAGATTCTTTAGGGAAGGATTGGTACCTAGCACAGACACATGTAGCATACATGATATCTGTTCTACTAGCAGTCAGATATAGGAGGGAGCCAACTATTCCTCTATACAAAGTTTCATCTACAGGTTTCCCTGCATCATCTTTGATAAGAGATACACTTGTCCCATTGGAGTTCTCATGGTAGTGGATGACTCTATACCATACTTTTTAATTAACTCCAGGGTGAACTTAGACTGGGATATGGACAAGCCATCATCAGTCTATCTTACTTGGAGACCCATGAAGAACTTAAGTTCTCCCATACTGCTCATTTCAAATTTCCCTTGTATAAGTTTTGCAAACTTTCTACAAAGGTTACTTTCAGTAGACCCAAATATTATGTCATCAACATATATTTGGACTAGGATAATCTTTCCTTTGGATTTCCTAAGGAATAGAGTCTTATCTATTTTCCCCCTTGAGAATTTGTTCTCAATGAGGAAAGTAGATAGGGTTTCATACCAAGCCCTTGGAGCTTATTTTAACCCATACAAAGCTTTCTTAAGTCTATAGACATAAGTAGGATTGAGTGAATCAACAAAACCTGAGGGCTGCTCTACATAGACCTCCTCTTTTAAATCTTCATTTAAGAAGGCAGACTTAATATCCATCTGGAATACTTTGAAGCCTTGATATGCTGCATAGGCTAGGAATAGTCTGGTAGCTTCCAATCTAGCCACTAGAGCAAAGGTCTGATCAAAGTTTATCCCCTCCTCCTGTTTGTATCCCTTGTCAACTAGTCTTGCCTTGTTCTTCACCATGATCCCACTCTCATCAAGCTTGTTCCTATATATCCACTTTATCCCAATGACATTGTGGCCCTTTGGTTTTGGAACCAAATCCCAGACCTTGCATCTTCTGAATTGATTTAACTCCTCCTGCATGTCATCAATCCAGTGTGGGTCCTCAATTGCTTCTTCAAATCTCTTGGGTTCCACTTGAGATAAGAAGTTAGAGTAAAGAACTGTGTTCAAGTTCCTACTCCTTGTTTGTACTCCTTGTCTTAGATCACCAATGATCTGGTGTGTAGGATGATCCTTCAACTGTCTAAATGCTGGAGGTAATCTATCAGCAGTTTGATCTTCTACAATCTCTTCTTCATGCTGCACCTCATGGTCTTCATCAACATCTTGAGTGTCTTGTACTCCCCCTAGACAGCAACTACCATTTTCCACATCCTGCTTTGCAGTTAGATCTTCTCTGATAGTAAGCTGGTCCATCTTCTGCTGTATACCTGTGAAGCTACAAGAACTACTTGGCAACTCACAGTTAATAAGTCTAGTTTCATCAAAAATGACATGAACTGACTCTTCTACAACCTGAGTAGCCAAGTTGTAGACCCTATAGGCCTTACTACTATTGCTGTACCCAACAAATATCCCATCTTGGGATTTGACAGCAAACTTAGAAAGGTGAGATTTGCCATTGTTAAGTACATGACACTTGCAACCAAAAAAATCCAAAAATAGGATAAGTTTGGTTTTCTGCCCTTCACAACCTCATAGAGTGTCTTTTTATGGCTTTTGGTGATGGAAGCCCTATTGAGCACATGACATGCAGTGTTAACTGCCTCAGCCCAGAAATATTCTGGGAGAGAAGTATCACTCAATAGTGTTCTTCCAGCCTCAATCAATATCCTATTCTTTCTCTCAGCAATGCCATTTTGCTAGGTATTCTAGGTGAGGAGAATTCCTGAAGAATCCCAAATTCTTCACACAGTCTTGTCATACTTTCAGATTGGAATTCAGTTCCATGGTCACTTCTGATTTTGAACACTGAACTATCTAATTCATTCTGAATTTGTTTAACAAAATTGTAGAAGACCTTTGGGGTTTCAGATTTCTGTCTCAGAAAGAATACCCATGAGAATCTAGAATAGTCATCTACAATCACAAAAGTGTAGACCTTCCTACCTAGGCTCTGAACTGGCATAGGACCAAATAAATCCATATGCAAGAGGTACAAGCACCTCACTGAATCCTTGTCTTCAAGGCTATGAAAGGAGGATCTAATCTGCTTGCCTTTTTGACAAGCTGAACATATTCCATCCTTATAACACTTAACTTGAGGACCATTACTCACTAACTCTTTACTAAACAGTTGGCCAATGGTCTTGTAGTTAAGATGGGCTAGCCACTTGTGCCATTTGACACAATGAGAGACTTTCTCATCAGCCACAAGACAGATAGGAGAATTTTTATTCTCACATACAAAGTCTAGGCAATATATATTTCTTTTTCTATATCCAGTCAATATGACCTCTTGATCACTTGACCTCTTGATATGATAACCATTCTTGACAAATGAAATGTCATAACCTAAATCACTCAGCTGACTTATGCTAATAAGATTATGTTTCAAACCCTTTACATAGGCCACTTGAGTGATTGTAACTGAGTTATTAGAAATGTTACCAAAACCTTTGATGTCTCCTTTTTCAGAACCACCAAAGATTACTTTAGGCCCATTCAGCATAGGTGAGTAGTCCTTCAGCAATCCCCTTGTTCCAGTCATATGCCTGGAACATCCACTGTCCAAGTATAATATAGGGGCATGACAACTTGGACTCACCTACAACACAGATTACTTAAACTTAGAACCCAAATAAATTTTGGGTCCTTCGTGCAAGTAGTCTGAAACTTAACAAATATGCCTGTAGCTTTTTTAACAGATAGACTGCTACTCTCCTTGACACTGCTTCTCGACACAGCATCTGTAGAATGTGTCGACACTAATCCTGTGTGTCGACACAATTACTTATTTGCTTTAACTTTGTTGAAACTCTGCTGTGTGTCGACACAAGTCCTGTGTGTCGACACAGTTGATGTCGACAAAGTCTTCTGTGTGTTGACACAAGTCCTGTGTGTCGACACAGTTGATGTCGACAAAGTCTTCTGTGTGTCGACACTGTCTCTTGGTGTCGACACAGTTGATGTCGACTAAGTTTCTGTGTGTCGACACTGCCTCTGTGTGTCAGCACAGTTGATGTCGACTAAACTTTCTCTGTGTGTCGACACTGCCTCTGTATGTCGACACAACCTTTCCAAATGTCGACACAATTAACTTCAAGTGTCGACACATCTTTTATCCAGTGTCGACACAAGCCTTCATAAGTGTCGACACAGCTTCTCCTGGTGTCGACACATGGACTTAGAAATTTTTCTGCATTCCTGCATTTACTTAACCTGCATATATAAACTCAAAACAACATCAAATACACATTGATGCATATCATTGAGTAAGGTGAGGCTTCTTCAAATCTGGTACACATTTTCCAATGTACCCAATAATCTCCCCCTATTTGGAGAAGTCATAACCCTTAGTCAATGATATACACCATTCATAACAAATACACATTATGATATATAACAACATTATATGACAGGGTAACTTTTAAAACAAAACATATATAACAAATCATCACAGAATAATAATGCAACCAGAATGAGCATTAATCATGTTTTGTTTCAACTTTCAAAAGTTTCTTTAATAATAGTTTACGTAGATTTTAAACACTAAAGTTTATAATGTTATAAAATCCAGTGAATCTAATCTAAGGCTGCTCTGACTCCTTGATGATAATTCCTTTGCCTGATTGGATCTTGGCTTGAACTGGAGCATCAGTAACATCAGCTGGCTTCTTGCCCTTTAGATCTTTCTTCTGTTGCTCTTCAGACCTTATTCTTTGCCTTTCAAAGTAGTGATAGGGCTTTGGGAAATATTTGCTAGGCTCCTGAGCATTAGGAGGTAGCTTCCCAGCCTTAGCCTTTCTTCTATATTGAACAATAGCTTCTTGCCTGGCTTCATACTTTTGCCATTCTTGTGCAGAGTACCATTTGCCCCTATCATGAGTCTTATCCTTTACAGCTTTCCAAGCAGTCAGTATAATGTTCCTGGATGTTGGACTCCACAGCTCAAAATCAGACTTCAACTCTGCCTGTTCTCTGAATCTTTTCTTAGACAATAGAGCTTCTTGCTCTTTGTTCAAAACTGCCTCTGGCACTGGCATATCTACTTTCTCAAGGATAACATTTTTATTACCCTCTGGAGGGCTGTACATTGACTGTACTTCTTGGTGAATCATTTCAAAATCAGATGGAGGATAAATAACTTGAGCAACTTCAGCTTAATCACCTACAAAATAAGCAGGGTGTATACCTGACTCAGCCACATTATCATCATCATAGAGGGGTGGATATCCAAGTGTGGCTCTGATGCTATTAGAGATCGACTTAGCATGATCAGAGCCAGCTTTGACTAACACTCTCTCCCCCTTTTTGACTTCTCTTGTAACATGATCTCTGAGATCATCTTTTTGAAATTTGATTTGTTCATCAAGAAAATTTATACCATCTTTATAAAAAGACTTTAACTTCAGTAGCTGTGCAGAAATAGTCTTTTGAGAATCCTTAATAGCTGTTTGGACAACACCTAGTCCTTCCTATAATTGCTTATCAAAATCTGCCATGACATTAGGACTTGCCTCAGTCTGAGCAGTTGCAACATTCTTCAGTTCTGTAAAAATCATATTATGTGTTTCTGTCAGATTATCATTCATTCTAATTTGATTCTCTAGGACATAGCCTTGCTTCACAGCTATATCATCAACTTGAGTCTTGATTTTCTCTGGATGTGTTGCTAGGAAAACCACAGTATTGCCTCCTTTGTGAAAGCAATCAGTCATTTCCTTCTTATGTTGATTTACTTCAAATCTTATAGATTTAATATCTGTAGCCAAAGAGAGTTGTAGATCTTTGTGAGTTTCATCCATATATTTCTCCATTTCAATCCTTTGTTCATCTAGCTTTACTTGTAGAGAGACTAATAAGGAACTGTAATCAGTTACTGGGGCAGGTTGAGGAGTAGTTTGTAATGCCCTCTTATAGCTTTGATTACTTCTTTTGAAAACCATCAGTTTTCTTTTCTTAGCTTGAATTTCTGCTTCCTCTTCTGAAGCTGATGTACTGGCAATATCAACTCTATCCTTAGAACTAGGAGGCAATTCCTGTGCAGTCCTAGGTAGCTCCCCCTGAGTCCCTTGCTCCTCCCCCACAGTACTAACTTGCTTCTTTTCAATGTTAACTTGCTCCCCCTCAAAATATGCTTTCTCCCCCTCAAACTCAGTCTGCCCTAAATCAGGGAACAACTCTTCAAGAGTGAACTCTTGTTGAGTAGGGACTGAAGATACTCTTATCTCTGGAGCATGATCAGTAGCAGATGTATCCTCCATGATAACATCTTGAGCTTGACTGTGTAGTTGAGTTGGCTGGTCAACATCAATCAAAGATTCAGTTAGAATTTCATCCTTATCATTAAGAATTGATTGATTAACCTCATGTATTACCTCAAGTATAGTTTGTGTAGCAATATCACTTTCCAAGTGTATTGGCTCTTCCTCAACATGAGTCTCCCCCCTGCACTCTAGCACTATCTGTCGGGTCTTGTGCAGGAATATCTTATGCTATAGATTTTTCAGGAATCTCTTGTCTTTCTTCCTCAGGCATATCCTTAGTTAGGACCCTATCCCATCTGGAAATAATCCTTATGTACATTTTTCTCATATGGTTAATCTTTGAACCAGCAGTCTGTGTCATTACTTCTGGAATTATTCCAGCCAAGTAGAGACTCATAATCCTTCCAGATTTGGCTTCTTAAGACTTTCCTTAATCTTTTCAAAAATTACTAATGACCAATCTGTAGTTAGGCTGTAGATGATCCTGGTCATCAGACTGAACATATATATTGATATCCTATCATGCCCCCTGGATTGCAGAGTATGACTTTGCCAACTATTTCTGAAAGGAATTTGCCTTGCTGATTCATTCCTTTTCTGTTCAATGAGGATCCAATCTTCATGGTGGGATCCAATCCACACCTTGAAGTGCTTCCTTGTCTTGGATGAGCTAACTTCTACTTCTTCTTGAATTCTTGGTAGTTAAAGAGTTTTCCTCAAGCTCTTCAAAGTCAGTTTAACTTTAGCACCATGAACTATAGATTTGATTTTAAGTCCAGTTGAATCTATAGAAGCAGCGCCATAGAAATCCAGAATTTCTTTCTTCCAAATCTTTGTTGGTTCAGATACCAAAAATTCTAACCCATTCTCAGCAATTAGGGTTACTACGGCTTTAATTTTAGATTCCGCATGATCAAAGGCATTGCATACCAGCTCATAGCCTTCATTGACATTGTCTTCTAGCTTCGGCGCCATTAGGGTTGAGTGAAAGCTTGGATTAAGAAGAGAGAAGTTGTCGACACCGGGTTTTGGTCTCGAAAATATGGAGAGTGTGTCGACATAATATGTTGTTGACCTATTTATACCTTTCTAAGTAATGAAGGTCAAAAGTGGCGTCAACAATCTCTTAATGTGTCGACACTGTTGAAAAGTTTCGACACAGACTACTAATGACTCGATAACAATTCTATTTGACTTTGTCGAGTTCGACGATCTGAGGTCGACAAATCTGTGCCTATACTCCAAGTGTCGACACCACATCTGGATGTGTCGACACCGATTCTCTAGATGTGTCGGAACCACTTTCCTGGAATGTCGACACTAACTACTATGTGTCGACACCACTTTTCTGGAATGTTGACACCAACTATTATGTGTCGATACAGACAACTTCTTGTGTCGACACTATTTTACTTAGCCAATTTTTTTAAACTAATTCATGTTCAACATTCCTAATTCAATTTTGAAATTGTTGAATTTAGTTTCATCTAAAGGCTTAGTAAACATGTCAGCTAGTTGTAAATCAGTACTAACAAATTCTAAAGAGATATCCTCTTTCTCTACATGGTCTCTAAGAAAATGGTACCTTATTTCTATATGCTTTGTTCTACTATGAGAAAATGGACTATGTGCAATAGAAATAACACTAGTAGAATCACATAATAATGGAGTTCTAATTACCTGGATACCATAGTCTTCTAACTGATACTGTATCCACAATAGTTGTGCACAGTAACTTCCAGCAGCAACATACTCTAATTCAGCTGTGGAAATAGCTACACTGGTCTGCTTCTTACAGCTCCATGACACCAGTCTTCCACCTAGAAATTGACAGGTGCCTGTAGTACTTTTCCTATCTACTTTGCAACCTGCAAAGTCTGCATCTGAATAACCCATTAGTAGAAAATCTCTATCCCTAGGATACCAAAGGCCTATATTTGATGTGCCCTTAAGATATCTCAAAATCCTTTTGACTGCAGTAAGATGAGATTCTTTAGGGAAGGATTGGTACCTAGCACAGACACATGTAGCATACATGATATCTGTTCTACTAGCAGTCAGATATAGGAGGGAGCCAACTATTCCTCTATACAAAGTTTCATCTACAGGTTTCCCTGCATCATCTTTGATAAGAGATACACTTGTCCCCATTGGAGTTCTCATGGTAGTGGATGACTCCATACCATACTTTTTAATTAACTCCAGGGTGAACTTAGACTGGGATATGGACAAGCCATCATCAGTCTATCTTACTTGGAGACCCATGAAGAACTTAAGTTCTCCCATACTGCTCATTTCAAATTTCCCTTGTATAAGTTTTGCAAACTTTCTACAAAGGTTACTTTCAGTAGACCCAAATATTATGTCATCAACATATATTTGGACTAGGATAATCTTTCCTTTGGATTTCCTAAGGAATAGAGTCTTATCTATTTTCCCCCTTGAGAATTTGTTCTCAATGAGGAAAGTAGATAGGGTTTCATACCAAGCCCTTGGAGCTTATTTTAACCCATACAAAGCTTTCTTAAGTCTATAGACATAAGTAGGATTGAGTGAATCAACAAAACCTGAGGGCTGCTCTACATAGACCTCCTCTTTTAAATCTTCATTTAAGAAGGCAGACTTAATATCCATCTGGAATACTTTGAAGCCTTGATATGCTGCATAGGCTAGGAATAGTCTGGTAGCTTCCAATCTAGCCACTAGAGCAAAGGTCTGATCAAAGTTTATCCCCTCCTCCTGTTTGTATCCTTTGTCAACTAGTCTTGCCTTGTTCTTCACCATGATCCCACTCTCATCAAGCTTGTTCCTATATATCCACTTTATCCCAATGACATTGTGGCCCTTTGGTTTTGGAACCAAATCCCAGACCTTGCATCTTCTGAATTGATTTAACTCCTCCTGCATGTCATCAATCCAGTGTGGGTCCTCAATTGCTTCTTCAAATCTCTTGGGTTCCACTTGAGATAAGAAGTTAGAGTAAAGAACTGTGTTCAAGTTCCTACTCCTTGTTTGTACTCCTTGTCTTAGATCACCAATGATCTGGTGTGTAGGATGATCCTTCAACTGTCTAAATGCTGGAGGTAATCTATCAGCAGTTTGATCTTCTCCAATCTCTTCTTCATGCTGCACCTCATGGTCTTCATCAGCATCTTGAGTGTCTTGTACTCCCCCTAGACATCAACTACCATTTTCCACATCCTGCTTTGCAGTTAGATCTTCTTTGATAGTAAGCTGGTCCATCTTCTGTTGTATACCTGTGAAGCTACAAGAACTACTTGGCAACTCACAGTTAATAAGTCTAGTTTCATCAAAAATGACATGAACTGACTCTTCTACAACCTGAGTAGCCAAGTTGTAGACCCTATAGGCCTTACTACTATTGCTGTACCTAACAAATATCCCATCTTGGGATTTGACAGCAAACTTAGAAAGGTGAGATTTGCCATTGTTAAGTACATGACACTTGCAACCAAAAAAATCCAAAAATAGGATAAGTTTGGTTTTCTGCCCTTCACAACCTCATAGAGTGTCTTTTTATGGCTTTTGGTGATGGAAGCCCTATTGAGCACATGACATGCAGTGTTAACTGCCTCAGCCCAGAAATATTCTGGGAGAGAAGTATCACTCAATAGTGTTCTTCCAGCCTCAATCAATGTCCTATTCTTTCTCTCAGCAATGCCATTTTGCTAGGTGTTCTAGGTGAGGAGAATTCCTGAAGAATCCCAAATTCTTCACACAGTCTTGTCATACTTTCAGATTGGAATTCAGTTCCATGGTCACTTCTGATTTTGAACACTGAACTATCTAATTCATTCTGAATTTGTTTAACAAAATTGTAGAAGATCTTTGGGGTTTCAGATTTCTGTCTCAGAAAGAATACCCATGAGAATCTAGAATAGTCATCTACAATCACAAAAGTGTAGACCTTCCTACCTAGGCTCTGAACTGGCATAGGACCAAATAAATCCATATGCAAGAGGTACAAGCACCTCACTGAATCCTTGTCTTCAAGGCTATGAAAGGAGGATCTAATCTGCTTGCCTTTTTGACAAGCTGAACATATTCCATCCTTATAACACTTAACTTGAGGACCATTACTCACTAACTCTTTACTAAACAGTTGGCCAATGGTCTTGTAGTTAAGATGGGCTAGCCACTTGTGCCATTTGACACAATGAGAGACTTTCTCATCAGCCACAAGACAGATAGGAGAATTTTTATTCTCACATACAAAGTCTAGGCAATATATATTTCTTTTTCTATATCCAGTCAATATGACCTCTTGATCACTTGACCTCTTGATATGATAACCATTCTTGACAAATGAAATGTCATAACCTAAATCACTCAGCTGACTTATGCTAATAAGATTATGTTTCAAACCCTTTACATAGACCACTTGAGTGATTGTAACTGAGTTATTAGAAATGTTACCAAAACCTTTGATGTCTCCCTTTTCAGAACCACCAAAGATTACTTTAGGCCCATTCAACATAGGTGAGTAGTCCTTCAGCAATCCCCTTGTTCCAGTCATATGCCTGGAACATCCACTGTCCAAGTATAATATAGGGGCATGACAACTTGGACTCACCTACAACACAGATTACTTAACCTTAGAACCCAAATAAATTTTGGGTCTTTGGTGCAAGTAGTCTGAAACTTAACAAATATGCCTGTAGCTTTTTTAACAGACAGACTGCTACTCTCCTTGACACTGCTTCTCGACACAGCATCTGTAGAATGTGTCGACACTAATCCTGTGTGTCGACACAATTACTTATTTGCTTTAACTTTGTTGAAACTCTGCTGTGTGTCGACACAAGTCCTGTGTGTCGACACAGTTGATGTCGACAAAGTCTTCTGTGTGTTGACACAAGTCCTGTGTGTCGACACAGTTGATGTCGACAAAGTCTTCTGTGTGTCTACACTGTCTCTTGGTGTCGACACAGTTGATGTCGACTAAGTTTCTGTGTGTCGACACTGCCTCTGTGTGTCAGCACAGTTGATGTCGACTAAACTTTCTCTGTGTGTCGACACTGCCTCTGTATGTCGACACAGTCTCTTCTGGTGTCGACACAACCTTTCCAAATGTCGACACAATTAACTTCAAGTGTCGACACAGCTTTTATCCAGTGTCGACACAAGCCTTCATAAGTGTCGACACAGCTTCTCCTGGTGTCGACACATGGACTTAGAAATTTTTCTGCATTCCTGCATTTACTTAACCTGCATATATAAACTCAAAACAACATCAAATACACCTTGATGCATATCATTGAGTAAGGTGAGGCTTCTTCAAATCTAGTACACATTTTCCAATGTACCCAATAATCTCCCCCTATTTGGAGAAGTCATAACCCTTAGTCAATGATATACACCATTCATAACAAATACACATTATGATATATAACAACATTATATGACAGGGTAACTTTTAAAACAAATCATATATAACAAATCATCACAGAATAATAATGCAACCAGAATGAGCATTAATCATGTTTTGTTTCAACTTTCAAAAGTTTCTTTAATAATAGTTTACGTAGATTTTAAACACTAAAGTTTATAATGTTATAAAATCCAGTGAATCTAATCTAAGGCTGCTCTGACTCCTTGATGATAATTCCTTTGCCTGATTGGATCTTGGCTTGAACTGGAGCATCAGTAACATCAGCTGGCTTCTTGCCCTTTAGATCTTTCTTCTGTTGCTCTTCAGACCTTATTCTTTGCCTTTCAAAGTAGTGATAGGGCTTTGGGAAATATTTGCTAGGCTCCTGAGCATTAGGAGGTAGCTTCCCAGCCTTAGCCTTTCTTCTATATTGAACAATGGCTTCTTGCCTGGCTTCATACTTTTGCCATTCTTGTGCAGAGTACCATTTGCCCCTATCATGGGTCTTATCCTTTACAGCTTTCCAAGCAGTCAGTATAATGTTCCTGGATGTTGGACTCCACAGCTCAAAATCAGACTTCAACTCTGCCTGTTCTCTGAATCTTTTCTTAGACAATAGAGCTTCTTGCTCTTTGTTCAAAACTGCCTCTGGCACTGGCATATCTACTTTCTCAAGGATAACATTTTTATTACCCTCTGGAGGGCTGTACATTGACTGTACTTCTTGGTGAATCATTTCAAAATCAGATGGAGGATAAATAACTTGAGCAACTTCAGCTTAATCACCTACAAAATAAGCAGGGTGTATACCTGACTCAGCCACATTATCATCATCATAGAGGGGTGGATATCCAAGTGTGGCTCTGATGCTATTAGAGATCCACTTAGCATGATCAGAGCCAGCTTTGACTAACACTCTCTCCCCCTTTATGACTTCTCTTGTAACATGATCCCTGAGATCATCTTTTTGAAATTTGATTTGTTCATCAAGAAAATTTATACCATCTTTATAAAAAGACTTTAACTTCAGCAGCTGTGCAGAAATAGTCTTTTGAGAATCCTTAATAGCTGTTTGGACAGCAGCTAGTCCTTCCTATAATTGCTTGTCAAAATCTGCCATGACATTAGGACTTGCCTCAGTCTGAGCAGTTGCAACATTCTTCAGTTCTGTAAAAATCATATTATGTGTTTCTGTCAGATTATCATTCATTCTAATTTGATTCTCTAGGACATAGCCTTGCTTCACAGCTATATCATCAACTTGAGTCTTGATTTTCTCTGGATGTGTTGCTAGGAAAACCACAGTATTGCCTCCTTTGTGAAAGTAATCAGTCATTTCCTTCTTATGTTGATTTACTTCAAATCTTATAGATTTAATATCTGTAGCCAAAGAGAGTTGTAGATCTTTGTGAGTTTCATCCATATATTTCTCCATTTTAATCCTTTGTTCATCTAGCTTTACTTGTAGAGAGACTAATAAGGAACTGTAATCAGTTACTGGGGCAGGTTGAGGAGTAGTTTGTAATGCCCTCTTATAGATTTGATTACTTCTTTTGAAAACCATCAGTTTTCTTTTCTTAGCTTGAATTTCTGCTTCCTCTTCTGAAGCTGATGTACTGGCAATATCAACTCTATCCTTAGAACTAGGAGGCAATTCCTGTGCAGTCCTAGGTAGCTCCCCCTGAGTCCCTTGCTCCTCCCCCACAGTACTAACTTGCTTCTTTTCAATGTTAACTTGCTCCCCCTCAAAATATGCTTTCTCCCCCTCAAACTCAGTCTGCCCTAAATCAGGGAACAACTCTTCAAGAGTGAACTCTTGTTGAGTAGGGACTGAAGATACTCTTATCTCTGGAGCATGATCAGTAGCAGATGTATCCTCCATGATAACATCTTGAGCTTGACTGTGTAGTTGAGTTGGCTGGTCAACATCAATCAAAGATTTAGTTAGAATTTCATCCTTATCATTAAGAATTGATTGATTAACCTCATGTATTACCTCAAGTATAGTTTGTGTAGCAATATCACTTTCCAAGTGTATTGGCTCTTCCTCAACATGAGTCTCCCCCCTGCACTCTAGCACTATCTGTCGGGTCTTGTGCAGGAATATCTTATGCTATAGATTTTTCAGGAATCTCTTGTCTTTCTTCCTCAGGCATATCCTTAGTTAGGACCCTATCCCATCTGGAAATAATCCTTATGTACATTTTTCTCATATGGTTAATCTTTGAACCAGCAGTCTGTGTCATTACTTCTGGAATTATTCCAGCCAAGTAGAGACTCATAATCCTTCCCAGATTTGGCTTCTTAAGACTTTCCTTAATCTTTTCAAAAATTACTAATGACCAATCTGTAGTTAGGCTGCAGATGATCCTGGTCATCAGACTGAACATATATATTGATATCCTATCATGCCCCCTGGATTGCAGAGTATGACTTTGCCAACTATTTCTGAAAGGAATTTGCCTTGCTGATTCATTCCTTTTCTGTTCAATGAGGATCCAATCTTCATGGTGGGATCCAATCCACACCTTGAAGTGCTTCCCTTGTCTTGGATGAGCTAACTTCTACTTCTTCTTGAATTCTTGGTAGTTGAAGAGTTTTCCTCAAGCTCTTCAAAGTCAGTTTAACTTTAGCACCATGAACTATAGATTTGATTTTAAGTCCAGTTGAATCTATAGAAGCAGCGCCATAGAAATCCAGAATTTCTTTCTTCCAAATCTTTGTTGGTTCAGATACCAAAAATTCT
The DNA here is from genome assembly GCA_039583875.1 of Platanthera guangdongensis. Classification (NCBI taxonomy): domain Eukaryota; kingdom Viridiplantae; phylum Streptophyta; class Magnoliopsida; order Asparagales; family Orchidaceae; genus Platanthera; species Platanthera guangdongensis. The sequence continues at coordinate 144,538,168 of CM077148.1, read as the reverse complement.
AACCCATTCTCAGCAATTAGGGTTACTACGGCTTTAATTTTAGATTCTGCATGATCAAAGGCATTGCATACCAGCTCATAGCCTTCATTGACATTGTCTTCTAGCTTCGGCGCCATTAGGGTTGAGTGAAAGCTTGGATTAAGAAGAGATAAGTTGTCGACACCGGGTTTTGGTCTCGAAAATATGGAGAGTGTGTCGACATAATATGTTGTTGACCTATTTATACCTTTCTAAGTAATGAAGGTCAAAAGTGGCGTCAACAATCTCTTAATGTGTCGACACTGTTGAAAAGTTTCGACACAGACTACTAATGACTCGACAACAATTCTATTTGACTTTGTCGAGTTCGACGATCTGAGGTCGACAAATCTGTGCCTATACTCCAAGTGTCGACACCACATCTGGATGTGTCGACACCGATTCTCTAGATGTGTCGGAACCACTTTCCTGGAATGTCGACACTAACTACTATGTGTCGACACCACTTTTCTGGAATGTTGACACCAACTATTATGTGTCGATACAGACAACTTCTTGTGTCGACACTATTTTACTTAGCTAATTTTTTTAAACTAATTCATGTTCAACATTCCTAATTCAATTTTGAAATTGTTGAATTTAGTTTCATCTAAAGGCTTAGTAAACATGTCAGCTAGTTGTAAATCAGTACTAACAAATTCTAAAGAGATATCCTCTTTCTCTACATGGTCTCTAAGAAAATGGTACCTTATTTCTATATGCTTTGTTCTACTATGAGAAAATGGACCATGTGCAATAGAAATAACACTAGTAGAATCACATAATAATGGGGTTCTAATTACCTGGATACCATAGTCTTCTAACTGATGCTGTATCCACAATAGTTGTGCACAATAACTTCCAGCAGCAACATACTCTAATTCAGCTGTGGAAATAGCTACACTGGTCTGCTTCTTACAGCTCCATGACACCAGTCTTCCACCTAGAAATTGACAGGTGCCTGTAGTACTTTTCCTATCTACTTTGCAACCTGCAAAGTCTGCATCTGAATAACCCATTAGTAGAAAATCTCTATCCCTAGGATACCAAAGGCCTAGATTTGATGTGCCCTTAAGATATCTCAAAATCCTTTTGACTGCAGTAAGATGAGATTCTTTAGGGAAGGATTGGTACCTAGCACAGACACATGTAGCATACATGATATCTGTTCTACTAGCAGTCAGATATAGGAGGGAGACAACTATTCCTCTATACAAAGTTTCATCTACAGGTTTCCCTGCATCATCTTTGATAAGAGATACACTTGTCCCCATTGGAGTTCTCATGGTAGTGGATGACTCCATACCATACTTTTTAATTAACTCCAGGGTGAACTTAGACTGGGATATGGACAAGCCATCATCAGTCTATCTTACTTGGAGACCCATGAAGAACTTAAGTTCTCCCATACTGCTCATTTCAAATTTCCCTTGTGTAAGTTTTGCAAACTTTCTACAAAGGTTACTTTCAGTAGACCCAAATATTATGTCATCAACATATATTTGGACTAGGATAATCTTTCCTTTGGATTTCCTAAGGAATAGAGTCTTATCTATTTTCCCCCTTGAGAATTTGTTCTCAATGAGGAAAGTAGATAGGGTTTCATACCAAGCCCTTGGAGCTTATTTTAACCCATACAAAGCTTTCTTAAGTCTATAGACATAAGTAGGATTGAGTGAATTAACAAAACCTGAGGGCTGCTCTACATAGACCTCCTCTTTTAAATCTTCATTTAAGAAGGCAGACTTAATATCCATCTGGAATACTTTGAAGCCTTGATATGCTGCATAGGCTAGGAATAGTCTGATAGCTTCCAATCTAGCCACTAGAGCAAAGGTCTGATCAAAGTTTATCCCCTCCTCCTGTTTGTATCCTTTGGCAACTAGTCTTGCCTTGTTCTTCACCATGATCCCACTCTCATCAAGCTTGTTCCTATATATCCACTTTATCCCAATGACATTGTGGCCCTTTGGTTTTGGAACCAAATCCCAGATCTTGCATCTTCTGAATTGATTTAACTCCTCCTGTATGTCATCAATCCAGTGTGGGTCCTCAATTACTTCTTCAAATCTCTTGGGTTCCACTTGAGATAAGAAGTTAGAGTAAAGAACTGTGTTCAAGTTCCTACTCCTTGTTTGTACTCCTTGTCTTAGATCACCAATGATCTGGTGTGTAGGATGATCCTTCAACTGTCTAAATGCTGGAGGTAATCTATCAGCAGTTTGATCTTCTCCAATCTCTTCTTCATGCTGCACCTCATGGTCTTCATCAGCATCTTGAGTGTCTTGTACTCCCCCTAGACAGCAACTACCATTTTCCACATCCTGCTTTGCAGTTAGATCTTCTCTGATAGTAAGCTGGTCCATCTTCTACTGTATATCTGTGAAGCTACAAGAACTACTTGGCAACTCACAGTTAATAAGTCTAGTTTCATCAAAAATGACATGAACTGACTCTTCTACAACCTGAGTAGCCAAGTTGTAGACCCTATAGGACTTACTACTATTGCTGTACCCAACAAATATCCCATCTTGGGATTTGACAGCAAACTTAGAAAGGTGAGATTTGCCATTGTTAAGTACATGGCACTTGCAACCAAAAAATCCTAAAATAGGATAAGTTTGGTTTTCTGCCCTTCACAACCTCATAGAGTGTCTTTTTATGGCTTTTGGTGATGGAAGCCCTATTGAGCACATGACATGCAGTGTTAACTGCCTCAGCCCAGAAATATTCTGGGAGAGAAGTATCACTCAATAGTGTTCTTCCAGCCTCAATCAATGTCCTATTCTTTCTCTCAGCAATGCCATTTTGCTAGGTGTTCTAGGTGAGGAGAATTCCTGAAGAATCCCAAATTCTTCACACAGTCTTGTCATACTTTCAGATTGGAATTCAGTTCCATGGTCACTTCTGATTTTGACCACTGAACTATCTAATTCATTCTGAATTTGTTTAACAAAATTGTAGAAGACCTTTGGGGTTTCAGATTTCTGTCTCAGAAAGAATACCCATGAGAATCTAGAATAGTCATCTACAATCACAAAAGTGTAGACCTTCCTACCTAGGCTCTGAACTGGCATAGGACCAAATAAATCCATATGCAAGAGGTACAAGCACCTCACTGAATCCTTGTCTTCAAGGCTATGAAAGGAGGATCTAATCTGCTTGCCTATTTGACAAGCTGAACATATTCCATCCTTATAACACTTAACTTGAGGACCATTACTCACTAACTCTTTACTAAACAGTTGGCCAATGGTCTTGTAGTTAAGATGGGCTAGCCACTTGTGCCATTTGACACAATGAGAGACTTTCTCATCAGCCACAAGACAGATAGGAGAATTTTTATTCTCACATACAAAGTCTAGGCAATATATATTTCTTTTTCTATATCCAATCAATATGACCTCTTGATCACTTGACCTCTTGATATGATAACCATTCTTGACAAATGAAATGTCATAACCTAAATCACTCAGCTGACTTATGCTAATAAGATTATGTTTCAAACCCTTTACATAGGCCACTTGAGTGATTGTAACTGAGTTATTAGAAATGTTACCAAAACCTTTGATGTCTCCCTTTTCAGAACCACCAAAGATTACTTTAGGCCCATTCAGCATAGGTGAGTAGTCCTTCAGCAATCCCCTTGTTCCAGTCATATGCCTGAAACATCCACTGTCCAAGTATAATATAGGGGCATGACAACTTGGACTCACCTACAACACAGATTACTTAACCTTAGAACCCAAATAAATTTTGGGTCCTTGGTGCAAGTAGTCTGAAACTTAACAAATATGCCTGTAGCTTTTTTAACAGACAGACTGCTACTCTCCTTGACACTGGAATTGTGCCAACAGTCTAAGGTAAAGTGACCTATCTTGCCATAGCACCAGCACTCAAACTTATTGTACCTCTTTTTAGGTACAACCTTAGATGTACTATTTGCAACAGGTCTCTTATTTTGTGCTGGGGCTTTACCTTTAGAATTGGACTTAGCAGCCCATGCATTTTTCTTATAGCCTATTCCTGCCTTACCCTTTTGAGACACAAACTCATCAATCAAGGGCAATATAGATTTTGGCTTAGAAAAACTAGCCACTATCTCCTTCTCTTTCTGAAGTCTATTTTCTAGACATTTAATATGGTCATTCTTAAATGTGATTGTTCCCATTTGAATAACAGTTATGTTTTTCAATCTGGCAATCTCATTCAATTTTTGATCCAACATCTTTTCAGAATCAGATGCAGCCAACTTAAGAGCTGCAATTTCCTTAGCTTGATTCTTGGCTAGGTTTTTACTTCTCTTAAGTGCCTGCAATAAATCTCCATATTCATCTATCAGCTGATGAATATCTCCTTCAGATTCAGACCCATCTTCATCTCTTGATGGAGATGCTTCTGATTCTGACCCAGTGAAATAATTAGAATCTACAAATACACATTTTACCTTACTAGGGCCAGGCTAATCCTGACATTTATCTTCTTCAGACACTGCCATCAATCCTCTGCACTGATGGTCTTCCTGCTCATAGATAGAGTCCAGTAAATGCATGAACTCATCCTCTTCTTCTACAAACAGACCAATATATGCCTCAGCCTCAGATTCTGATTCTGAAGTTGATTGATCTGTCAAGCTTTTCTCTTTCTGAGCAATCAAGAATTTCTCCTTCTTGCTCTTGTACTGTGACTTCTTTTTAATAGCAGACTCTTTTCTCTTATCTGGACAGTTAGCAACAACATGTCCAGCTTTGTTGCAACAGTAGCATATAATCTTGGAAGAAGTTGACTTGCCGGGCTTTGTCCCATTCCTGTCCTTCCTGGATGATTTCCCTTTCTGATAATAATCATCCTTGGACTGAGATGTGGAAGGCTTAGATTTCCACTGTTTCTTCATCAAGAATCTCTGGAACTGCCTTGTAAATGCTGCAAAGTCTTCATCTTAATTGCTGCTGTCTGAACTGGGATTATCTGAATTTTTTGAGATAATTTCTGCATCTCTCTTAGTAAAAGATGGAGACATTTTCCTATTCTTCCTTGTAGATTTAACCTTGAAAGCCACTGACTTTTCTTTATAGTCACCCTTTGTGTTTTTCTCTTCCTCCTTTCTAGCTAACAGCTGCATCTCATATGACAACAATTTTCCAAACAGTGTTGGAGGAGAAATCTCAGCCAGTCTGGCCACTTCTCTTATGGCACAGATTTTTGTATCCCAATCCTTAGTTAAAGACCTAAGGAATTTATCATTTAACTCATAAGTACTGAAAACTCTTCCATAAGACATTGGTTCATTGACTATCCTATAGAACTTCTTATAACATTCAGTAATACTTTCAGACTTGGCTTGTCTGAAACTCTCATATTCTTGATTAAGCATAGATTTTCTATCTTGACTAACCTCTTCAGAACCCTCCATGTAGACTATCAATGTGTCCCACATTTCCTTGGAGGTTTTGCAGTGTATTAGATTCTGGAATGTTGAATCATCAATGACACTTACTATAATATTCTGGGCTCTTTTATCCATTGTTGTCAAGATGATTTCATCTTTAGTCATCTCTGAAAAATCCTTTGGAATTCTCTGATTGGCATCAAGAACAGAAATCTTCATTGGAACATATGACTCTTCCTTAACTGTTATATAGATTCGAGGATCAGATGCCTCCATAAACAATCTGACCCTTTCCTTCCCGATTCCAAATATTTCCTTCCTGCAGATGGGCAATTTCATTGAACCAAGTTCTTTATAGTTTTCTCCTGAACCCATCTTCTTGATCTTAATTCTGCCTTACAGATCTCACTCAGACTGTTAAGTCTAACTTTTGAGGAACCTCCCTCTGATACCACTTGAAAGAATTAGTGCCTAACCACCTAGAGGGGGGGGGGGTGAATAGGTGTAATTCCTTTTTCTTCTGAAGAAGAATATCTATTCAATTAATTAAACTTAAACAGCTAGTTCTACAACTAACACAGCACAGAATTCCCAGAATCATTCAATCACAGAGTGCACACAGTTTTTATAGTGGTTCCCCAAGGTCTGGGTACATCCACTTTCCCCCTTCGCCTATCTAGCAGTATGCTAGATTCAGCCTAACTTCTTATCTTTACCTCAGATCCTCAGGTCTTACAGCTCAGAACCCAACAAGGCTCCTACAACTCAGAGTGAGTCCACACTCCTACAGCTCAGGCAAACTGCCCTACCTCATCCTTCAGCAAGGCCTACACTCAGAGATCACAATCTCCTACAACTCAGGCTCACAGCCCTACCTCAGCCTTCAACAAGGCCTACCACTCAAAGAAAATACTCTCCTACACTCAGCTTTTATAAACACAGGCTTACAACTCAGATCTTATAATGATCCTACAGAAAATAGATTTAACAATGTATTTTACCACCACCCTGAAAGAGAGAGAATGGATGGATGACTTCTTGATCAGTTCTTGGAAGAATCTGATGGCAGAGAATAATCACTCTTAGCTTTCTTCAAAGCTTCTTGAATCTGAACTAAGTAGGGTTGAATCTTCTGTGAAGTTGATCTTCAATCAGCTTCTTTCTTAATATTCAGATCACAATCTGAATCCTTCTTAGCAGCCTGGTTCAGCAACTGCTCTTCAATATATGGAGCTCTCTCTCTCTCCAACTTCTTCTTTTTATTCTGTATTAGTGTTTTTACTTCTATCATCAATCACCATCTGTTGAAGGAGAATGCCTTTATATAGACTTTCTCCATGGTAACCGGCTGATCCGGTTTCTAACAAACTTCTGACAGCTCTGACAGTTGCAGTACACCGGTTGGTAACGGTAGCTGTCTAGTCATCCATTCACTTCTTGAAATTCTGTCTGTCAACAAAGTGTCGAGACTGAACTTTATCATGTATCGACACAAATAGACTAAGTGTCGACACAAGCCTTGATGGTGTCGACACAACTCCTTTGGTGTTGACACTGCTTCTCGACACAGCATCTGTAGAATGTGTCGACACTAATCCTGTGTGTCGACACAAACACTTCTTTGCTTTAACTTTGTTGAAACTCTGCTGTGTGTCGACACAAGTCCTGTGTGTCGACACAGTTGATGTCGACAAAGTCTTCTGTGTGTCGACACAAGTCCTGTGTGTCGACACAGTTGATGTCGACAAAGTCTTCTGTATGTCGACACTGCCTCTTAGTGCCGACACAGTTGATGATGACTAAGCTTTTGTTTGTCGACACTGCCTCTGTGTGTCGACACAGTTGATGTCGACTAAACTTTTTCTGTGTATCGACACTGCCTCTGTATGTCGACACAGTTTCTTCTGGTGCCGACACAGCCTTTCCAAATGTCGACACATTTAACTCCAAGTGTCGACACAGCTTTTCTCCAGTGTCGACACAAGCCTTCATAAGTGTCGACACAGCTTCTCCTGGTGTCAACACATGGACTTAGAAATTTTTCTGCATTCCTGCATTTACTTAACCTGCACATATAAATTCAAAACAACATCAAATACACCTTGATGCATATCATTGAGTAAGGTGAGGCTTATTCAAATCTGGTACACATTTTCCAATGTACCCAACAGAGAGGAACTCGAGGGAAAACCAACTACTCGAGTAGTCAGATCGGACATGCCCATGTCACAGGGATGACACGCCCGTGTCACCTCCCCTTACTCGAGTACTTTTCCACCTACTCGAGAGAAAAGTGACGACCATTCGACACAGCAGAACACGCCCTAGGTCACGCCCGTGACAAGGGGCGTGTTCCTCCCGAACACTTTGTCGAACGTCTTTCGTTGAACTCGCGACGGCTCCGCACCCGAGCAGGACACGCCTTGGGACACGCCCGTGTCCCAGGCCGTGTCACCCTAAAATTTGCCTGCTGAAAAAATTGGAGTGTTACAACCCTCCCCTCCTACCAGCAATTTTATCCTCGAAATTTGCACACATGAGGGCAATCAGTAGCGCAAAAGTTATAACATCAAAATATCTTGTTACAATAACTTTTCACTATCCATTCAGTTACAGAAATAGCTAGGGAAATTCAGCTCGCGTGGTCTGCTCTCGCTCCCATATAAGCTCTTCACGACCGTAGTTGTCCCACCGGACTTTTACCATCCTGACCATCTTGTTCCGCAACTATTTCTCGGCTCTATCCTCGATCTGAATGGGTCTAACTCTCGTTGTTAGCCCATACTCCACCGGCACATGATCCTCCGTGATCACTTGAGCTGGGTCTTTAATGGCCTTCCGAAGCACCAAGATGTGAAACACATCATGTAGTACACCCAAGTCTGCCGAAAGAGCTAGCCGATACGCAGCTTCTCCAATTCACTCAACCACTTCAAATGGACCCAAATATCTTGGACTCAACTTTTTCAAACGTCGAATCCTGGATACACCTTTGAAGGGTTTGATCTTCAAGTAGACCCAATCGTCTACCGCGAACTCCACGTTCCGGTGCTTGACGTTGTAGTACTTCGCTTGACGATCTTGGGCTATGCGTAGCCTCTCTCGAATAACACGAATGGTTGAGTTTGCTTCATCGACTTCATTACGATTATAAACTTTAGCTTCGCCCCCTTCTACCCAAGCCAAGGGAGTATGACACTTCCTTCCATATAAAGCTTCATACGGTGCCATCCCGATGCTCGCTTAGTAGCTGTTATTATAAGCAAACTCCACCATGTAGAGATGATCTTCGCATCTCTTTCCAAAGTCGAGAGCGCACATTCAGAGCATGTCCTCCATCGTTCTGTTGGTTCGTTTAGTTTGGCCATCCGTTTGGGGATGAAAGGCCGTACTGAAAGTCAACTTTGTGCCCAATAGCTGGTGAACTAGCCTCCAATCCTTTGACGTGAATCACCCATCTCGATCACTCACGATGCTCCGAGGAACACCGTGGAGCCGTACAACATGTTCCATGTATAGCTTTGCCAAACTTTCTACCAAATCATCTTGCTTGTTCGGGAGGAAGTGTGCTACTTTTGTCAGCCGATCGACAATCACCCAGATGGAATCGTTCCCTCGCTGAGATCTCGACAACCCGTGCATGAAATCCATGGAAATATCGTCAAATTTTCACTCTGGAATCGGCAACGACTTCAAATAACCACCCGGTTTCTGGCATTCCACCTTCACCATAGCACAATTTTGGCATTTGGCCACATAAAGAGAAACATCTTTCTTTAGCCCTGGCCACCAAAATAGATTTTTCATATCGTTGAACATCTTCGTGCTCCCTGGGTGGATTGAGTACTTCGTATAATGTGCTTCATACATCAGTTCTTCCCTCAATTTACCCACATTTGGGACGCACAAACGGCCCTCTTTCCACAAAAGACCGTCATCCCAGGAGAACTTGCCTTCTGGACCAGCTTTCGCATAACATAGGAGGTCTTCTTCCAACTCTGTTTCCTGTCGAACTAGGTCCGCAAGGTCACATTGCACCTCCGTCCAGTTCAAACATGCATTGACAGTGGAATTCTTGTCAACACAAGAAATCTCTAATGCTTCCAGCTCCTGGATGAGACGTTCATCATGCCTCTGCAACCATACTGCTCTTGCCGGAGTCCGCCGACTCAAGGCATCTGCGACAACATTCACCTTCCCAGGAGTATAGTGAATCTCAAAGGTGTAGTCCCGGAGGAACTCCAACCACCTTCGTTGTTGCATATTCAAGTCCTTCTGCTCCAATATATACTTCAGGCTCTTGTGATCTGTATAGATCTCCACTTTCACAACATAAAGATAGTGTCGCCATAGCTTTAGTGCAAAAATCACCGCCGCCAACTCAAGATCATGGACGAGATAGTTCCGCTCGTGCACTTTCAGCTGGCGTGAGCCATAAGCAATCACCTTTCCATTTTGCAGAAGCACGCAGCCTAAGCCGCTCCCTGAAGCATCACTGTAGATTACAAATCCATCGGTACCACATGGCGATGACAACACAGGTGCCGTGGTCAACCGAATTTTCAGCTCTTCAAAAGCTCGCGCGCACTCTGGCGACCAAACGAACTTCTGTTCTTCTCGTGTCAACATGGTTAGCGGCAAAGCAATCCGCGAGAAGTTTTCAACAAATCTTCGGTAGTAGCCTGCTAGTCCAAGGAAACTCCGGACGTCAGCCACTGAAGACAACACTGGCCACTCCTCTATGGCCCTTATCTTCGCTGGATCCACAGCTATGCCCGCTCCACTCACCACATGGCACAGAAATGACACCGACGATAGCCAAACCTCTCACTTTGAGAACTTGGCATAGAGCTGATTCTGCCTCAATATATTCAACACCAACCGCAAATGCTGCTCATGATCGTCTTCCGATATCGAGTACACCATGATATCATCAATGAAAACTATCATGAACAGATCTAGGTACTCGCGGAATATTCGGTGCATCAAGTCCATAAATACCGAGGGCGCATTGCATAGCTCAAGTGGCATGATCGTGAACTCGTAGTGCTCGTACCGTGTTCTAAATGCGATTTTGGGAATATCTTCTTCGCGGATTCTCAACTGGTAATAACTAGATTTCAAGTCCAACTTCGAGTAGACGGTCGATCCCACTAGCTGATCGAACAATTCATCAATCCGTGGAATCAGATATTTATTCTTCTCGGTCAGCTTATTCAATTCGCGAAAATCAATACATAACCGCAAGCCACCATCTTTATTCTTCACAAAAAGCACAGGGGTGCTCCAAGGAGACATACTTGGGCGTATATACCCCTGCTCCATCAATTCCTGCAGTTGGACTTTCAACTCCGCCATTTCCTAAGGCGCGACGTGATATGGCGTGTGGGCCACATGTTTCGAACCTGACACCAACTCGATCGTGAAGTCTATCTCACGCTGGGCTGGTAGCCCAGGGAGATCCTTGGGAAACACATCTGCAAATTCCGACACAATCGGAAAATCACCCACACTGGCCTTAGGCTCAACAGCCTGAATCAGGGTGAAGTAGCACTCCGCACCCTTCCGAACAGCCTTCAAGACTTGGAGTGCAGTCAACAATGTCCCACCCACTCCTCGCATACCCGCGAACTTTGTCTCCTGTTCGGTTTTCTGGCCCAATATGATCTCTTTGGATTGACAATCAATCAAGGCATGCTACTCCGCAAGCCAATCCATACCAAATATCACGTCGAATTCTGATATCGACAATACAGATGCAGTCAAACTGAAATCCCAACTTCCTATTTGGACCGACACATCGCAAGCTTGATCCGCAAGCATCCAACAGCCATTCGGCAACACCACTCTGACGCTATCTGTCTTCACACGACTAGATATCCCAAACCGCGCTAGAAACTCATTAGACAAAAAGGAATGCGATGCACCTGTATCAAACAGTGCTCGTGCCAGCGTGTCCCGAATCATCACAAAGCCTGTGACAATCATGTCACACACACAAGCCACATTCACATATGCATTAAGCAAAACATACAAGCAATATGATACGCAAAACTAAACTCATAACTGTGACGATGTCACTCTGCTTGATAGCCTCTTGCAGGCCAAGATTGTAGACCCAGGGCTGCGCTTGAGAGGCAGAGGAGTCCACCACTGCCTTGCCCTTCTCCGCATATAATTCTCCCGCCTTCTTTTCACTCTTTGGCGGTACCCGACAATCTCGAGCTATATGCCCCACCCGTCCACAATTGAAGCACGTACGAGTATCCGGCTTTGAGGTGGCCCCCGACGTTGCTCCCGATGCAACTGAAGAAGGAGCTTGTCCCGCCGTCTTGGGCCTCTTGCCCCATTTCTTATTATAAAATGACTTTGTCGGTCGGGGCACTTTAAACTCTGGCTGTGACACAGCAAATGCCCTCTTCCCTTGCACCCTTTTCATATCTTTTTCCAGCGCGCTTGCAGTGTCGACTAATACCTGGAAGCCTTGGTTCACAGCACTAGAAAGCAGGAATCTCAACTTGTCCCGCAGTCCTTCGTAGAACCTATTCGTCTTCCTTTGATCATCAGCAAAAATCGAACCCGCATATCGCCCCAAGCATGTAAATTCATGCAGGTACTCGTCAACACTGCCATCACCTTGCGTCAGCCTTTGGAATTCATTCTCCATGGCAATCCGTTGCGCCGTAGGAAGGTGCTTCGCTAGGAAGAGTCGAGAGAATTCTTCCATTGATATTTGTGCTAAGGGACGGCCAGCCATGTGATGCAGATCCATCTTGTCCCACCACAGTCTAGCCTCTTCTTCAAGAACGAAGGTAGCTAAGGTGACTTTTTGATGCTCCTCCGTTCCAATCGCCGTCATGATCTGCTTGATGTGCGATAACCAATCCTCAGCCTGTGCAGGAGCTCCCACTCCCGAGAACGTCGGCGTGTGAAAACTCATAAACCGCGTCAACTGCTTCTTAGAGGCTCGAGAATTCACAGCCACAACAAGTTCTTGCCTCGCCTCCAGCTGTTCTGGCCTCACGGCCTGCTGCGCCTGCCCTTGCGCCTGCCAAACCGGCTGCCCTTGAACCATAACAAACAAAGCCTCAGCAATTTGTCGCACAGTTTCTACAGACGGCGGAGGAGTAGGCACCTCAACTGGTGCCGTACTTTCATCCGAAAGCTGGGGCTCCGATTGCCCTGCACCACTCCGAGTCACCTAAAGGGGACAAGACACACACATTAGCGGCCTTACACAAGCAAACAACACAAAATAGGAACGCGCAGGTTCCTCAAACACAAGAATTTGCATTCCTATCATTGACATTAAGAGTTCAAGCGTGTTAACGTGGTTTGCACAGACACGTGCTCGCCACCCCACAAAAGAAGTCGACCACGACTTCGAGAGGGAAAGACCAAGACAGCTGATACTAAAAATGTAACAACCCCATTCGTTCATTTAATATATATTAGAAGGTCTGGCCGGTGCCCCACAGCATATACCACAAAACAGATGATGAAGTTACGCAGTGATACCAGAGTAGCGCAACGCACCTAACACATTGCATTCTAGCGGAAGCCTAACACACTACACTTGAACTTCTCACTTGAATGTCCAACATATAAAGACGCCACATTTTATACATTATAGGAATGTCTGACAACATACATAAAGAGTTGGCCTTATGACCTTACAAAGCTTTCAAACAGTGGCCCAGACATTGGCACGCATGCCGGCCACATCAAAAGAAAACAGCAGCAGCAGCAGCTAAATCAGCTTCGACATCAACCCTTTTTCGTCCCGCTTGGCTCTCCAGCACCTGCACAGGGACAATCCACCCAACGGTGGCAAACAAAGGCAATGGTCAGCATTCAGCTGACCAAATTATTACGACCCTACCCCTTTCTCGGGGCATCGGTAATCTTCCCTGCAGGCATAGCTTATCACAAGCATGAATATATATCTCATATAATGTGCTTTCACGCACACGTGCCATCACAACCGTCAGCCACTCGGCCCAATGGTCCGTGCACTCAGGGCACATTCTTGGTGTACTGGCAAATCAATTGCCCACCACCGTATCAGGGTCACAGCCCAACAACAACTCACTTGAGCATTTACTCCATGGCGTGCAGCCGGAGTTTTATATTCTTAGTGAACCGGGATTGGCCTGTAGCCCCCCATTGTATCACAACGCGTAGTCCTAAGGCTCTTACTATGCGCTTCAACAGACCACACCTTCTGGTCTCACATCGGACGGACATAATGCAGGTCAGATCCTCCACCCCCCGTTGCGCAGATCGCCTTGCCATCACCGAGTACGGCGTACACGCGGCTAAATAAAGGCCTGGGTAGGTCTCACCGATCCTGTTCTACCATTCAAGCCTGGGCATAACTCTTACACCCATTCTCTCACAACATTAGCGGGTCTTTCCTGGGCACACCATGTAACGTCCCGAATCGCTCTAGGCCCCTACTGTGTGTGTTTTGAGTCAGGAGGGTTGACTCGAGTCCTGAGAAGTGCCGGGAATTGGACTGCACTTGTGGTGACATGGAGAAATCAGTGTAAAAAGACATGGGTAGCGACACGGGTAGCGACACGGGCGTGTCCCTACCCGTGTGCGTCGAGTTGAGCTCGACGAGCCGTGTCGAGATCGTCGAACTGTGTCGACACCAGGAGACACGGGTAGTGACACGGCCGTGTCCCTACCCGTGTGCGTCGAGATGGTCTCGACGAAGCGTGTCGAGATCGTCGAGATGCGTCGAGATAGTCGAGCAGGGGACACGGGTAGTGACACGGGCGTGTCCCTACCCGTGTGCGTCGAGTTGAGCTCGACGAGAAGTGTCGAGATGCAACCCGAGAAGTACACGGCCAATGACACGGCCAGGCACACGGCCGTGTCATGTGAACACGGGTCGGGACACGGGCGTGTCCCTACCCGTGTCAAACATTGAACCGACATGGAAACCGCCACGGCCGTTTCGCGGAAGCGGGACACGGGTACGGACACGGCCGTGTCCCTACCCGTGTCATATTTTGTTTATAAGAGGTAGAGGAAACCCTAGCCGTTTTCACTCTCATTTCACCCCCTATCTCCTGTGAGAACTCCTGGTGAGAGGAAAACCGCTGGAGCAAGTTCTACCGGAGGAGATTCGCCATCGCCGTGAAAGAGAAGATGCCGCCGAGGAGAACTACGCGATCCATGGCAAGAAATGGTGGTACCGCTGGAGCCAATGTGAGTTTCCTACCCTCTCCCTTGGTGCTAGATCTTAGATATTTAGGAGAGACATCGGCTCAAGAGAGCTTGATGGAGAGGAGAAGATTTCTAGGTTTGGCCATGCTAGGATTTGAATCCTAGATTTTAGATCTCTTCAACCCTTCCCCTTTTCTTCAATACGACGATGGGTGAATGGTTTCGTGAGGAGTTTTGGCCCTTGAGGTTGAATAAGGGAGGAGGACATTTCTGGAAAATTTAGGAAGGATCGCTTGAGGAGGAAGACGGACCGATGTCGTTCATCTTTCTTTAAGATGCGCGCAGAATCTGTATTCTGCGCGCAGCGATCTTCTAGGCCATTTTCTTGTAGGATATGTGCAGATCTGGGCTTTTGGCTAAACACGAAAGTTGTAGCCCTCGGAAATACCTTTCCAACGAGTGGTTGCACGACTTCAGGTGATGTCTGTGGCCCCGGGAAAATCTAATCGAGTTTGCTATCCGGCAATTCCTGTACACAGAAATTGTGTTTTGTGCGCAGTAAACTTTGAAGCCGATTTCGAGTAAGTTATTTTCAGATCTGAGTTGTGACCTGAATATGAAAGTTGTAGATCATGGAAATACCTTTCCAACGAGGGGTTACACGCCTCCACCGGATTCCTGTAACTTCAGGAAACCCCGGTCGAAGTTGCTGTCCAGTGCTAATCCTGCGCTGAAATTCTGGGTCTCTACATACATTGTGGATTTGAAATTGGTGGATCCAATGTCGCAATTAATTCGTGGTTTTGGTGAAATAATTTTATGTTAACCACCAAAGTGTTATGGATGATAATATTTACTGTTTTAGAAATCAATTTATTATTGCAAGATAGCTTGAGGCTTGTTGATTTCCTTATGTTTAATTGGATTGATTTGATAATACTTCGGTAAGTTGTCGTAAGAGCAAATCTTGTTTATATCATGTTGAAATCACTTGGGATGATATATAGATGGGTAACCCATGGCCATGCATATGTTTTATATCGGATTGAATTTAGGAGTCCAACAATAGAGTGTCGTCTCCTATTGGCATCTTATAGTAAATGTGCAAGTGCGGTGTTGACCGCCACCTGTTCTGGTCGTGTTAAGGTAAGGCGTGGATGGATGGTTGGGCTGTGTCCTCGTGCTCACTCCGAGGCCCCTTCCATGGTATGATGAGGTTGTGAATTGCATGTGGTGTGAGTCGACACGCGGTGTCGTAATCCTGGGTTAAGGATAGTGTGGCAGGTCTACGGGCTCGCCAGTCGTCACACCGACGGGAGTTGGCAGTTAGACTTGGTCAGTTTGGGCTGTGTCCTCGGTGTTCACGTCCCGAGGCCCCTCCGACCATGTAAACGGTTGGGCTGTGTCCTCGTGCTTTCTTTCGAGGCCCCTTCCGGGTCACGCAAGGCCAGTTCGGGCTGTGTTCTTGGTGCACATCTACCCAAGACCCCGCTGGGCCATAGTATGCATGGGCTCCGCTGTTGTGTTATTAGCGTTGAGGCGTACGGAGGCCTAAGTGAAGTAGTGTGATACCCGCCTAGTAGTAGAAGTGCCCGTTCTACTGTCACCGCCTGGCCACGGCGGCTGATGCCTGAGAGGTTAGCTACCTGCTCGAAAAGTGGGAACTATAGTCTGTGTCGACATAGCAATTGCATGGGTGTGCATGGGTGAGTCATTGCATAGCATTCATAGCATTTCATAACATTGCACAACAAGATCCTCATCGTATAAGTTTGTATGGGCACTCTTATACGATGAGTTACTTTTATGTAACCCGATCCTTAAATTATAAGTTTGTATGGACATTCTTATAAGTTAAGTTACTTTCCTGCTGTTACTTATTCATGCTAGTTTAGTGTAGCTGTTACTTATACTTGCTAGTTTAGTGTAGCTTTTACATAAATGCTGATTATGATGCTGTTACTCTTACACTACTGCCACCTGCTTGTACTTCCTTTACTTGCATACTTGTTATATACTATACTCTTGTTCTTTTTCTCCGCCCGGTGCCGAGGAGTCGCCGGGGGAGCGGATGTGAAACCACTTAGTCGTTTCGACTAACGGTTGCTACGTCTTCCTTTTAGGAGGTCACGCCGCAGGTGGAGCAGCCACAGACTACGCAGCAGGACAGCCAGGCCAGGATGACAGGGCCTGAGGTGATGGTGCCGTCGATACCGTCAGTTACTCTGTTGTAGCCCGTTTGGGCAATGTTTAGCTGTACTCTGATATATTGTAGAAGCATGTTTTAGCTTCTCATTATTGATGTATTTGGACATTATAACTTAGTGTGGATTTGACTTCTCCTGCTTATTTATTTGGTTGGGTTGGCATGATATATTGATATTGTTGTAGCTGGCGGAATAGGCGTCTTGTGGTACAGGTTAGCCCGTGTGCTAATGCTACCGCAAGGCGGCTGTTCCGGGCATAAGACTCCCCCTTCGTGCCGTGTTTTGGGATCCGGGGAGGAGGGGTCTTACAAATGGTATCAGTTTGCCACGATCCTCAACTAAGAAGTCATTCAACAATGGTGCCACCCCCGTTTGGTTAGTCAGTTTGGGGACAAACTGACTTAGCGGAAGCAGTGGTGTGCCCATATGTAATTCACATTAAGTTTGTCCAACTTTGACCTTTAGTTTAGCCAACCTGACCACAAATTTGTCGTGTATGTGTAGGTTCCACTGCATGTTGAGCCAATGGGGGGTACTCCTACCCCTCCCATACCCACTCAGTTCGAACAGTCTGAGTTGGGGCAGACGCTCACCGCCATTCTTGATGCTTTTAAGGCACAGCAGGCTCCGGTGCAACAACAGGCCCCGAGCTCCAACTGGCTGAGCACCTTCCGAGCTCTCTCCCCTCCCATCTACCTTGGGACGGAGTCAGCCGTACGTACAGAGGAATGGCTAGACACGATACAAGAGTTGCTGGCTGGTATCCGTTGCCCGGCCAACATGGCAGTGACATTGGCAGTGTCCGTCTTGGACTTACATGCGAAGAGGTGGTGGAAGTCCCTCATGGGCTCTACCTTCCAAGGCCGGATCTACACAGAGATAAGTTGGAGTGAATTCTCGGGTGTTTTCTTGTAGCACTTTATCCCTACATCGGCCCGAGATGAGCTTGAGCAGAGGTTCCTTCTACTAAAGCAGGGATCAAAGTCGGTTACAGAATACCAGCGGGAATTCCAGCATCTCACAAGGTTTGCGGACTCTTATGAGTTGGATGACAGAGGTTATGCCAAGCGCTTCTATAAAGGGCTGCGAGATCCCCTAAGGCAGTCCCTTTTGTTTATAGCGGATGGTAGCTTGGCAGAGATCATTGATATGGCGAAAAGATTGGAGGCGGACCACATGGGATGTAGTAAGAGTCCTGCGGAGGACGTGATGGAAGCCGGCCCAAGTAATAGAAGGAGACGGGACTTCAGAGGAGGAAGAGGTTATCAAAGAGGTGGAGGGCGTGTCCACCGAAACTATAGGGTGGAGCATCCAGTTCCGCAGCCGCCTGCGTTGCCTCCACCCC
The DNA here is from genome assembly GCA_039583875.1 of Platanthera guangdongensis. Lineage (NCBI taxonomy): Eukaryota > Viridiplantae > Streptophyta > Magnoliopsida > Asparagales > Orchidaceae > Platanthera > Platanthera guangdongensis. The sequence continues at coordinate 144,520,032 of CM077148.1, read as the reverse complement.
CACAGCCTCAGCGATGTCAACAACCTGAAGGGCATCGTGGTCTGGTATGCTTCGAATGCAACCAGCCGGGCCACATCCGACGTTTTTGCCCGCAGCTATATGGGAACGCCCCTCCTGCTCTTCCTCCTGCTCTCCCTCCAGCAGCTCCACGAGGGCGGGGATATATGCGCGGTCGAGGACGAGGACCGCCAAGAGGAAACCCCGGACCGGTCCGGGATCAGGTGTACGCGCTTGACATGGCACAGGAACGGAACCCACAAGATGTGATTGCAGGTATGATTTAATTAATTTACATATTTGCATGGTCTAACTTGAATTGATTAGAACTTACTAGCCACTAGCAATAAGTTTTGGTTGTTGGTACTTACGCACCGTGATTATTGGTGGGAAGACAGCCTATGCGCTGTTCGATACCGGTGCCTCACACTCCTTTGTGTCCGAGGATTTCATAAAAGACATGGGGGATGTACAGTACTTCACTGGCATAGCCCGACGTGTACGCCTTCCGGATGGCTCGGAGATGATCGCAACCGCCAAGTGCGAGTTGGAGTTATTTATTGATGGGAAGGCCTTTGATACGCCGACCACGGTTCTGAGAATGTCGGAGTTTGACATCATTTTGGGCATGGCATGGCTGGATTGGCACTTCGCGAGGATCGACTGCGCGGAGAAGCGGATCTATTTGAGACATGGAGACTCTGACGTCATCTTCCAAGGTATTGGCTTCGCGCCACGTATGATATTATCTTCTTTTCAGGCTGTAAAGGCTCATATGAAGGGGGATGAGGTCTTCATGATCTGGTTCGAGTTGAAGGAGGAAGCGTTGGAATTAAAGGATGTACGGGTTGTGCGGGATTTTCCCGAGGTATTTCCTGAGAAGCTACCAGGATTACCTCCGCATAGAGAGGTTGACTTCCAGATCAATCTAGTACCAGGTGCCAAGCCTGTATCCAAGGCTCCGTACAGAATGGCTCCGAAAGAACTCGCGGAATTTAGAGTTCAATTGCAAGAACTGGTGGATTCAGGGTTCGTTCGCCCCAGTTCATCACCATGGGGAGCCCCTGTGTTGTTCGTGAAGAAGAAGGATGGAACACTGCGATTGTGCATAGATTATCGGGAACTCAATCGGTTGACGGTGCGGAACACTTATTCGCTACCGCGGATCGATGAGTTGTTCGATCAACTAGTGGGAGCACATTGGTTTTCTAAATTGGATTTGCGCTCCGGATACTATCAGTTGAGGATACATGAGGGGGATATTCAGAAAACAACATTCAGTTCGAGATATGGTTTGTATGAGTTCACAGTAATGCCGTTTGGGCTCACAAATGCCCCTTCGGCCTTCATGAGTTTGATGAACAAGGTGTTTGAACCGTATTTAGACATCTTCGTCATTGTTTTCATTGACGACATCTTGGTCTACTCAAAGACGGAGGAGGAGCATGTCGAGCACCTGACCTTAGTTTTGAAGAAATTGAAGGAGGAGGCCTTGTATGCCAAGTTTAGCAAGTGTGAATTCTGGCTTAAGGAGGTTGCCTTCTTGGGGCATGTGATCAGTGGAGCAGGGTTAGCAGTGGATCCAGCAAAGGTGCGGGCCGTGAAGGAGTGGTCTCCCTTAAAGTCGGCGGCCGATGTACGAAGCTTTCTTGGACTTGCTGGCTACTACCGCAAGTTCGTGAAAGGATTTTCCAAGATTGCCCTTCCTCTTACCTCCTTGACGAAGAAGGGTGTGCCATTTGAGTGGACACCTCAATGTGAAGCGGCATTTCAAGAGCTGAAGGATAGGCTTACCTCCGCCCCCATCCTTGCACTTCCGTCGGGGAAGGAAGGATTCCAAGTTTACACGGACGCTTCATATCAAGGGATGGGAGCGGTATTGATGCAGCACGGGCATGTGATCGCTTATGCTTCAAGGCAGTTAAAGAAACATGAAATCAATTACCCGGTTCATGATTTGGAGTTGGGAGCAGTGGTGTTCGCTTTGAAGGTCTGGAGGCATTACCTATATGGCGTACACTGCGAGATCTTTTCCGATCACAAGAACTTGAAGTATGTCCACACTCAGAAGGAGTTGAACATGAGACAACGACGGTGGTTGGAATTTCTATGCGACTATGAGTTCACCATGAACTACCACCCTGGGAAAGCAAACTCGGTAGCCGATGCCTTGAGTAGAAAAGTGCCAGGCTCTAACCCAGAGTCTCGGTTGATGAGTATGGAGTTGGCTCGGGTGATCGAGGAGATGGAAATTACTCTAGTATTCAAGGCTCCTTCGACAGAGTATGCGGAGTATTTGGCCAACATGAGCATAGTTTGTGATATCCGAGATCGGATTCGGGTGGAGCAAGGTATGGATGCGGCCTTGGCCCAGGCAATCAAGGCAATTGAAGATGGGACCACCGATGAGTACACACTCAAAGACGGTCTCGTTTATCTTCGAGGCCGACTGTATATTCCCAAGGGCGGCAAAATTCGGGAAGATATATTGAGAGAGGCGCATTCCTCTCAATATTCAGTGCATCCGGGTATTGCTAAGATGTACGCCAGACTGCGGAAGACCATGTGTTGGCCGGGAATGAAGAAGGATGTTCGCTACTATGTTACACATTGCGAAGCTTGCCAAAGGGTGAAGGCTGAATGCAGGAGTCCCGGTGGTTTGTTGCAGTCGCTGCCCATCCCTGAATGGAAGTTCGAGGATATCTCCATGGACTTTGTTCATGGGTTACCTCGTTCCCGCTCCGGGAATGATTCAGTGTGGGTTATTATGGATCGACTAACAAAGGTGGCCCGGTTCATCCCAATGAAGAAGGAAGCACACGTGGATGTTTTGGTACGCCTTTTTGTGGAGCAATTTGTACGGTATCATGGTGTGCCGAAGACAATTGTTTCGGATCGGGATGGTCGGTTTACATCCAATGAGTGGAAGGCGGTACAGGCGTATTTGGGCTCACGCCTAACCTTTAGTACCGCATTTCATCGTCAGGCGGACGGGCAGTCAGAGCGGACCATCAGAACACTGGAGGATTTATTGAGGTTATGTGTGCTGGACAGAGGAGAGCCATGGGAAAGGCTCTTGCCACTAGTGGAATTCTCCTATAATAATAGCCATCAGGCAAGCATCGGCATGGCGCCCCATGAAGCCCTTTACGGAAGAAGGTGCAGGACTCCCTTGTCTTGGGTGCAGGATGAAGATCCGAAGGGATTGGGAAATGAATACATAGATGATACTGATGCGGCGGTCAGATTGAATACATAGATGATACTGATGCGGCGGATAGGCTTACCTCCGCCCCCATCCTTGCACTTCCGTCTGGGAAGGAAGGATTCCAAGTTTACACGGACGCATCATATCAAGGGATGGGAGCGGTGCTGATGCAGCACGGGCATGTGATCGCTTATGCTTCAAGGCAGTTAAGAAACATGAAATCAATTACCCGGTTCATGATTTGGAGTTGGGAGCAGTGGTGTTCGCTTTGAAGTCTGGACGCATTATTTATATGGCGTGCACTGCGAGATCTTTTCCGATCACAAAAACTTGAAGTATGTTCACACTCAGAAGGAGTTGAACCTGAGACAACGGCGGTGGTTGGAATTTCTATGCGACTACGAGTTCACCATGAACTACCACCCCGGGAAAGCGAACTCGGTAGCCGATGCCTTGAGTAGAAAAGTGCCAGGCTCTAGCCCAGAGTCTCGGCTGATGAGTATGGAGTTGGCTCGGATGATCGAGGAGATGGAAATTACTCTAGTATTCAAGGATCCTTCGGCAGAGTATGCGGAGTATTTGGCCAACATGAGCATAGTTTGTGATATCCGAGACCGGATTCGGGTGGAGCAAGGAATGGATGCGGCCTTGGCCCCGACAATCAAGGCAATTGAATATGGGACCACCGATGAGTACACACTCAAAGACGGCCTCGTTTATTTTCGTGGCCGACTTTATATTCCCAAGGGCGGCAAAATTCGGGAAGATATATTGAGAGAGGCGCATTCCTCTCAATATTCAGTGCATCGGGTATTGCTAAGATGTATGCCGGACTGCGGAAGACCATGTGTTGGCCGGGAATGAAGAAGGATGTTCGCTACTATGTTACACATTGCGAAGCTTGCCAAAGAGTGAAGGCTGAATGCAGGAGTCCCGGTGGTTTGTTGCAGTCATTGCCCATCCCCGAATGGAAGTTCGAGGATATCTCCATGGACTTTGTTCATGGGTTACCTCGTTCCCGCTCCGGGAATGATTCGGTGTGGGTTATTGTGGATCGACTAACAAAGGTGGCCCGGTTCATTCCAATGAAGAAGGAAGCACGCGGGATGTTTTTGGTACGCCTTTTTGTGGAGCAATTTGTACGGTATCATGGTGTGCCCAAGACAATTGTTTCGGATAGGGATGGTCGGTTTACATCCAATGAGTGGAAGGCGGTACAGGCGTATTTGGGCTCACGCCTAACCTTTAGTACCGCATTTCATCCACAGACTGACGGGCAGTCTGAAAGGACCATCAGGACACTGGAAGATTTATTGAGGTTATGCGTGCTGGACAGAGGAGAGCCATTGGAAAGGCTCTTGCCCCTGGTGGAATTCTCCTATAATAATAGCCATCAGGCGAGCATCGGCATGGCGCCCCATGAAGCCCTTTACGGAAGAAGGTGCAGGACTCCCTTGTCTTGGGTGCAAGATGAAGATCCGAAGGCATTGGGAAACGAATACATAGATGATACTGATGCGGCGGTCAGATTGATACGGGATCGCATGTTGGAGGCTCAAAGTCGACAGGCGAAATATTACAACAAAAAGCACCGGATGGTGGAGTTCCACGTGGGCGAAAAAGTGTTCCTTAAGATTCGGCCGATGCATGGAGTGTCGCGGGTGCGTGGAGTGAAAAAGCTCAGCCCAAGGTATGTTGGGCCTTATACTATATTGGAAAGGATCGGCCCATTGGCCTATCGGTTGGAGTTACCACCAGAACTAGAAAATCTCCACGACGTGTTCCATGTGTCGTCGCTTCGAAAAGCACTGTTGCGGCCCGACCAGTATATTCCCACTACTGATGGTGCAGTGGCATCAGATAGGTCTGTGCGACTAGAGCCGGTGCGGATTGTTGACAGCGAGACAAGGACTTTGCGCCGCAAAAGTGTTCCCTTAGTAAAGGTGCTATGGTTGAATCATGGGAAGGAGAGTACACATGGGAGCCATTGGATTTAATGCAGCAACGCTACCCGGAGTTGTTTGCTCAAGGTAATTCTATTTAAAAGCAAGTGTTAAATTTCCTGTCATGCTTTCCTCTCCACAGCCTAAGCCTGATTTCGGGGACGAAATCTTTTATTTTGTTTATAGGATTTGTAACGTCCCGAATCGCTCTAGGCCCCTAGTGTGTGTGTTTTGAGTCAGGAGGGTTGACTTGAGTCCTGAGAGTGCAGGGAATTGGACTGCACTTGTGGAGAAATGGAGAATCAGTGTAAAAAGGAAGTGACACGGGTAGGGACACGGCCGTGTGCCTACCCGTGTGCGTCGAGTTGAGCTCGACGACCCGTGTCGAGATCGTCGAGCTGTGTCGACACCAAGGGACACGGGTAGGGACACGGCCGTGTGCCTACCCGTGTGCGTCGAGTTGAGCTCGACGACCCGTGTCGAGATCGTCGAGCTGTGTCGACACCAAGGGACACGGGTAGGGACACAACCGTGTGCCTACCCGTGTGCGTCGAGTTTGAGCTCGACGACCCGTATCGAGATCGTCGAGCTGTGTCGACACCAAGTGACACGGGTAGTGACACGGCCGTGTCCCTACCCGTGTGCGTCGAGTTGAGCTCGACGAGAGGTGTCGAGATGCAACCCGAGAAGTACACGGCCAAGACACGGCCAAGTACACGCCGTGTCATGTGGACACGGGTCGGGACACGGGCGTGTCCCTACCCGTGTCAAGTATTGAACCGACATGGAAACTGTCGTTGCCGCTTCGCCAGGCAGGACACGGGTAAGGACACGGCCGTGTCCATACCCGTGTCACATTTTATTTTATATAGGGGACAGAACCCTAGCGTTTTCATGCTCTTTTCATCCCCTAATTCCTGTGAGAACTCCTGTGAGAGGGAAACTGCAAAAGCAAGTTTTACCAAAGAGATCCGCCATCGCCGTGAAAGAGGAGATGCGCCAAGGAGAACTACGAGATCCATGGCTAGAAATGGTGGTACCGCTGGAGCCAATGTGAGTTTCCTACCTCTCCTTGGTGCTAGATCTATAGTTATTTTCTAGAAGAGACATCGACTCAAGAGAGTCTTGATGGTGAGGAGGAGTTTTTCTAGGAAAGGTCATGCTAAGACTTTTGTCTTAGGTTTTAGATCTCTTCAACCACGCCCTTCTTCAATGTGATGATAAGGGATGGTTTCGTGAAGGGTTTTTGGCCTCTTGAGGGTGAATAAGGGAGGAGGTTTTCTGGAATGATTTTGAAAGAATCGCCTTGAGGAGGAAGATGAACCGATGCCGTTCATCCCGCCTAAGATGCGTGCAGAATCTGTATTCTGCGCGCAGCAAACTTCGTGGCCATTTTTAGTATGCTATGGCCAGATCTGGGCTTTCGGCTTAACACGAAAGTTGAAGCCCTTGAAAATACCTTTCCAACGAATGGTTTGCACGACTTCTGGCGAAGTCAGTAGCCACGGGAAAGTCTAAACGAAAATGTTCAATAAATCCTGTATGCAGAAACTGTGTTCTGTACGCAGCGGACTTCAAGTCCGATTCAAATAGGATAATGTCAAATCTGGGTTGAGCTCTGAATATGAAAGATGTAGTCCATGGAAATACCTTTCCATCGAGGGGTTACATGACTTCACCGTATTCCTGTAGCCTCGGGAATCTCCGGTCGAAGTTGCTGTCCAGATTCAACCTGCGCCTAAATTCTGGGCTTAATGAAAGATGAAGTTTGATTCGGTGGAATTAATAATGCATGATACTTGCCTTGGATGAACCCTTATGATTAATCAATTGTTGCATGATTGAAGTTGCTTATTAATCGGATTTCATATTATCAAATTGTGAAATAATCTTATTTATACGAATCGAATGGTAGGAATTGAAAGATTGGTATTGTGCACTTCATGTTTAAATTATGACATTATCAATGAAAATGAGATAGATTTTATTAGCGTATCATGTTTATATTACATTGTCATCATTGGAAAGTCATATAGATGAATAGATTATGATTATGGACATGTTTGATTAATGAAATGAATCTTGTAGTCCAATACCTAGAGAGTCGTCTCCCTACGGGTAGTATTGTGAAGGGATGTAAGTGCGGTGTTGACCGTCACTTGTTTTGGTTGTGTTGAGTTAAGGTGTGGATGGATGGTTGGGCTGTGTCCTCGTGTTTACTTCCAAGGCCCCTTCCATGATACGTTGATGTGGTATGTGCATGTGGTGTGAGTCGACACGCGGTGTCGTAATCCTGGGTTAAGGATAGTGTGGCAGGTTCTACGGGCTCGCCAGTCGTCACACCGACGGGAGTTGGCAGTTAGACTTGGTCGGTTTGGGCTGTGTCCTCGGTGTTCACGTCCTGAGGCCCCTCCGGCCATGTGAACGGTTGGGCTGTGTCCTCGTGCTTTCTTCGAGGCCCCTCCGGATCACGCAAGGCCAGTTCGGGCTGTTCTTGGTGCACATCTACCCAAGACCCCGCTGGGCCATAGTACGCATGGGCTCCGCTGTTGTGTTCTTAGCGTTGAGGCGTACGGAGGCCTAGGTGAAGTAGTGTGATACCCGCCAGTAGTAGAAGTGCCCGTTCTACTGTCCGTCTGGCCACGGCGGCTGATGCCTGAGAGGTTAGCTACCTGCTCGAAAAGTGGGACTATAGTCTGTGTCGACATAGCAATTGCATGGGTGTGCATGGGTGAGTCATTGCATAGCATTCATAGCATTTCATAACATTGCACACAAGATCCTCATCGTATAAGTTTGTATGGCACTCTATACGATGATTTACTTTTATGTAACCCGATCCTTAACTTATAAGTTTGTATGGCATTCTTATAAGTTAAGTTACTTTCCTGCTGTTGCTTATACTTGCTAGTTTAGTGTAGTTCTTTCATATATGCTGACTATTGATGCTTACTCTTACACTACTGCCACTTGCTTGTACTTCCTTTACTTGCTTACTTGTTATATACTATACTCTTATTCCTTTTCTCCGCCCGGTGCCGAGGAGTCGCCGGGGGAGCGGATGTGAAACCACTTAGTCGTTTCGACTAACGGTTGCTACGTCTCCTTTTTAGGAGGTCACGCCGCAGGTGAGTGCAGCCGCAGACTACGCAGCAGGACAGCCAGGCCAGGACGACAGGGCCTGAGGTGACGGTGCCGTCGATACCGTCAGTTACTGATGTTAGTTTGATTACTCTGATGTAGCCCGTTGGGCAATGTTTAGCGTACTCTGATATATGGAGAAGCATGTTTTAGCTTCTCTTTATTGATGTATTTGGACATTAACTTAGTGTGGATTTGACTTCTTTTGCTTATTTATTTTGGTTGGTTTGGCCATGATATATTGATATTGTTGTAGCCGGCGGAATATGCGTCTTGTGGTACAGGTTAGCCCGTGTGCTAATGCTACCGCAAGGCGGCTGTTCGGGGCATAAGACTCCCTCTCATGCCGTGTTTTGGGATCCGGGGAGGGGGGGGGGTGGTCTTACAACCATCACCTCCGTTGAGGTGGTGGCTGCCGCCAGGCGGTGTCACAGCGCCGGAGAGCCCTATTCCAGCGATCACGAGGGTTGCATTTTAGCAAAAAAACCAGGAAATCTTCTCTATGGATCGGGCTCAATTGAGCCCAAACCTTGGCCTTAACGATTCCTAAGATCTACCCATGAAAGAAGAAGTAGAAGAGGACCTTGGCGGCAGCCTAAAGTCGTGAAGATCGCCGGGAAGCCATTTTGAAGGCGGCGCCGCTTGGTTTCTGCAACAACACAGTGGGGTGGCTCGGTTTCTTCAGGTAAGGCATGGGAAATCCTCCACTCAGCCCACTGAAGGTGTTTAAAGACTCAATTTTGGAAGTGAGAGGCTGGATCATCAATGACATTAATGCCTTGAAAGCCACCTCTCGGCCTTGGCGGTTCAATGCATCTAGCCAGTGGAAGGGCCTGGAAAGTCTCCTGATCTTCTCAGGGCTGATAGGGGAGATGAATCAAGCAAAGAAGGATGGCCCTTGGCTTCCCCATGGCATGAAGACCTTAACTCCATTTTCTCTCTCCCCATTAAAAGGAATTTGGAGTTTTCTCTCTCCTGCCCCCTCATGGCCGAATTTTGTTCATCATTCTTAGCCTATTTGTAGCCCATAAATCTTTATGATTAATAAAAATAAATAGTTAGCCCAAGTGGGGGAAGTGGGCTTGAACTTGGGTTATCCTATTTGGCTAAGTTGACTTAACCTTAATGTGGAGTTGACCTTGGTCAAATGGCCATTTGGGTTGACCCAATGGATCCCAGTGACCCATTGGGCTCCCCTAAGGTCTAAGAAGGCTTGGGTGGGTTGGTTCGGCACCTTGGTGGTCACTTGACCCTTAGTTAAGGCACTTTGACCTTTTTAGGGTAAGGGTTTGACTTTGGTCAACTTAGTCTCTTTGATTGACCGCAAGGGGTCCTTGGTGACCCATGGCTTCCCCTGAGGCCTAGGAGGGTTATGTAGGGTTAGCTTGCACTTTGGAGGTCACCTACCCTTAGTAAGGGTACTTTGACACAGTTAGGGGCTTGAGTTGACTTGGTCAACCTTGGCCTCTAGGAGTGAACCCAATGTGTCCTTAGTGACCCATTGACCTCACTTTAGGTCTAGGAAGCATGGTGGGGTTCACTTGGCTAGGGGAAGATCAATTGACCCTAAGTAGACTAGTTTGACCGATTTAGGTTAGGGTTGACTTAGGTCAACTTAGTCTCTTTGATTGATCCCAAAGGGTCCTTGTGGCTCTAAATGGGCCTCCCAAAATGTTGGGGGTATTGTGGTAGGGTCCTGGAGTCAAGGTGTAGCCCCATGGTCATCCTAAACTATTGTTTAGAACTCTACTATTTGCAACCATGATGATTTCCAACTTCATACCTAAGCTCACTTGGTCTTCTTGAGCTTCCTAGGGTTTTGTCATGACCTAGTCATGCCAAAAACAATCTCAGGGGTCTAGTTCTAAATGGGATGTTACAAATCCCAATAACAAAACAAGATTTCATCCCCGAAATCAAGTTAAGCTACGGGCATTTCTATCGAAAAAAAGAAGCTTGTAACATCCCATAAGAGGTGAATGATTACATCTCGATGCCATGTTTGTTAAGTGGGTTTAAAGGGAAACCTAATCTATGACCAATTTGCCTAATTGGCAAAGTCAAGATCCCAATAAAAAAAGATTAGCCTCTACTCTTCCTAGAGCAGCCCTACTAGTGTAAAACAGAAGTAAATTGAACATCCTGAGAGGTTGTGAGGTATACCTAACTGAAACAACTCTGAATACTTTTGTCGCATCAGGTCCTGCGTTCCTAGGTATGCTCCTCCTGGCCGTGGTTTCTCCACAGGACTTGATAAATTGACGCCCCTTCGACTAACGGAACTGCGCACAAGATCTGTACTCCGCGGTCATCGATCCAGCCGCACCAGGTGAACTGACGCGGTCTGAAGCTACGGTCCATCTGTGGTCAAAATCTGCTTACTCTGGCCGTAGTAGAGTCCTCCTAAGCAAAGAAATATGGAACACGTCGTGTAAAACCCGTCAGCTCCAGTGGCAACTCCAGCCTGTAAGCTAGGGCCCGATCCGCTCCAGGATCCTGTAAGGGCCCATATACCTAGGGCTGAGCTTCTTCTTCCTACCACGCACTCGTGAAACTCCGTGCATGTTCCGAATCTTCAAGAAAAACCTGATCCTCCCACCTGAAACTCTACCTGACGGTGTCGGGCGTCGTAGTACTTATCCTGTCGGCTCTGTGCTTCCAGCATCCGGTCCCATATCAGTCGCACCTGAGCTTCGGTGTCTTCGACAAAATCCGACACAACGCCTTCGGATCCTCGTCCTAAACCCATGAAAGTGGAGTCATGCATCTCCTTCCATACAAGCTTCATAAGGAGTCATACCTATGCTGGACTGGTAGCTATTGTTATAGGAGAACTCAACTAGTGGTAAACAGCTTCTCCCAAGGTTCGTTTCAATCCAGGATGCATACCTTAGGAGGTCCTCCAGTGTCCGGTTGGTGCGCTCTGTCTGCCCATCCGTCTGGGGGTGAAATGTTGTGCTGAAGGTCAGTCGCATGCCTAAGTAAGCCTGCGCGACTCCACTCCCTAGATGTGAACCGACCATCCCGATCTGACATAATTATTCCTGGGCACCGCGTGGTAACGAATGAACTGCTCTACGAATCTCCGCACCAGTACCCCAATCGAGTCATCCTTCCTGATTGGAATGAATCTGGCCAGCTTTCGCCAGCCGATCAACGATGACCCAAATCTAATCATTTCCCGTCCGTGATCGGGAAGGACTTGAATGAAGTCCATCGCGATGTCCTCAAATTTCCACTCCAGCACCGGAAGTGGCTGTAGCAATCCAACGGGATTTCTGCACTCTGCCTTCACTAGCTAGCAAGCCTCACAATGTGTCACGAAGTATGTAATGTCCTTCATCATCCCGCCAGAACATCGTCTTCTTCAAGTCTTCCATCATCTTGGTGATCCCTGGGTGTATAGATATCTGCTATAATGTGCTTCCTCATGATGTCCTCCGAATATGACCTCCTGCGGGTATATAGACCTGCCTCTGAAATATAACAATCCATCTCTCAGTGAATAATCTCCCATCAAACCCTCCTTCAAGGCTTGGATATCGGCTCTGCCCATGCATCTGTCTTCTGTCCGTCCCGGATGCGGTCCCGAATATCATCTAGGAAACCATCGATGCTAGATACTCCATGTACAGCTCTGGATCATTCTCAGATACTAGGAATATCTTCATTCTCTGAAAGACCGGACCAGCTCCATGGACATCAGCTGTGGTCCTTTCATGAGGTATCTCCTCTCGGCGAAGAGCATCTACCACCACGTTCACGCTGCAGGGATGGTAGTGCATGGTGTACTGGTAATCTGACAGGAACTCCACCCAACTCTCTGTCTGATGTTGAGTTCCTTCTGTGTGTCCCACATATCTCAAATTCTTGTGATCATGAGAAGATGTCACAGTGAACCCCGTAAGGTAGTGTCGCAAATCTTCAGAGCGAAGATCACTGCACCCATCTCCAGATCATGCACCAGATATTGTCTTCTTATGTATCTTCAACTATCACGAGACGTAGGGTATTACTTGCCCGTTATGCACAGATGGACACCCATCCCCTGGTAGGAGGCGTGTGTGTACACCGAGAATCCCCCCTTCCCGACGGAAGAGCGAGAATGGGACCGAGGTAAGCCGAACTTTCACTCCACAAGGTCGCCTCGCACTGTGGCGTCCAAATGACGGGGAATTCCTTCTTTGTCAGGGATGTCAGAGGGAGTGCAATCTGGGAGAATCCTTCGACGAACTTCCGGGTAATATCCGACAAGTCCCAGGAAGCTTTCGTACATCCGTAGCTGTCTTCACGGTGGCCATCCTGAACTGCCCGATCTTGGTCGGGTCTACTGCCAACCAGCACCGCTGATGATATGACCTAAGAAGGCCACCTCCTTTATCCAAAACTGGCATTGCTGAACTTCGCATATAGTTGGTGTTCTGTAGCCTCTGTAGGGTCAAAGTCAGGTGTCATGTATGCTCTTCCTCCGTCCTTGAGTAGATGAGGATGTCTCAATAAATATGATGACGAATACATCCAAATACTCCTCGAATACCCTGTTCATAGGCTTGTTAAATGCTGACGACGCATTTGTGAGCCCGAATGGCATCACTGTAAACTCGAACAGTCCGTATCTACTACTGAGTGCGGTCTATGGGATGTCCCTCCTCTCGAATCCGTAGCTGGTAATAACCTGACATTAAGTCAAGTTTCGAGAAGAAATGCGTTCCTTCCAGTTGATCGAACAACTCGTCAATCCGTGGCAGTGGGTATGTGTTCCGGACCGTCAGTCTGTTCAGCGCTCGATATCAATACACAAGCGGAGACTTCCGTCCTTCTTCTTGACAAATAGTACCGGGGCTCCCCACGGTAAAGGAGCTTGACCGGACAAACCCGCCTCTACTAGTTCCTGCAACTGACTTCGGAACTCTGTCAACTCTTTCGGGGCCATTCAGTAAGGGGCCCTAGATGCCGGCTTGGCCCTCGACACAAGCTGTATCTGGAAGTCCTGCTCTCGGTGAGGAGCTAGTCCTGACAGTTTCTCTGGAAAGATGTCAGCAAACTCTCGCACCACCGGGATGTCTGCCACAGACCCCTTGGCCTCCGCCATCTCAATAGAATCTGATAAACCTCCTCTCTCTGCAGATTGGCCTTAACGGCCTATACTGAAGATAAGATTATACGAGAGGTAGGTCTTATACCTTCGATGATAATGATAGAGTCCCCGTGCCTCACGGTGATCCTCTTTGCAGGACAATTAATCTGGGAATGGTTCCAGTGTAACTAAGTCTTGCCCAGGATTAGCTCGAAGATTGGCATCCTTAGGATGTTGCTGATACTTCGAATGACTTTCTCCAATATCCGCCTCCATGTTGTAGTGGGAAAGGTGAGTATCTCTGATCCGTAGGGTAGACGCACCCTCCTCATCAGGCCTGTGAACCGCTCAACTCCTTCCATCCCTTCTATAAGGCCTCCGTCACAAACAAGTGCGAGGCACCCGTATCGAACAAAGTATAAGCGGGCTTGCCGCTGATGAAGACTATACCTGGGATGGTTAAATGCCTCAGTATTCTATAACGGGTTTTCTTTCCTATTTATTCTACCTAGTGCAGTTCTACAAATTCGACAACTGAGAAAGGGGGATTCTATTTAAACAATTAAGCATCTTAGCGTACCTGCTATGACCTGCTCTGGGTTCCGAGGCTGCGCCAGGTCCAAAGCATACACCTGCTCCTTTCTTGTCTTCGATCCCCTCCCTGGTATCCACGCCCTCGGCCACGACCTCGGCCTCCAAAATATTGTGCTGGCTGAGTAGCCGGTGGTGCTGGTGGGGTGCCCCCTCATGGCGCAGTTCCTCCTAATGTGCCCCACCTGATGGAAATTGAAGCATTTCGGTGGGGGATATGCCATTCCCCTAGGTCTATGTCCCTCCCATGTCTGAAGAGGTGGTGGAGCCACCACCACTGGCTCCCTTGTCTCCCGTCTTGCCTCCTGATGAGGCTGGTCCTCGACCCTCCTCCCTTCCGTGATACGGGCTCGTCTCCGATCGTTCCTTGCTCCTCGACCTTGATCCTTCGTTGGCCGTTTCCGGCCCCGAGTAGCTTTCCAATCAGCCTCTATCCTTTTGCCATCTCTAGTATTCGGGAAATGGGCCCGTTGGATACAAATAGTAGAGTCTCCCTCAGCTCTTCTCACAGACCCTTGTAGAACCTTTGGTATATCCTGCCTCGTCTAACTGGTAAGAGTCCGCAAACCAGACCAGATGGTTGAACTCTCGGTGGTACTCCACCACCGTCTTGTTCCCCTGTCTCAACTGCAAAAACCTATCCTCCAGCTCGTCCCTGGCCGACTGTGGAACAAAATGTTCCAACAGCGCGCCCCTGAACTCCTCCCAAGAAATCTCTACTACTTCCCTGTCCGCAAATGTTGTATCTAGTGAGGTCTTCCACCATCTCTTTGCATGCGACTCCAGGAAGCAGATCACCAAGGGCACCCTCTCCTCCCCAGGGCACCGTATCCCGGTCAGCATCTCGTACATAATATCCAGCCACTCCTCTATCCGGACGGCCGACTTAGTCCCCAAGTAGGATGGGGTAGCAAGTCCTCGAAAGTTGCTCAGCCAGTTGGCCCCCGGATTTGGCTGCGGAGCCGGAACCTATTGGGCCCTATAGGCTTCCAAAATGGCTGTCAGAGTTTGTCCCATCTCCGACTGTAGGAATGGAGTGGGGACCGAGGGAGGTGGTATAACGTCCAGAGTCTGTTGAGCTCCGCCTTGTGGAGTGGGCTGAGCTGGGGGCTACAAAACAAACTCCATTAGCAGATAATCGACTCAATACCTAACAAAAGTGGACAATTTACATGTGATCCATCAGATGGGCACACAACTGCTTCCGCTGCTTAGTTTGTCCCCAAAGTAAACTCGCGTGGGGGTGACCCAGGGGTTGTGGACTGTTACTTTTCGATCAAGGTTTCCTCTGATACCACTTGTAAGACCATCTGTGGGGTTAGCTTGCACTTTGGAGGGTTATGGCGCCACAACCCGCCACACCCCTAGAGGTTTCATGATATTTAAACTCTCAGGGGTCTATTGGAAATGGATGTTACAAAACACCTTTGGAGTCTACCACTACGGAGGTATCTGGGGGATTTCCCATAGAGATGGGTTGAGGTGTACAACCTGCCCTTGATAAGGTACCTTCCACAGTCCTCATCACCAACTGAGCTGCAGCTCAGGTGGTGATGAGGACTGTGGAAGGTGCCTTATCAAGGAGGTGTTGGGTTCGAAACCTGGCATGCGCAAAAAACCTGCAGTGTTTAGAAACAGCCAGAGATGGGTTTGGGTGGCACAGACTGCAGTCCTATAGCGGGGCACCGGAGCGAGAAAAGCAGCACTGTTACGCAGTGGGCCTCTGAGCTCTAAATCGGGACGTTACATCAAAATGCACTTTTTTGTAACGGCCCGGGAGGACCGCGACATCGCCCAACCCACCAGCAGCCCAAGGTTGAGGGTCAAAGGCCCCACTGCGTAACAGTTCAGCTTGCCCTATCACAACCCGCATTTTTCACCGCCAAAAAAGGAGTATCAGAGTAAGGGAAAAATGCACGTCATGATACCACGTCAGCAGCGGATAGCTGCGGATGCTCACGCAAAACTCCTACTTAACCACGAAGAAAGATTTTTTAAGTTATTTAGAGTTCAAGTCAATTTAAGTATAGTTGTTAGCCGTATCCCTCGGCTGAGTGGCTCATCTAGTCCACAAGAAAAGTAATTATGCGCAACGGAAAGTACTTCTTTTATCGGATTAGCATCCTACAAGAGCATAGAGGTTCTAAAAGGACACCTCAAGATATGAAGTTCTAAATTTATAATAATGAAAGTGGATTTGTACGGTCATTAAATATAGTGATTTAACATTTAAATTATGCAATGCATGCGGTAATAATAATAATTTTTCTTTTATACTTGAAAATAACTACCATGCAATCCTAACATAAAACATCTCAGGGAGTAAGTAATCCACATCCACAGAAAGAAAACGAAGCAGCTAGCAAGGTATCCAAAAAAACGTCTATCTCTAGGCGTCAACAATCTGGCACGAACCCACAAAAAAAGTATGTCTGAACTAGGTAAGCAAATTAAAACAACCAACTACCTTGCCATGACGAGGTGAAAACCACAGCCAACACTGCTGTCCAGAAACTCCAAAACCAGCTCCACTATCTGCTACTGCTCTGAACCTGAGGCATTCCAAAGATAGAACACCTTAGCAAGAATGTACAAATGGTGGCAGAAAAATAAGCCAACATAAACAAGGGGTCAAATGGGGTCCCAACCCAAGACCAAAAGTACTGAAGTAAAGTATGAAAGCAAAGCATCAAACAGGAAAAGAACACTTACGTGAATCGTCATGTACGCCATTAATACACCAAAAGCACAAGACTATAAGGTGGAAAGCAAGATTAAATCATAAGAAGAATTCTCAAGACTTTATTAGCCGCATGTGGTCAACTCTACCCGAAAACACAGGCGAGGTGGTCACTCATCTGGACACACCCTCATAGATATATAATATTCGTCTAACTGCGGGGAGACTCATACACTCCACCATTCACCGCAGACGCCCAAACACTCTGAAGAGTCCCCACAAAATACTAATAAATGAACAAACCTTGCGGCGGTGGATTCTCCCACTAACACCCGCAACCAGAAAAAACTATGATATAATCTCAGACATCGCGAAGGTGGTTACGTCTACTAACTCCCGCAACCAGGGAATCATGATATATCTCAAGACTTGGCACATCAGAATCTACTTGATAATATTAGATTAAGAAACGGTTGATCCCCCCTTAGGAAAGATTTCACTGTCCTAAATAATAACTTAACACGTCCTACATAATAGTTAGGAACGATTAAAGCCATCGATTGAATATTGTCATCAAATTTCTACAACACTTACAAGATTAAATTATCATGACGACACTAATAACACAAGTGGATTCAAAGGAAAATTAAATATATTGACAAATGGAAAAGACATTAGTGTAGAAAGATTGAATAACAAGGAGATTACCAGTTATCATCAAGATTGGAAAGAAGAGGGAAAAGGGAAAACCACCACTTGCCTTGGTTTCGCCGGAAAAACTCCTTAAAATCGCTCCTTGCCGTAGATTGGGGCTAGGGAAGATGAGGAGAGTCAAAATCTACCAAGAAATAGCCAAGATAGAAGTTAGGGCCAAAACTCTAACGATAAAAAACACAAGAAATGGGAAGATCTTACCACGATGGCGTAGCACATGATGAGGGCTTTCCGGATCTACGATCGGTTCATGATTTCGAGCAGTGGAGCTCCGTCGGCGGCCACCGGAAGAAGTATAAACAGACAACCTCTTTCTCACTCATGCCGCTCTGGTTCGGGAGGTAGACAAAATCTCGTCGATTTAAAGATGATGAAGAAGAAGGTATTTATACTAAGGGTGATAGTATTATAACAGTAAAATAGATCGGGTTCGGCTGAACCAGTTTTCCCGAGATAGAAGGAATGGGTTACTCGAGTACTAGGGACGACCACTCGAGTACTGCAAGAGGATTACTTGAGTACTAAGGCGACTACTCGAGTACTTGCAAGAGGACTAATCGAGTACTAAGACGATTACTCGAGTACTGCAAGAGATTTACTCGAGTACTAGCAAGTTACTCGAGTACTAGAAGGCAAGCACTTCTCGAGATTACTGAGGAAATTTCTCCAGTTCAGGCGGCGCTTTAATCGAGTACAAGAGGTACTTCTCGAGAACAAGGAGATACTTCTCGAGTAACAGGCACGCATTACTCGAGTACTGAAGATAGGTAACTCGAGTACCAGAAGATATAACTCGAGAACTCCTGGATAGATTCAAAATTTCGGTTTGTGTTAAATTCTGAGATAAAATGCTGACTCTAAGAATTTAGCAGGGAGACAACCCTAGAATATGACGCACCATTCTTCAGACAATATCAACAAATGCTCAACAAGCAGAAATCATCACAAATATCCAAACACAGAAGTAAACGCCGAGACTTTCCAAAATGCTCAGGGTCGCAATCCCACTGGACAAGATCAAAACCACAAAACAATCATTCCTTTAAGACCAAGAAAATCATTCAATCTAGTCAAAATCCCAAACTCCTGTCAAA